>CM035406.1:127165407-127260407 GCA_020310875.1 Ceratopteris richardii
CACAAAACCTCATTAGCTGAGGCCACTAAATCTTGACCAGATTTTGCTGCAACCCTTTGATATCTGCAGCATGAATATACCCATCAAACTTTGGAGCATCAAAGTTACATATCTTATAGATTGTATTTTTTATAACATTACATACTTCCCATATAACTGCATTATATACAACATTATCATGCATATAGTGAATGTAGAAAGTGCTAACGACCATGAAATTCTTGTTAGGTACAGCAAAGAACCGAGACCCTGAACAGAAGCCAACACACAATATTAAAGCTGTTCAATGAATCTCCCTACAATTTAGCACAAGAATCAAGTGATAGGCACCTGTAGGGCATTCCTCAACATGATATTTAAATCTTTGCTGATAATTTGGGAAACTTTCTGGCAATCTGACCCCAACCTACTTGTCAAGATCCCTACTGGTTCTTTGTCAAAAAAGGACATTTCCTGCAACACCTGATTATCATAATACCTAAAAAGAGCTTTAATTAACATATCCAATTAGTCAAAGATAAAACATTATACCTGATATAGTAGTGTGGTGTAAAGTTTCTCCCTCATTCGTCTTACCTGTAATACAATGTGCATTGCATATCAATAACAATAATATGCACTTCTTCACCAGAATTTTTATCAAGGTAAAAGCATCAAAACAGGCAGAATTGCTATGCTTACTAGAATTTGATTTGCAACACCAAAACAACCCCCTCGCAATCCACTGAAATCAAGTCATAGGTATAGAGTGTTAATGACTTATGTGAATACAGACACACATGTATATTACGTAAAGTTTATGATGCAGCATACTTAATGCACAGGGACTGAAGTTATGGTTCCACATTTTGAATTATACTCGATATAACATATAAAAACCATCTATTACCTGAATAAACCAAACATCAAGGTGAAAAAAGCAAGATGTTTAGTGTTCTGAATGAACTCATGTCTCAAGCCACTTTGAACACAGAAAATGGTGGCAGCCATGTAATGCGGTATAGCGATTTCCGATAGCTGCAATCGATTCAAACAGAAATTCCTTAGAAACAATAAGCACAACCCAGAGAGAAGAAAAAAATTACAAGTTTTTTTCACTGTGTGTGTGTGTGTGTGTGGAGGGGAAGGGGATTTGGATCTTAACTCTCAATCCAGACATTGCAAAAAAGAGGGATTTGATTTCAAGTCCGTAATCGATTTCCACTCCTATGGATCTTAACACCCTTAGATTTTAGCACAAGCAGACAGTCAAAAAGCAAATTCTGGAAATAGCCATGTGTTTATCCCTTCACTGTAGGATGAAATTCACAACCCCTCCCCTAAGAGATCACTACGGCGCACCAAAACAAAGGGTGCATAGTTTTCCACCCTGCATAAGAAACTTCCACTACACAAGACATGAGAAGCACAAAGGCTGAAGTTTGTTATTGTGGTCAGCAGTAATTGAATGAGTCCCTGTAAAAAGAAAAATAACAGCAGAAACCAAGGTTAGTCAGGACAAGCTGCCAGTGGCCAAATAGTAAAAAGGCAAAACAGGAGGGACTGACATGTTCAAAGAAAGAGACTCAAAGACACACATTAGTCCAGAGTAAAAGAACAGTAAAAAACAGCACTAGAGGTAAAGAACTGAAAGATCCTAGCACGAGGGCAGATTCAATAAGAACCAAGGGAAGGGAGAAAGCCCTGGATAACAACCACCTGGGGAAACCCCGATCTCCAATGAAAATTCCAACAAAATGAATTAAGTACAAGGAGCTTGGATATGATAATTGAAAGAAGATGAAAATGCCAAAGATTTTTTTTTTTTTAATTAGAAACAAAAAGATCAAAATCCCAAAGTTAAGAAGAAAAAATGGTTACGATCTTCCATAATGTGAGAGGTCCACAGGACAAACTATGGCATTAGTGTTGAACCAATGCTTGAGAGACCCTTCCCTAAATACAAACTTCACCTATACCCAAGAAGTTGGTGCTGACAAAGAACTTGAAAATAAGACACATTAAAATCTCTAAGAACCATGAGTGAATCTTCTACAACACATGGGGATAGAATAAATATTGTTATTGGAGTATTGCTCTCGGAGTTGCTAACTCCTACAAACGCATGATGAGTAGAAGGACTCAAGATAGTTAGGTGCATTCAGTTCCGTGCATTCGGTGTGTTTAATGTTTGAGTACCAAACCTTACCTCCAAGTTAAGGTGCGTAGTTGTGTTGTACGAGAGAGAGAGAGAGAGAGAGAGAGAGAGACTACTACGGAGGCTCCAGGAGTTACAGCTACCATCAGACATGCTATGGGCCATCCATGCTTTGTATACACGGGTCACAGGCAGGGTACGCTGCCCCAGCGGCCTATCAGACAGCTTTGTTAGCACCATTGGTGTGAAACAAGGTTGCCCTCTCTCACCCACTCTCTTCGATCTCTACATCGATGAGATCACGGAGTATATACAGCGCCCAGGAGGGCTAGGAGGAGACCTCGGAGGTATACCAGTACACATCCTATTATATGCTGATGACATTGTCTTACTTTCAGAGACACAGGAGGGGTTGCAGTCACATTTACAGGCGCTCGATACCTTCTGCATGGAGAGGACTCACAGTGAACCTTGGCAAGACCAAGGTCATGATCTTCCATACCTCCAGGACACTACGCCATCGTGCCTCTTTCACTGCAGCTGGAGGACAGATAGAGGTAGTGGACTCCTACGTCTACCTAGGTGTCACCTTCTCGGGCAGCACAGGGGTATTCTCCATGGCCCACGCAGCGAGAGATAGATAGACGCGCGGCTATGCGGCACTTGCAGGATTGGAGAGACGCTGCTTTCAGACACATTTTCAGGAGCCTCGGACTAAGGGGTGGCTCTTTGACACTCTAGTGACACCCGTATTGATGTACGCAGCAGCAGTATGGGCACCAGGGATCACGGGGGCGATGTGGACGCGGATTGAGAGGCCCCAGGTCACCATGATCTCACGCTTGCTGCGCAGCAAGCCCTCCGTTCCACATGACATTATACGAGCTGAGCTTGGCACACCACCGATGCTAGTGGAGGCCCTCTTCCAGTTGGTGACTTTTATTCTGAGAGTCAGAGAGCTCCCCACCAGCCGACTCACCAGGCTTGCATTTGAGAGCTCTAGACATTTGGCAGAGACAGGGCATGAGAGAGTATGGTATGCACAGACATACTGATGGTTAGCATATCATGGCATGAGCATTACCGATCTCCCCCCTTTTCAGTATGAACTCTCTTCCCCTTACATTACCCTCTCTCATTCGGAGAGGAATAGGATCATCCGTCAGGACCTACTACAGATACACGTCAGGGAGACATGGATAGCACCACGGGAGCCTCTTCCCACAAAGAGGCAACACTACAGAGAGCACTTCCTGATTGTGACAGCCGATGGGTTCATTCAGAGGACCACGATACATGGATACATACATGGCACCAGCTGAGAGAGTGGCCATCGGGCAGCTCAGAGTATCATCACACCAGCTCGAGATTGAGGTTGGGAGAGCGACACATACCCCGAGGGACGAGAGACTATGTAGGATATGTCGAGAGGAGGTGGAGGACGAGGAGCACTACACATGTAGATGCCAGGCATATGAGGACATCAGAGACCGCTACCCTCAGCTCTTCAGGGGGCCCAGAGAGATCAGGGCTCTATTGGGGATAGAGGACCAGCGCGCTCTAGGTCGTTTCCTAGTAGAGCTCCAGCACCGCCGTGCATCACTTCTCCAGCAGCAGATGAAGATACACCTGCCCCCGCCCCCTCAGACTTATATTACAGATTTTTTCAGACCCACAGCCACTCAAGGACCCAGCTCGTTACGGGGTGTCACATTACACAGAGCAGAGGAGCTAAGACGACAGCGTCGACGACCGAGACCCCCACTCCGGAGAGCCAGTCCACATCAGAGAGAGATTCAGGCGATTCACGCACGTCATGACATGGAGATACGGAGACATCGCACCCTTGTCGACTTGGACGTTCAGAGCATTTTGAGGATCGCCATGATGCCTTACCCACCGATGCATTATATCCTACAACCACTCCAAGCACCTAGAGGGTTGTGATACCATCGAGCCTCCCCTCCCTATGCATATCATATTTGTATATCACTCATTGACCATATAGAGTGCATACCCATAGCACCCCACACCCTTGATGCCAGTTAACATCCACTTCTTTTATACCCCTTTTTTGTACTCACATTATATTTTCCTTTTGGGATCTCAGTGGATTGGATCATACTGATGTATATGTTTTGTCGCATAGGCCGATTTTGGCCTCTAATAGACATTAAAAAGTCTCTCTCTCTCTCTCTCTCTCTCTCTCTCTCTCTCTCTCTCTCTCTCTCTCTCTCTCTCTCTCTCTCTCTCTCTCTCTCTCTCTCTCTCTCTCTCTCTCTCTTTCTCTCACCCGAGAGTCCTGGGTAGAAGTAGTCCACAAAAGGATTAAGAAGGAAGTGAATGAAGGCGTGAAGAAGGAAGAGCTTACACGAGTTCAAGATACACTCGAAGAGGAGAGACTTCGACACATCCTAAGACTCCACGTTCAGGTTACGTGCCTCCGAGAGGGAACATCACCGAAGGAAGACGCCATCGACATCTGCCGTCAACTTGGATAACGAGACCATGCCCTTCACAGGCACATGGAGGGCTGGGAGGGATACATCCCGTTCGCAAGCACTCATCCTTTAGATGAGCTCCGCGGAGACATGGACCACCCTTTTTAGACGTCGAACATTACTATGTGGACTACCCGATGGCGCCCTTTATATGGACAAGGACCTCACGAGGGTGCAAGTAGCACACCGACGTGCTTGCATGCCACAGATACTCCAGGCGCGCCCAGAGGGGAGGAAGGCCTTTTACCGTGATGGTAAGGTCTTCATAGACCGACTCCCTATCAAATAGGGCCATGCGGCCTATGAGACCTCACCACACCAGGATACACCACTCAGAAAAGTGGTATGGAACTGCAACGGAGCACTTTGGACGCGACCATACAAACTTGAAGAGATCTTGGAGACACACGACTTTGTTTGCATCACAAAGACGCACGAGAGCCGAGAGAGGAATCCCTCATATAGAAAGTTTCTAGTGGGCATCAACATTCAGGACCACGATGTGACAGAGGACAGCACGAGGATCAGGGGATGTTGCCATCATATTCGGACATGAGCTACAGGGTCAGATCCACATCACTGACCAAGACGAGAAGGCACGATACATGTGGGTACGCTTGGAGATGGAAACAGAGAGATGGATCTACATAGCCATTTGCTACTTCCCACCAAGAGGATCCCGATACTCTGGACATGACCGGGAGGAGCCGCCCAGAGACAATGACTCACCCTACACTGCACTCTCAAAGGAGATACTACACTATAGCACTATAGGTGAGGTCTTCCTTATGGGGAACTTCAATGGACGCACACAGTCACGCCAGTGTGACTCATATGATATGGATCAGTCACTGATCATGAGGGTAGAGGACTAGAGGAGACAGGGACCAACCGAATATCAGCACACATGGCCAGGACACCATAGGCTATGGAAGACACCTACTTGAGCTCGGCAATCAACATCATCTCGTTATTTACAATGGGATGCATAGATGGCCAAGATCGGGCGGATTGACATGCTTTCCACATGGAGGCGGCGAGAGCACAGTCAACTACATCTTAGGTACCCTCTCTGGGGCATCACTCATCAGTTCACTCACTTGGTATTGGTAGACATCCACTCGGAGCTGATCACACTTTTATCACGCTCACACTCGTCTCCCCTTCCACTCGACCCTCTCCCACCTATTGTGCCACATACCATGATACACTTCACACGCGAGATCTCACGTCTACATACACCATTTACACACCCGCCTACTCTCACTAGATCCACTCTCACCTTTGGACACAGTCACCTCATAGATCACCACCGTCCTACAAGAGTCAGCTCTACACAGTTTCCCCCACTACACATGCACACCCACCACATAGAGGGTCCATGCCCCAAAACTGATGGTATGATGATGAGTGTCGGGTGTTACGGAAGCAACTACGTGCAGCAGAGCATACCAGGGAGATTACACACACGCAGGCACAGCACTGCATGCAACGCTTCACACGTTGAAAGAGGCAAGAATGGAAGGAGAAACAATATTGGGACATTTATCACTTGCTCATGAGCCGAGATAGTGCAACGGCATGGCGACATTTCAGAGAGAGGAGACAACAGACACCCATTCGAAAGCCGTCATGGTACAAATATGCACAGAGTCGATACCAGATTCCAAACCAACCACAAAGCTCACTCCCTACCATCTCTCACTTCTTTACACCCGAGATGGTGAGCCGTGCGATCACTCACCTAGAGCATGGGAGAGCCCGTGACCACTTCGGCCTAGAAGCAGAGCATCTCATCTACGGGTGCACGATTTTAGCACCGCTCATCGCCCACCTCTTCAACCGAGCACTGGTTGAGGGATTCCCTGACTCATGGACCGAGCACACCATAGCGCCCATACATAAGTCAGGCGATGTTATGGATCCAGCCAAAGTGGTTAGGTTCTTAAGGTTCGGTATGGGTAAGGTATGTGAACCGAATCTTACCTCCAAGGTAAGGTTCATAAGGTACGTTAGGGTTTTTATATACATAAAAAACATATGCATACACATCTATATACATACACATACATACATACATACATACATACATACATACATACACACACACACACACACATATATATATATATATATATATATATATATATATATATATATATATATATATATATATATATATATATATATATATATATATATATATATATATATATATATATATATATATATATATATGTGTGTGTATGTGTGTGTGAGTATACTATATATGTATACATGTACATGTATGTACAATGTGAATTGGCAATAGTTTGGGCTGAATATCAAAAATACATTTGAACCATACAAAAAATTGGACGAACCGGATGTAAGGTTCGTTATGGAACCGAACCGAATCGGATCATGGTACCGGAATTTCCGGTACGCGAACCGATGCAACCTTGGATCAAGCTACATACTGGACAATCATGATTGACCCCACACTAACCAAGCTATATGGGGTAGTACTAAAGACAAAACTGAGCACCCTCGCTAAGGGGAAGGGTATCAAAGCTCCAAGACAGGAAGGATTCAGACGAGATTACTCTACCATAGACCACATCTTCACTTTGAGATGCCTGATTGAAAAAGCTCGAGTGAGGAAATGGAGATTGAAAGGTTTGAGATGTTCTGAAGGGGTAGAGGACTCTTGTATGTGCCTCAAAAGTGGAGGTGTTGGGCAGAAATAGAGGTCCAGCACAGAGAGAGAGAGAGAGAGAGAGAGAGAGAGAGAGATTTCGATCAGCTTTGGAGAGGCTCACTAAGAATGAGAGAGCCCTAAAGTGTTATTAAGTTATGTTATATATATATATATATATATATATATATATATATATATATATATATATATATATATATATATATATATATATATATATATATATATATATATGACCCTTTTAGGGTTGGCCAAGTTCACATTGAACTTGGCCCAAAAATAAAGAATAAGTGACCTAGCCTTTATAAATAGGCCTATACACATGAATACACTATAAAGGGGTCATTTAAGGCTTTACCCCAACAACCTCCCACTTAAAGGCATAAATGGTGCCTTTAAGCTACGTGGTCCCACCATCTGTATACATAACTGATGTTGTGCTTTGAGTAAGCACTTAGTGAGAACATCTTCAAGGTTCTGTGATGTATGGACCTTAACCAATGTGATAATGCCATCCTCAAGCATCTCTCGAATGGAATGATATCGCACATCAATATGTTTTGTGCGTGCATGGAACATGGCATTCTTTGTCAAACATATGGCACTCTAGCTATCACAACGAAACATAAGAGCTCTGTCAGGCAAACCAAACTCAATGCAAAGACGTGCTAACCATATTGCTTCCTTGGAAGCCTCAGCGGTTGAAATATATTCAGCCTCAATAGTAGATAAAGCAACAATCTTTTGCAGTCTTCTCCACCATGATACAGCACCACATGCAAGAGTGAAAACATACCCACTTGTGGATTTCCGTGTATCCACATCACCTTCCATGTCGGAATCACAAAAACCCTTCGGCTCTAATGGGTCCTTTCCATAACTGAGGCATTTGTTTTTAGTTCCTTTCAAATATCTCAAGATAGATTTGACTACCTCCCAATGAGCTCTACCAGGATTAGCCATGAACCTGCTAACAACTCCCACTGCATGAGCAATGTCTGGCCGACTAGCAACCATAGCATTACATAAGTGAACCACAAACTGATGCATATGGAACACCCTTCATGTAATTGGCTGCATCATCATCCTTGGGACAGTCATCCTTGGAAAGCTTAGCATGTGGCTGGCACTCCAAGAGGCTTAGCGTCAGCCACATTGAATCTGTCAAGCACTTTTTCAATGTACTTTTCTTGAGGTACATGCAAAGTATGCTCCTGCCGATCCCCTTTCATTCGCATACCAAAAATATGCTCAGCTTCCCCAAGGTCTTTCATTCAGAATGCAGAGTTCAGCTGCTGTTTTAGAGCATTCAGTGTGCTCTTTTTCTTCCCAGCCAGCAGCATATCATCTACATACAGTACAAGAATGATTGGGCTGCCATCTTCATCATTTTTGGTGTACAAACAATGATCTCCATGGCTTCTTTTAAACCCATGTTTGAGCATAAATGCATCAAACTTCTTATACCATTATCTCGGGGCCTGTTTCAGCCCATATAAGCTCCTTTTCAGCTTACATACCAGATGCTCTTTTCTAAGAATGGCATATCCTTCTGGGTGTTTCATGTAGAGCTTTTCGTCTAAATCACCATAGCTCTTCGTCTAAATCACCATGCAAAAAGGTTGTTTTAACATCCATTTGGAATAGTTCCAAATCCAAGGCAGCTGTGAGAGCAACCAACACACGTAATGTGGTCATTTTAACCACTGGAGAGAGCACTTCTTGGAAATCAATACCCTCTTTTAGGGCATATCCCTTAGCAACTAGTCTTGCCTTATACTTGGGTTTGCCATCAACAGTTTTGATTTTGTACACCCACTTGTTGGGAATGACCTTCCTTCCTTTGGGCAACTCAACCAAATCCCAAGTATCATTTGCATGCAAGGCCTTTATCTCTTCCTGCATGGCTAACTCCCACTTCTTCTTGTGCTCACATAGCTTTGCCTCTTTATAAGTAAGAGGCTCACCCTCATCTGATAATATAATGTAATGTATAGAGGGGTCATATCTATTCACTGGCCTCCTAAGACGTGTAGATCTTCTTACCCAATGATCTACGTTATCCGGCAATGGATCTACATCGGGAGGTACATGGACTTCTTCATTGTTAATGGGCTGTTGTACATCATTTCCAGCCCTGTTTTCAGCATGAATAATAGGCTGCATATGCCCATCAGGAGCGTCTTCTTGCTGTCCAACATCATCTGGCTCAAAAACCACTGGATTATCTATATTTTCAGCCATATGTGATGCATCTTCAAGGTCTGAAATAGGCCTAACATGTGGCTTGTCTTGCTGAAATGTGACCTTTTTATGGTCATGCTTCAAGGCAACATTGTTTTGTAGCAGCCTTGCCTCATTAAAAACAACATCCCGGCTGTGTATGACCCTTTTCAGCTGAGGTAACCATATTCTATTCCCATTTCACCTTCTTCACCATATCCCATGAAGAGGCCTTTAATGGATTTGGCATCAAGTTTACTCCTCAACTCAGGTCTTATGTGTACAAAAGCTTCATAGCCAAAGACGTGTAAGTGATCATATGAAGCAGGTTTGCCAAACGAAACCTCTTCAAGAATGTCACCTTTCAAGAAAGTTTCAAGGACGTGTGAGGGGTTCGATTGCATATATGTGCTGCAGTTTTAAGAGCCTCTCCCCAAAAACCATGAGGGAGATTAGCTGTGGATAGCATGCATCTCACCCTCTCACAAAGAGTCCGATTATACCTTTCAGCCACACCATTAGAAGAGGGGCTGTATGGAACAGTAAGCTCCCTCTTTATGCCCAAATTTTCACAAAAAAGTTTGAATTCAGCACTTGTGAACTCACCCCCATTATCCGTATATAAGCATTTCAGCTTTCTACCTGTTTGGGTAGTCACAAACGCATCAAATCTCTTCAACGCAGCAAACGCTTCATCTTTTGATTTGCGCAGCTGCACCCAAATTTTCCTAAAAATCATCAACAAAAGAATAAAATATAAAGCAACCCCATAGATTTGGTGGGCATGCTACACTCCATCACATATGACATTAGATCTAGTTAAAAGGAAAACCACTAAAGCCTTCTACAATACTTGCAAGGTCATGAGTAAGAAGATGGCCTTCATTTCATCACCAAATGTTTGTAACCCCACGTCTTTGAATTGATTCATCATTTTACTAAAAGAAGAGACATGCTTCGTGGCAAAATTTACCTCTTTCAATCATAAAGCCTTGAGCTTCAATCATAAGATGAACCTTGTTCACTATTATGAGTTCTCATCACATTGCTTTGAAATTGTCCCAAACTTCAAAAGCCATAGCCAATCCTCTGATATCTTTAAGAACCTCATCAAAGGCAGCCATGTGAATATGCACAATGGGTTTGTCATTCATGACCTTCCACATAGCTTCATCATACCACTTGGTGCATTTTGCTCCAAGTTTCTAGCACACCCTTGTAATGAAAGGGTTCCCCATCCTTAGGCAAAGTAGAGTGTATGTTTAGCCATGAGGGAAAAACATAATAATATAAATTCTACCAAAAATGAAGCTCTGTTGTGTCTATATATTTTGAAACATATGTTTAGCATGTCGATCATATGTTGTAGCTAATTCACTTTCAAGAAACTAATATGGCCATCTACTTCAACCATGATGGGAAGATGTTAGATAATATAGAAAACATAAATGCCCATGAATTATGAATGTGATTGGAAAGATGGACTCTCATAAAATAGACGAGACAATATAATGCTGTCTGCCAAACGTTAATCAAGTTTAATAATCAATTGGGAATAGATAAATCCCTTTTTAGCAATGAGTGACAAGCAAAATTATGCGAGCGTATCGTATTTATTCGTCAAAAATCTGATGAAATGGAAAGATGAACACGTAAATAAATGGGCTAGATGCACTGAAGCAACCGAGGAAAATCGAATTATACACAACTGCATTAAACTATTAGAAAGACCACCGGACCCTATCACACTTTGAGCAATCAACAGCCATAGTTTCAACAACTGCAACGATTCGTTACTGATAAGGCTCACTCCTGGTCAAGTTAAGAAAATTGCAACATAAACCAGCTTTTCTTATAGGAAAGTTTGGCCGAAGTCTCAATCACAGCAAATAAAGATAGGTTGGAAGTTCTGACACTTACTGCCGCTACGATCAGTGCAACGAACGCAGCACCAATCAAAATTGCATCGGGAGCCATCAGAGGCCGAAATCGTTGCATGGCTGACATAAAAGAAGTCTGGCACGAACTATCGTCAATGAAACCGTGCAACTTCCACCAGGATCCACCGGGCAAAAAAGACCGGATGCTAACAAGCAATGGTGCAAGGTTGCCAAAGAAAAGCGTCCCGTTATTCCTGTTTCCGATTGAGGACCCCATGGATGAAGATGAAGATGATGATGACACCCATGGTAATGTTGGACTGTACGCACCATTGCCATTGTCAACCGAGCCTTCGGATGAAGCAGTGCAGCGCAAACTACATCGACTCCGGCTACGATCGCCAACAAGAGGTGCGACACAAAAATATTGAACTGGAAAGCATAGATTCTTGTATTCAACTCTCGAATCAGCGCTGCGTACTGAGATATATATACGAAGGAACTTCTTCGGAGAAGTGAAAGGATAAGCGCAGGTGCCCAGACAGGGAGGATGTCGGTACAGGCGAGCATCCATGGAGAGTCTCAACAATCGATGCCCATCCCATGCCACCTTCCTCCTCGTTCTCCGGACACAGAAGTTTTACATTACCTCATCTGCAGCAACAGGATTTCAGATGTTCAGGTGGGTCCAGGGATGGCTACTACATAAATTGTGTGTTGCACAATGAGAAGCCGGTCGTATAAAAAGTCACGTGCAATTTAATCGGCTCTCAACTCGCCGACCACAAAAAGTGGAGGTTTTTTTTCGCCGGACAAGAAAAAAGGAAGTTGAATCATTGACATCTCTTTTGGATTAGTTTGAATTAATTTGAAAGTATAACTAAAGGCGTGCATAGTCACAAAGAAAAACAAGGTTAGATGTCTAGCAATTATTAAGATATAAAATCTAAAAACTAGAGAAGGTCCTAAAGAGAAAGAAGATGGACTAATTTTTCAATTGACTAATGCGAAGGCCAAATGGTCTTCCAAAGGGGTTGGTTTTAACATCTCAAGATCAAGTGATGAAGGGTGTCCGGTCAGAGATAAGGTAGACACTCGAAAGGGACGACCTTTAAATTAAATGAAATAACTAATTTTTAAACTGGGTAGAGTGAAGGCTCAATGGTCCCTTAAAGGAGCTCGTTTAACATCTCACTACCAAGTGATGAGAGGTGTCTAGTTACAACCCATGGGATTGAATCCTTACCGCCAACCTTGAGAGGTGAGTAGAACAACCAATTGAGCTAACATATGTAGATCTACTCTTTCATTACACTTGTTGGACATGTTCTCTAAAATCTCTCACATAGCTCATCATCCTATAGACTTCCCTAAGCAAATAGCTCATCATCTTGTAGACTTCCCAAAGCAAATAAAAAAAAGTCATAAGATTTGACGAATCCTTCCTCGAGAAAGCTTATACATATTGCTTATAATTACATTTATATATGATCTCTCATATGACCCTTTCAAACCAACATTAATATATCTTCCTCCCTCTATCCTCATATTCATGTGTTCGGACATGTACTTTTTTATACAAGATTCTTCATATGACCTTTTCACTTCAGTATTACCCAATTATCATGAACCTCATATTCTATGATATGTAAGAAGACCAACGTAGTTTTGTGGTATTTTATGTAAGATTTCTTTGGTAGAGTTAGAGCGTTTTGTTAGACATCATATTTTCTCTCAAATTAGGGCATGTTTTTAGGGATCTTATCTGAAAATTATCAAGATACTTTCATCCTCCTTCATCGTCATCATCATATTCCTCTTCTTCATCTTCTTCTTCTTTTCTTCTTCTTCTTCTTCTTCTTCTTCTTCTTCTTCTTCTTCTTCTCCTTCTCCTTCTCCTCTTGCATATCTACATTTGTTGATGGGAGAATTTACACTTTCCCTACGAAACTTGAAGCATGAATGATCTCACATGTATCTTCATAGATATGTCCATTCACTCAAATCAATGGTTCCTTGAACTCCTGTGGAACGAACCTCATAGCTTTTGATCACTCAAACAAGAATATGAGATCTTCCTAATGCAATTTATCCCACTCAAAGTTACTTCTTCTACTTTGAGAACCAATTATGAGTCCATTGTGGTGCATCACTATTGAAATACTTCACTGGTATCAGAGCATTTGGAAGAAAAAGCTTTGGTCCTTTTGTGTGAGCAAAGCGAGCATCCTTTCGTCCACCCAAGGCTTACAACTAAGGCAGCAACCAAAGCATAGACCTTGACATACCTTGTCATCCCGTCACTGAAGTCACCATTGGCATCGTTAGCTACATCCATGGGAGGGCCACAACGATCAAAGAAGACAAAGATTCCCAGTACTTCTCGAGAGGTCACCCATCCCAATTTGTTCCTCCCATAGCTCGCTTAACCGACAATATCTCGCCACTAAGCTACACTCTTGTGGTGCTTGAGAAAGGGGTGCGACTAATGTTCACATTATTTTGAGCATGTTTTGGGCTCTCAAAGCTTCATTCTTTACTTTCAAAGCCTGTTTTGAAGCATTTTAGGGGTGATTTTTTGAGTCATTTTGGAGTACTTTCACCCATAGTTCTCATTACATGGACTCAAGACATCACTACGAGTGCTCTTTTGTACTTCTCTCACAACAAATATTCATCTTTGGGGCTGTGTTTTCAGCCACACTAGTAAATATACAGGTTCCTTGAAATGTTTTCAGTTGTGATGGGGCAGCCAGCACAAATTTATGCAGGTTTTTGAGCCTAAAGAATAGAGTTCTCTTACCTAATCTCGCCATAGGAGATGTATGATAGTTGTTCATAGGTGCTTGGTAAGCCTAGTTGGCTTCTTTTCAGTTAAGTGGTTATATGCAGTGGAGTCAGTGATTCACAATGCAGGTTCACATATCAGTACTTGTAGTTTAGTGAGTTTTTCTAACACTAATCATTGCTCATTTTGTAGAGGAGAAACTGGAATTTTTTTTTGAGATTTTAGTTTTTTCAACTATACAATATTTGATTTTACTCCTTGACACAACTATTCCCAAAATCTAACACTCGGTCATCCTTTTTTGAGCCTTAATGGTGTTTGGACTATTCTAGCTCCATTATCATTCTACTCAATTCTCTATCATCATGGCATCAGAGAACTTAGGCATGTCTTGTGGATCAGGGTCTAGTGATAGTGTTCCCAGGAGGAGCTACAACTGTTGGAAAACAATGTCACATCATTCCAAAATCCTTTTAGGGCAGAAACCCTAATTTCAGTACTTAGTCATTTTTGGCACAAAAATTGGGTAAAATTTTTATGAGCCTATCTTGTAGAGCTTGAAGAGAGCTTTCCAATGGTATATGACATACAGTCATCAAAGATCAAATTTGGGAGAAAATTGCAACCCTAATATTTTGTTGATTTAGGGTTTTTACCTCATTTGATAGCTCTTAGCTTGGAGGTCATAAAAATGTTTTCAGATCATTCATGAGGTGGTCATAAGTGTGAAAAAGAAGGTCAAAAAGAACGTTTAATCAAAATAAAGCAGAAGCTTATAAAATTTACGATGAGTTTTATAAAAACAATGATCCTTAAGTTTTTACACTAAAAGTAGCTTTATTCCATATTTGATTGCATGAGATCTTGATGCCTATAAATTAGAGTCTTAAGGTCACTTTTGAAGACATCCCAACAGAACTAACACTAGCTTAGGCCTCTATGGGAGGTGGTGGTGCTCTATCACTCATGGGGCAGCCATGGTGCACTTGAGGAGCAGCTATGGAGCTATGTTGAGAAGCAGTCGTTGAGTTCTTCTTAGAGAAGAGTGTTCTCACACTCTTGCTTATGGAGAAGACTTACCTATTAGCAGCTTGGTGGTGTGGATCAGCCATCTACATGATGTATTCGAAGATTGTCTTCTACATGAAGATTATGGAGTACTTCAAAGAAATTGGATGGAGCTTAACATAAGATTGCATCTTATGTTAACTATTTAGGTACATATTCTCTTTATGCACACAGGTACTACTTGGAGCTAATGGAGGCACTAGCATCCATATCTAGAGGTGCCCTATTTGGCATACATAAAGGAGAGTCAGTACATGCATGCTACATGCATTCAGATGAGGTGTTAGAGAAGGTGTTTCCACATGAGTATGAGAATTTCTGTCGGCAACATGTTAGCATTCTATGATAATTCTATAAGTATGTGATCTTTCACACACACATCTAATTTAGGGTCTTCCATAGCCTAAAATCAGATTAGGGTTTGTTGAATATCAGTTTCAAACTGATTTTTCCTCTTTCTGTCACTCATAAACACTCTTCTACAACCTATCAAGTCATACATCTCATACATCAGATTTTTGTCCCTACATCTGAATATTCTTGTAAATTTTGCACATACACTCATCCATCTATTTTTTTTCACATAGAGTGGTTGCAGTTTTGACTCCCACATTGTAAATTGACATTTGTATATATGATGGTGTGAGTAAGCAGTGGCTTACGTAGCACTTTGAACATGTTTTCTAATCTCTCTCTATTTTTGTCTCATCATTGTTTGATTAAGTGCTGTATATTCATGTTTGTCAATTTTGGAAGATGTCGGAATCTGTGTTGTAGATCCTAGACCTATCGGACCTGTGGAATTAAGTTATGGGCCTACCTAATTTCCAACATTTGGTATCAGAGTTCCCAATCTACCAACATATGGTTTAAGAGAATCTTCTAACATTTGACATATGACATACACACTTAATCTAGATGAGTAGAGATTTGAGAATTAGACAATTCAGTCACATGTTTATTTATCAGTGTGGAGTATGAAGTTGACGATCTGTTAGCAGGTAAAAGTTACTTTACAAAAGTATTGCATGAAGACCAAGACTTGATAAAGAGAAGGCTACTTCAAATTCAAGGAAAAACAATGGTTTGGAGAAGATGAAGGAACCAGATCAACATCAAATCACACGTATTAGTTTCTACTATCAGATTGTCATTTGCAGGTCATATCTTAGAAGAGTAGTTATGAAGAGATTTGAAGGATACAAGAAGTGCTTTAAAACACTTCCATTACTTTGAAAGTTAAATCATTAGCTACATCAAAATAGGTATCTAGAGGTTGTTCTTGATAGTTTTGATAGATCTCTTTCATGCCAAGAAAGATCATCTAAGAAGACAAATTTGGAGATGAGATCAGTTTTCTTTTCAACCAACACAGGGTTGAAAGTTTTGTTGATCAAAGTTTGTACCTAGAGAGGTAATTCAATATTCAACATATGAGGAGATGGAGCTGAGATGGTAGAAGCATGTTTTATCTTCTATATTCACTTCCATTCATATATCATGTTTGTTTTGTCTCTTATTCTTAGCACTAGAGGAAGAGAAAAATTCATTTGAAGAAGTTAACAGTGCTTGCTACTTCAAAATGAAGAGAACAAAAGGTATGGAAGAGAAGTTTGAAGATGTTAACATCATCAGGTGGAAGAAAGATGCAGAAGAAGAAAGTCCATGAATTCCAAAGGGAAAGTAAGACTTCCTTTTCTCTTATATTTTCCATATACTTTTCCCACTTTTATCCTCTACATCCAAAGACAAGTCTACAAGAACATCTTGTGTGAAAAAGGCAGTTTAAAGAAGAAGCAGTTTCTTGTTTTGCATTATACTTGGTCATGTTTTAGTAGGTTTTGACAAAGAATTACATTGAGAGAAACAAAAGCAACAGATATCTAAGACAACTTATATGTTTTAACTCATATGAGTATGAGTTATGTATAAGTTGAAGATTTTGAGTAGGTAGCTTATATGTTCCCTCAAAGAATTCTTGGAGTGTTGGTATAAGACAAGTTACAAAGAAGTATATTTCTTCTTTATCTAACTCCTGAGGTAAAAGAGTATTTATAGCAGATGTTGGAGACTTGGAGTGAGGTTTTTTGAGTTTGCAAAAGTTACCTCATATTCAGTATACTCAAAAAATTCAGAGTTTTTCAAAATGAAAATTCAGTAAAGTCATTATTTTCAGAATTTCAATATTTTTCAAAAAAATCAAAATTTCAATATTTTTTAGAAAAATCAGAATTTCAGTATTTTCAGAAAAATTCAGATTTTTTTATGTACCAATCAGATGAAGAATCTACTTTCTATGATTGCCAAAAGAAAGTCAAGCAGACACTACCACATTTCACCCGAGAAGAATATGAAGATATGAAGTATCAACTTGCAGCTTTTGGAGTTCTTAAGCTGAGAGTTTGTCCACTTATCTTTTAAGTAGGAGTTGCACATTCTTGAAAAGGATCTAGTTGAAGAACATTTTTACAACTTTATGTAAGAAGCATGGATACTCAGAGACATTCAGGTTGCAAATCAAACATTCAGTCATGAAGGTTTGATGAAAGCAGATTCTACATAGGTATTTTGTTGGAGAGATCTTGTAAGCTCTTGATAGATCTTGAAAATCTTGAGTATTTTTGAGTCTGTCTATCCTTTGTTTATCAAGTTCTTAACATTGGAAGAAGTAAGTCAAAGATTCAAATTCTATCATATTAGTGTTGTAGAGAAATAAAAGAAGATATTGTTGGAGTTAGACGTCTGCGGAAGCACGCGAACAGCACAAGGAAGAAGAAGAAGCTTGGAGCACAACACACAAGACTGAATGTATTACTAGAGAATGTACAAAGATAAGTAGCCCATTAGGGCAATAGGCGTATATACAAGCCGGGGGAAAAAAACCTCCTAAAGAGGGAAAAAAGTGCCCCGGCGGTCCTAGAGTGTTCACACACATCACTACCTAAATATATCAACGAATCCCCCCTGGGAGTGATGCGGTGAACAAGGAGCTGGCACTCATGTATAAGGAAGTGCCGAGCTATGTGGAAATCACTCCACAAAAGGAAGTAAGCCCAAAGCTTTGCGGAAAGCTTCAAACTTCTCCCTAGGCAGAGCCTTCGTGAAGAGGTCTGCAATGTTCTCCTGCGTGGGCACATATGCCAAGCTTATCTCCCCAGCAGAGAACCTCTCCCTGACATAGTGATAATGCACCTCAATGTGCTTAGTGCGAGCATGGAACACAGGGTTCCTCGCAACTGCCAATGCGCTCTGACTGTCAGTGAAGATGGTGGTGGCAGAAGACTGGCCAACACCCAAATCAGCCATAAGGCGTCTGAGCCACACACACTCAACAATCGCTGTGAAAGCTGCCCTATACTCAGCCTCACAACTGGAAGTGGCCACAGTAGGCTGCTTCTTGCTCAACCAAGATATACATGAGCTACCAAGCATGAAGCAAAAACCACTGGTGGACACACGAGTGTCATAGCAACCAGCCCAATTTGAGTCAGAAAAAGCATGCAAATCTGGCGGTGGTGATCCCCCCTTGGGATAAAACAACCCAAGTAGCCGAGTACCACTCAAGTAGCGAAAGATGCGCTTAACCGCTTTCCAATGCGTGACTCCTGGGCAATGCATAAACCTGCTCATCTGTGAGACAGCAAACTGAATATCTGGCCGAGTAATGCATAAGTAAATCAAGCATCCAACAGCCTGCTGATAGAGAACAGCATCAAATGCATCTCCAGCATCATGAAGACTCAATCGTAAACCTGTCTCCATAGGAGTGGCAATAGGCTTACAGTCTTCAAGGCCAAAACGCTGCAATAATGTGTCAATATATTTCGTTTGACACAAAGCCATTCCACCATCAACTTGCATAAACTGAATGCCCAAATAGTGATGCAAATGCCCCAAATCAGACATCTCAAATGAGGCATGCAAATCAGCCTTGAAATCAGCAATATGCTTCTCAAGAGGACCAGTGAGCAGCATGTCATCTACATAGACAACAATGATCAGAAGCACATCATTAGCACGCTTAACATATAAGGTGCTTTCAGTTGGACTGTTCTCAAAACCATGTGCAATCAGATAGGCATGTATCTTCTCATACCAAGCACGTGGTGCTTGCTTTAAACCATATAACGCCTTCTTTAACCTGCACACCTGGTTTTCATGCCCTTTCTGCACAAAGCCACGGGGCTGAAAAACATACACTTCTTCATGCAAGTCACCATTCAGAAATGCTGTTTTAATGTCCAACTGATGTACATTCCAACCATGATGGGCTGCAAGTGCACAAATGCTCCGAACAGTAGTCATACGGCATGTAGGTGCAAAGGTCTCATCAAAATCAATGCCTCTTTCCTGCGCATAACCCTTTGCAACAAGCCTAGCCTTATACCTGTCAACTGTACCATCAGGTTTACGCTTCAGCTTGTATACCCACTTAGTGCCAATGGCCTTCTTGCCAGGAGGCAAGTCACATAAAGACCATGTACCATTCTTCATTATAGCATCATATTCAGATTGCATAGCAGCCATCCAATTTTCTGAATTTTGTGCTTCATCAAAAGAAACAGGCTCATTCTCATCACAGAGACTAGATGCAGCCATAGCATAGCAATCTGATGCAAAGGAGGTACTATGAGAGCCTGAACGAGTACGATATGACAAAGGTGCATCTAATTTGCTGTCACGCAAAGTCTGCACCAGCCATTTTGGCATAGTTTTTGTCTGTTCAATATCAGCTCTCTCATCAACAAGTGCATCATGTAAATCTGCATCAGAAATGGAATGATCTGCATCATCATATGAAACCTGCAAAGGCTGAGAAGTTGCCTCATTAGGACCAGCACTAGCCTGTCCACCTATAAAAAGAGGCATCAAAGTATCATACATGTCTTTGGAGCTAACAGATGTCTCCTTAGTACATGAAAGCAATGGCTGAATAGCATCTTCCACAAAGACAACATCACGGCTAACCAGAATGCGTTTAGTCTGTGGATGATACAGACGATAGCCTTTACTTTCAGAACTGTACCCAACAAAAATACATTTTACTGCCTTATCATCCAATTTTCTGCGATGTTGTTCAGGCACTAATGCATATGCCAAACAACCAAAAACACGCAGATGAGCAACAGATGGCTTGCGGTCATGCCAAGCCTCATATGGAGTGATAGACTGCAACGCTTTGGTGGGACACCTGTTCAGTACATATGCTGCACACATGACAGCCTCAAGCCAGAAACTATGTGGTAAAGCCTGACTTTTGACCATGCACCTCGCCATCTCCATGAGTGACCTGTTCTTTCGTTCAGCAACTCCATTCTGTTGAGGTGTATACGGCATTGTACACTGGTGTTTTATCCCACGTTCAGCCAGAAATGCATTAAAATCTGAAGACATATATTCCCCCCCTCGATCAGAACGGAGGGTGCCCAATTTACATGCTGACAGATTTTCAGCCAAAACCAAAAACTGTTTGAAGCACATGAACACTTCGGACTTTGCTTTGAGTGGGTATACCCATGCATGCCTGGAAAAATCATCAATGAAAGTCACGAAGTAAAGGTAATTTCCAAAAGAGGGTGTCTGTATAGGACCACAGACATCACTATGTACAAGCTGCAATTTCTGCATAGCCCGAACTGAACCATCTTTTGGAAAGGAAGAACGCTGCATTTTGCCCAAAATACAGCCTTCACAAACATGTTTTCCAGGTGCCTCAAGTTTGGGCAAAGAAGACACCATTTCAGATTTCTGCAGGCGTAACAAACTAGCAAAATTCAGATGACCAAAGCGTGCATGCCAAAGCTTTGCATCTGACATAGCCTGAGAATCATGAACTGCACATGCCGAATCATTCACAGATCTTTCATAGTCTATGAGCTTATACAGCCCACGACATAAAATGCCAGAAGCAATAATCACATCGCCATTTGAGAGATCATGGACTGTACACCTGTCATCAACAAATTTCACAACCAAGCCAATCTTGGCTAATGCAGAAACTGATAACAGGTTCTTTTTGATCCCTGGCACAAATAAAGCATCTGACAAAGTGAAAGAACTACCATCAGCAGTAGTCAAAATGATCTTACCAACTCCCATAACAGGATAAGAGGAGTTATTGGCGCATGTGACAGTATTCCCTGTAGGGGCAGGCTCGAGTGAAGAGAAGAAACTGCGCTGCGAGGTAATATGTTTGGTCGCCCCACTGTCAAAGTACCAAACATCTGAGTCTACTGCAGACATGCACTGATCATGAGAAGATGGGTCAAAACTGCAGACAGTAGTAAACGCCCATTCTTCTTCCTGCACAAGATTTGCAGACTCTGTTTTTGGTGTAGAGGCCTCTGCAACAACCATTCCAGCCTCTTTCTTCTTTGCCTCTTTAGCAGCCAGTTTTGGACAGTTCTTTATAATATGATCATTTCCTTTACAGTACTTGCAGAACAATTTCTGCTTTTCTGATTTCTTCTCATCTTTATCCTGGTTCTTCGATTGTGCAGCATTTGCAGATTTCTGCTTACTAGTAGAAGAGCTCCATTTTCCTTTGCCCTTCTGACTAGCCAGGAAAGCTTGATCTGCAACACGCATAATGGACCTGTTCTGCCTGGACTGATCTTCCTGCAACAGAACAGAGACTAATTCCTCAAATGACAAGGCATTCGGATTGCCTTTCATCATCAACCGAAGAGTAGAGGCAAAACTCTGATATGAATCAGGAAGGCCATTCAGAACGGTCTGCACAAGTGAGCTATCTGGTATAACCTCATCAGCAGAAATCAATTGTTCCTTCAGGTCTTTGATCTTTGTAAGAAAACTGTCCATAGAATCACCTTCATTCGTGTGCTCACTCTCCAATTGTTTTCGAAGGTAAGCAACACGAGCCTCATTCCTAGCCTGGTACAAAGTGGTAAGTGTATCCCAAGCATCCTTTGCTGTTCTGCAAGAGCGAATGTGAGGGATAATGGCACGTTTGACAGACAAAGCTATCAATGCATGTGCCTGGGCATCTCTGCCATCCCAGTGAATCTGCTCTGCAGTAGGTGCAACAGAAACAACAGCACGAACAGGAATCTGCGGAATATCATCTTCGACACCATCTTCATCAGCTCCAACACCTGTATTTGCAGTACCTGTCGTTACAGGTGTAACAGGACGTCTTTCAACACCCTGCACAATGTTCCACAATCCTTTTGCAACCAGTACATGTCGCATCATATAAGCCCATAATGGGTAGTTGGTACCATCCAACTTATCCTCAACAGCCAACATACGGAATACATCACTGCTTTCAACCATGGCCGGTGACTAAAATACCTTGATGCAGAAAATTGACTGTATCTCAAAAAGTTGAACGAAACTGCCCAGACGAGTTCTGCTAGACCTGTAGCAGACTTCGAGACGCTTAAACTGGTGAACAGAAACTGGTATATACCTTTGGCACAAAAGGACGAAATAGCCTGCACAAGCGCTGCGATAGTGCGTTCGGAGGCCGAAACGAGCTCAGATCGCGATTTCAGCACCACAGAGCAAAGCAGTTTTGATCTAGGAAACACCCTGAGTATGCTCACCAAATTTCATGCGAATCTGAGACTGCAAACGGAGGAGTGTCGACGGCGCCCTAGAAGAAGCAACGACCTGCTCTGATACCAATTGTTGGAGTTAGACGTCTGCGGAAGCACGCGAACAGCACAAGGAAGAAGAAGAAGCTTGGAGCACAACACACAAGACTGAATGTATTACTAGAGAATGTACAAAGATAAGTAGCCCATTAGGGCAATAGGCGTATATACAAGCCGGGGGAAAAAAACCTCCTAAAGAGGGAAAAAAGTGCCCCGGCGGTCCTAGAGTGTTCACACACATCACTACCTAAATATATCAACAGATACTTGTTATGTTGCAGAAGATTATGAATCCTAGAATGCTTTCAGAAAGGTTTTTATTATGATAGGATCAGCTAACCTTATTCTAGATTTTGGAAAGCTAAGGAATGGCAGGGAAAGCTATTGGCATGTGTATAATGCTAATAAAAGGGTTCATATATTTTGTTTTCAGATACAGGTATTGATCACTGAAGATCAGATTTATTGAAATAAGAAGGATGTCACAGATTTCATAAAGTCTGATTTACTTTAAAGGAATTTGGATACTAGTGTTAAATCATCCAAGGGGGTGATGAAATATGAAGACTTATTTTCAGCCATATGTGAAAGAATGCAGAATCATACCTACAAGCATTCCTATATTTTCTTTGTCAGTTTCTCTTTATGTTCCAGCTTTGAAACAAGAAGGAAGAAGGAGAATGTCTGGGGAAAGTTCCTGTTAGGTGTTCCTGTTCGGGAGAAAGTTCCAGAGTTCTATTGAAGAGAAGCTTGATATTTCAGAGAGGTATGTTACTTATGAGGTGCACACATATATGATTATACTAGACTCTAAAGGAAATACGTATGAAGGACCTACAAATAGAACAAGGATGAAGACAAGATGACATCATAATTATGAAATTTTGGTGAGACTCTCATGAGTTGAGTTGAGTACAGCCAGAGATGAACCACTTAATGTTCATAATACACTAAGTTGTGAGTTGTCAGTCACAAGTCCCAGGATGGATTCAGTTTTTTATTTTGTTTAGTGTATCTACATGACACATCAGAAGTACGTTGAGAAATCTTTCTTAAGGTAAATGCAAATATGTGAATCCTAGAGTACGCTTATAGGTTTGAGAAGACAGGAGATAACAGATTCAAAGTCAAAACATGCTACATATGTTATCAAGCAATGATTGTTTGATGTATGCTAACACTATTGGATATCTAGTTTGCATATTTTCTTAGGTATTATGGTTCATATTCAGCAAATTTAGATTTTTGAAGTTTGAAGAAATTCAAATTCGGTTTTGAAGAAGACTTTTGAAGATAAAGTTTGAAGGTCAAATTCTGAAGAACAAGTTTGAAGCTTATGACAGTTTGAGATGAATGAAGTTGCATATCCATTTCAGTTTGTACCAATATGACATTGCAGGGGGGATTGTTGGAAAACAATGTCACATCAGTCCAAAATCCTTTTAGGGGAGAAACCCTAATTTTGGTACGTAGTCATTTTTGGCACAAAAATTGGGTAAAATTTTTATGAGCATATCTTGTAGAGCTTGAAGAGAGCTTTCCAATAGTATATGACATACAGTCATCAGAGAAAGTCTACGGGAGGTGGTGGTTCTCTAGCACTCATGGGGCAGCCATGGTGCACTTGAGGAGCAGCTATGGAGCTATGTTGAGAAGCATTCATGCACTTCTTCTTAGAGAAGAGTGTGCTCACACTCTTGCTTGTGGAGAAGACTTACCTATTAGTAGTATTGACAGTTCAAACTTTACTATGCATAATGTATGCCATGTACCTCAGTTATCATGTAGTTTGATGTTAGTTGGTCAACTTGATGTACTTGGTTACAAGGTTTTCTTCTATGCTCAGTCCTTTTGCATATAAAAAAAAATATGGTTATGGCAAAAGGAAGCAAAGTTGTCTCACTTTATCCGTTATTTGTATCATAGAAAGAACACCTGTTAGTTGTTACAGAACATCCTATGGCTTGTATTTGGCATGCCCATTTGGGCCATATATCTCATAGTGGAATGGAAAATCTTTCTCATTCTGGTTATTTACCTGTGTTAACTTTCTTTGATTTTTCATTTTGTGAGCATTGCCAATATGGAAAGCAAACTAGGAATGTGCATAAAATGCACATTGAATCTTCAATTTAGCCTTTAGATCTCATCATACAGACGTGTGGTATCCTATGCCCACAAAGTCACTAGGTGGTTCTCTTTAATTTATCACTTTCATAGATGATGCTACTAGAAAAGTTTGGGTATATCCTCTCAAATCGAAGGACGAGGTAAATCCCTATTTTGAAAAAATGGATTGCTTTAGTTGAGACTAAAAAAGGAACTAAGCTTAAGGTTTTATGTTAAGATAATGGGCATGAGTATACCTCACATGAATTCAACCTTTTTTGTCAGTCTAGAGGAAATTGTAGAGAGTTTATAGCTCCTTATACCCCAATACAAAATGGTGTAGCTAAAAGGATGAATAGAACTATTCAGGATAGAGTAGTTTCTATGTTGCATCATGCAAACATTTCAAAAGGATTTTTGCAAAAGCAGTATTGATTGTAGTTCATGTGATTAACCTTTCAGCTAGTACTACAAAAGATCTGAAAGTGGCAAAAGAGTTATGGACAAGGAAGCCACCATATTATGATCATCTTCAAGTTTTTGGGTGCGAACCATATGTTCATACACCCAAGAATCTTAGACAAAAGCTCGTCCATAAGTCAAAGAAATGCATTTTTCTTGGATATGGGAGAGAAGGTCAATTTGGATATTCTATATGGGATCCTAAAACATGGTCAATGATCAAAACTAGTGGTGTCATTTTCAATGAGTCTAAGATGTGTAAACAACCCATTAAAGAGGTTGAAATGAGAAGAGTGGTGTTTGAAGATACTAGTCCTCCAGTTAGCATGCATAAAAGTGTTGTACATAGAGATGTTGAAGAGAATGTTTGATATTGAGATGCTCTGCATGTGTCTCACATCCACCTAATAGATATGTTCCAAAATTGGATTTAGTTATGCTAATAGATGTTGGTGAGATTTCTTGCTACAAAGAGGCTATGCAAACAAAGGATCATGTCAAGTGGGAGCATGCCATGAAGAGTGAGTTGGATTTTATTCACAATAATGGTACTTGGGATTTAGTGCCTTTGCCAAAGGGCACAAAAGCTTTATCGTATAAATGGGTATATAAGCTGAAATTCACATCAGATAATGCTTCTCCAAAGTATAAAGCATGACTGTGTTGCAAAGGGTTTTAAGCAACAACATAGTGTTCAGTTCAAGGAAATCTTCCCTCGAGTGGTCAAGATGACTACCCTACAAATGTTGCTTGGATTTGTTGCAATGGAGGACTTAGAGCTAGTCCAAATGGATGTGAAAATTGCTTCCTTGCATGGAGATCTTACAGATGAGATCTATATGGAACAACCAGAGGGTTATGTAGTTCCTAGCAAAGAAAGTCTAGTTTGTAAGCTGAAGAAGAGCTCATATGGACTCAAATAGTCCCTTAGAAAATGGTACCAAACGTTTGATGCTTTTATGAAGTCTCAATGCTATTCTCGAAGCAATGAGGATCATTGTCTCTACACAAAGAGATGCTCTGATGGTAGCTTGATATGCTTGATACTTTATGTCGATGATATGTTGATTGTTGGGAAGTCCTCTTATGGCTAGTCAATTATAAAAAAGAAGTTGAGTGAGGAACTTGATATGAAGGATTTGGGGGATGCCAAACATATTCTTGGCATGCGCATTACTCATGATAGGGGTAAAAGATGCATATACTTGTCTCAAAGTGAGTACATACCCAAAGTACTTCACAAGTCCAATATGCAGGTTGGAAAGGCATTGAGCACACCTTTACCCACATATGTGAAATTGATCAAGGATGATTGCCCCAAATTCAATGAGTAAAAGGAATTCATGACCAAATTTCCTTATCAATCTATTGTTGGTAGTCTCATGTATGTTATGGTAGCTATGAGACTAGACATTGCATTTGTAGTGGGAGTTGTGAGGAGATATATGTCTAATCCTAGAAAGAAATATTGAAAAGAGGTCAAGATGATTTTGAGATATCTGAGTGGCATTAAGGACGAGTTTCTATGCTTGGGTAGAGGGAAAGCATCCATTACTGGTTACACAGATTCTAATTATGCTGGTTGTGTAGACAATTAGAGGTCTACATTAGGGTACATTTTTTGTTTTGTTGGAGGTGCTACCTCTTGGAGATCTCATCTTCAAGAATGAACAACCGTTTCCACCACAGATGGAGAGTATTTTGTAGCAAGTGAGGCATGTAAGGAAGCATTGTGGCTTTCTTATCTTGGTTGTGATATGGCTCTACCTCAACATGTACTTCGTTTGCTCAGTGATAGTCAAAGTGCCATTGCTTTGGCTAAGAATTCAGTATATCATGCAAAGACCAAGCACATTGAGGTAAGGTATCACCTCATTAGAGATTGCTTAGCCATTGAGTGTATTATTCTTGCGAAGTTTCATACTCGAGATAATGATGCAGATGCAACCATAGGATAACTTTTGACAATGTTGTCACTTGATGGGGGTTACTTGATTCATGATCTTACACAACTACTTGTATATTGTGTAACATGCCCATCAAGTGGGAGGTATAGTTTGTATACCACTCAAGTAGCGAAAGATGCGCTTAACCGCCTGCCAATGCTTGACAGCTGGGCAATGCATAAACCTGCTCATCTGTGAGATAGCAAACTGAATATCTGGCTTAGTAATGCATAAGTAATCAGGCATCCAACAGCCTGCTGATAGAGGACAACATCAAATGCATCTCCAACATCATGAGGACTCAATCGTAAACCTGTCTCCATAGGAGTGGCAATAGGCTTACAGTCTTCAAGGCCAAAATGTGTCAATATATTTCGTTTGACGCAAAGCCATTCCATCATCAACTTGCATAAACTGAATGCCCAAATAGTGATGCAAATGGCCCAAATCAGACATCTCAAATGAGGCATGCAAATCAGCTTTAAAATCAGCAATATGCTTCTCAATAGGACCAGTGAGCAACATGTCATCAACATAGACAACAATGATCAGAAGCACATCATTAGCACACTTAACATATAAGGTGCTTTCAATTGGACTATTCTCAAAACCATGTGCAATTAGATAGGCATGTATCTTCTCATACCAAGCACGTGCTGCTTGCTTTAAACCATATAATGCCTTCTTTAACTTGCACACCTGGTTTTCATGCCCTTTCTGCACAAAGCCACGGGGCTGAAAAACATACACTTCTTCATGCAAGTCACCATTCCGAAATGTTGTTTTAATGTCCAACTGATGTACATTCCAACCATGATGGGCTGCAAGTGCACAAATGCTCTGAACAGTAGTCATACGACATGTAGGTGCAAAGCTCTCATCAAAATCAATGCCTCTTTCTTGTGCATAACCCTTTGCAAGAAGCCTAGCCTTATACCTGTCAACTGTACCATCAGGTTTACACTTTAGCTTGTATACCCACTTAGTGCCCATGGCCTTCTTGCAAGGAGGCAAGTCACATAAAGACCAAGTACCATTCTTCATTATTGCATCGTATTCAGATTGCATAGTAGCCATCCAATTTTTTGAATTTTGTGCTTCATCAAATGAAACAGGCTCATTCTCATCACAGAGACTAGATACAGCCATAGCATAGCAATCTGATGCAAAAGAGGCACTATGAGGGCCTGATCGAGTACGATATGACAGAGGTGCATCTAATTTGCTGTCACGCAAGGTCTGCACCAGCCATTTTGGCATAATTCTTGCCTGCTCAATATTAGCTCTCTCATCAATCAGTGCATCATGTACATCTGCATCAAAAATGGAATTATCTGCATCATCACATGAAACCTGCAAAGGCTGAGAAGTTGCCTCATTAGGACCAGCACTAGACTATCCACCTGTAAAAAGAGGCAACAAAGTATTATACATGTCTTTGGAGCTAACAGATGTCTCTTTAGTACATGAAGGCAATGGCTGATAGCATCTTCCAAAAAAACAACATCATGGCTAACCAGAATGCGTTTAATCTGTGGATGATACAGACGATAGACTTTACTTTAAGAACTATACGCAACAAAAATACATTTTACTGCTTTATCATCCAATTTTCTATGATGTTGTTCAGGCACTAATGCATATGCCAAACAACCAAAAACACGCATAAGAGCAACAGATGGCTTGCGATCATGCCAAGCCTCATATGGAGTGATAGACTGCCGTGCTTTAGTGGGACACCTGTTCAGTACATATGCTGCACACATGACAGCCTCAAGCCAAAAACTATGTGGTAAAGCCTGACTCTTGACCATACATCTCGCCATCTCCATGAGTGAGCTGTTCTTTCGTTCAACAACTCCATTTTGTTGAGGTGTATACGGCACTATACACTGGTGTTTTATCCCACGTTCAACCAGAAATGCATTAAAATCAGAAGACATATATTCCCCCCCTCGATCAGAACGGAGGGTGCCCATTTTACATGCTGACAAATTTTCAGCCAAAACCAAAAACTGTTTGAAGCACATGAACACTTCGGACTTTGCCTTCAACGGATATACCCATGCATGCCTGGAAAAATCATCGATGAAAGTCATGAACTAAAGATAATTCCCAAAAGAAGGTGTCTGCATAGGACCACACACATCACTATGTACAAGCTGCAATTTCTGAGTAGCCCGAACTGTACCATCTTTTGGAAAGGACGAATGCTGCATTTTGCCCAAAATACAGCCTTCACAAACATGTTTTCCAAGTGCCTCAAGTTTGGGCAAAGAGGACACCATTTCATATTTTTGCAAGCGTAGCAAACTAGCAAAATTCAGATGACCAAAGCGTGCATGCCAAAGCTTTGCATCTGACATGGCCTGAGAATCATTTACTACACATGCCAAATCAGTTACAGATCTTTCATAGTCTATGAGCTTATACAGCCCACGACATAAAATGCCAGAAGCAATAATCACATCGCCATTTGACAAATCATGAACTGTACACCTGTCATCAATAAATTTCACAACCAAGCCAATCTTGGCTAATGCAGAAACTGATAACAGGTTCTTCTTGATCCTTGACACAAATAAAGCATCTAATAAAGTGAAAGAACTACCATCAACAGTAGTTAAAATGATCTTACTAACTCCCATAACAGGATAAGAGGAGTTGTTAGCGCATGTAACAGTATTCCCTGTAGGGGCAGGCTCGAGTGAAGAGAAGAAACTCCGCTACGAGGTAATATGTTTGGTTGCCCCACTGTCAAAATACCAAACATCTAAGTCTACTGTAGACATGCACTGCTCATGAGAAGATGGATCAAAAGTGCAGACACTAGTAAACGCCCATTCTTCTTCCTGCACAAGATTAGCAGACTCTGTTTTTGGTGTAGAGGCCTCTACAACAACCATTCCAGCCTCTTTCTTCTTTGCCTCTTTAGCAGCCAGTTTTGGACAGTTCTTTATGATATGATCATTCCCTTTATAGTTCTTACAAAACATTTTCTGCTTTTCTGATTTCTTCTCATCTTTATCTTCCTTCTCCGAATATGCAGAATTAGCATATTTCTGCTTACTAGTTGAAGAGCTCCATTTTCCCTTGCCCTTCTGACTAGCCAGGAAAGCTTGATCTGCAACTCCCATAATGGACCTGTTCTGCCTGGATTGATCTTCCTGCAACATAACAAAGACTAACTCCTCAAATGATAAGGCATTTGGATTGCCTTTCATCATCAACCGAAGAGTAGAAGCAAAACTTTGATATGAATCAGGAAGACCATTCAGAACGGTCTGCACAAGTGAGCTATTTGGTATAACCTCATCGACAGAAATCAATTGTTCCTTCAAGTCTTTGATCTTCACTAGGAAATTGTCCATAGAATCACCTTCATTCATGTGCTCACTCTCCAAGTGTTTTCGGAGATAAGCAACACGAGCCTCATTCCTAGCTTGGTACAATGTGGTAAGTGTATCCCAAGCATCCTTAGCTGTTCTGCAAGAGCGAATGTGAGGAATAATGGCACGTTTGATAGACAAAGCTATCAATGCATGTTCCTGGGCATCTCTGCCATCCCAGTGAATGTGCTCTACAGTAGGTGCAACAGAAACCGCAGCACGAACAGGAATATGCAGAATATCATCATCTTCGACACCTTCTACATCAGCTTCAGTACCTGTAGTTGTAACAATTGCAGGTGTGATATGATGTTTTTCGACACCCTGCACAATGTTCCACAGTCCTTTTGCAACCAACACATGCCGCATCATATAAGCCCATAACGGGTAGTTGGTACCATCCAACTTATCCTCAACAGCCAACATATGGAATAAAACACTGCTTTCAACCATGGCCGGTGACTAAAATACCTTGATGCAGAAAATTGACTGTATCTCAAAAAGTTGAACAAAATTGCCCATACAAATTCTGCTAGACCTGTAGTAGACTTCGAGATGCTTATATTGGCGAACAGAAACTGGTATATACCTTTGGCACAAAAAGATGAAATAACCTGCACAAGCATTGCGATAGTGCGTTCGAAGGCCGAAACGAGCTTAGATCGCAATTTCGGCACCATAGAACAAAGCAGTTTTGATCTCGAAAACACGCTAAGTATGCTCACCAAAATTCATGCGATTCTGCGACTACAACCGGAGGAGTGTCGACGGCGCCCTAGATGAAGTGACGACCTGCTCTGATACCAATTGTTGGAGTTAGACATCTGCAAAAGCACACGAACAACACAAGGAAGAAGAAGAAGCTTGGAGCACAACACACAATACAGAATGTATTACTAGAGAATGTACAAAGATAAGTAGCCCATTAGGGCAATAGGTGTATATACAAGCCGGGGGAAAAGGACCTCCTAAAGAGGGAAAAAAGTGCCCTGGCAGTCCTAGAGTGCTCACACACATCACTACCTAAATATATCAACATTTCCATGCTAGAACAAAGCATATCCAGGTAAATTATCATGTCATGAGAGAGAAGGTATTAATAGATCTTGTTTATATGAGGATAGATGAGCAAGTTGCTAATATTTTTCACTAAAGCACTTGGAGGAGAGAAGCTAAAGAAGTTTCAAGAGATGCTTGGATTAGAGGACATGACAATGAGCTTGAGGGGGAGTGTTGAGATATCAAGCTCAACATGTGATGATCGAGGATGACATGTCTCACTTTTTCATTTCTCTGACATGTATAATGGTCACACCGATATATGTCAAGGATACTTTAGTGAGCTTTACTAGGTTCATCTATCGAAAGTGATGGCACACTTCTTTCTTGCCAACTCACTCATTCACAAAAATTGGACTTTTCCTTATGTACTATTCTTTATATATTGCACTAGTTGTATTGTCGTAGGTCATTCTTGTATCTTCCTTTTATGTAATAGAAGAAGAAGAAGAAGAAAAAGAAAAATAAAAAGAAGAAGAAGATTATTCTTCCTTGCCTCAAATTGTGTGTGTGCTCCTCTTTGAGTGTGAGAGTGTGTGAGTGAGCTAACTCCTTATCTTCTTCCTCGTGACATCTATCAACATGTAAATTGGGAACCCTCCATTATGATTGGGGGGAATAGATGTCTTCTGATTTTAATGCATTTTTGGTTGAATGTGGGATAAAACACCACTCAACAGAATGGATTTGTTGAAAGAAAGAATGGGTTTCTCATGGAGATGGCGAGGTGTATGGTCAAAAGTCAGGCTTTACCACACAACTTCTAGCTTGAGGTTGTTACGTGTGCAACATATGTACTGAACAGGCATCCGACTAAAGCAGTGCAATCTATCACTCCACATGAGGCTTAACATGGTCTCCATCCATCTGTTGCTCATTTAACATCTTTTGTTGTCTCACATATGCATTAGTGTTTGAACAAAAACACATGAAATTGGACGATAAAGCAATGAGATGTATTTTTGCTGCCTTTTTTACAAGTGGATAGTCAAGTTTTGGGAAACAAGGCAATTTCTCGGCCTTTATAGGTTGCACATGATGATGTAGATCATTCGATTTCTGATGCAGATTTATGCACTTGTTGATGAGGGGGTTGATATAGAAGAGGCAAAAACTATGCCTAAATGGATATCCCTTTTCCTCAAGGAAGTACCCAATGAGGATACATTTTTTTGCTTTTGGATCAAGCTTTTGTTACACTTCTGTGTTCCATAGAGAGAGCTAGTCCAGCCATCCATCTTCTCCGTGTGTCTTGTTGCGTTTGTGCTCCTTGTGTGTGCTTCTTGTGTGTCTCTTTCACTTCTACACACACCCAACAAATTTTTCCTCAACTCATTTGGAACATGTAAATATGCAATACAACCAAATACTTTTATATGTGATAAGTTTGGCTTTTTACTTGTAAACTTCTCTTCAGGTGTAACTTGATGTACAACAATAGTCATAGTTCTATTCATAATGTATACAATAGTGTGCACAACTTCTTCCCAATAATAATGAGGTATATTCTTCTTAACCATCAAGGCTCTTGATATTTCTGCGATATGTCGATTTTTATGTTCAACAATGCCATTCTATTGTGGTGTGTACCTGCATGAAAAATGTCGTCAAATTCGATGACTTTTTAGAAAGCTACTCAACTCATTTGACATGTAGTCACCTCCTCCATCAAATCTTAATGTTTGAATATACTTCCATGTCTGCTTTTCCACCATAGCCTTGAAATTTTGAAAGTGATTAAACACTTCACTCTTCTCTTTCATGCAGTAAAACCATACTTTTCGTGTATGATCAATGAAACTAACATAAAACCTACAACTACCCATGAATGTGGTCTTTGCAGGACCCCAAATATCTGTATGTACTATTTCTAGCACATTCTCACAAACATGCTTGTCATGCGGAAATGATGCTCTTGATTGTTACAAAATTGACATGTTGCACATACCTTTTGCATCTTTGCAACCTTGAAATTTGGTGGCCCATTAACAATCTCCTTTGACTGCATCAAATTTCAACTCTAAAAATTTGCATGGCCATTTTTTTTGTGCCATATTCTATATTAGCAATACCTCTTGCACCTTTTGCAAACATGGCTACATTCATTTCAATAATTTTCACATTTAAGGTGAACATCCTACCCACTTTGTTTCCTTTGGCAATCAATCTTCCATCTTGTTTGTACTCTTCTACATATAACCCATCAACATTGAACTTGACTTGTAATCCATGGTCAACCATTTTTCCAACATAAACTAAATTCTTTGTTATATTTGGAACATGCAACACATCATCAAGATGTTTTACCTTCTCTTTCTCCATAGACAGTGTGTAGCTCAGTGATGAGTAGCACCTCCTTTAATGTCAATCCGGGAAGACATGAGGATGGTATGAAGACCTTGAGCAAGTGAAGGCACAAATGTGTGAGTGAGAAGCACACAAACATGCACACACATACACACACACGTGCACACAAGACAAGAACAAAGAGAGAGACAATGGAATTCTTTTAGATTACTCAAAAGTGCTCTTACAAGTTCAATTCTACAACAATCTAACTTCAAAAATGAGCTCTCTAGCTCTATTTATAGTTTTTGACTAGCTTTTGGCCCTGTCCAGACCTAGTGTCTGGCCTTGTTAAAAATTAGGTTCTAGGGCCTATTTGAGGGCTCAAACGAAGTCTAAAAATCATGAAAATTGGTACGATGATACTTCTAATACTCCTCAAGCTCGAGGACTCCTCAGCTTGCACAAAATAGAATTACAAAAAGGTGAAATGGTATTTACAATGATTTTTAGTGATGAGAATCACTGTTATGAGGGTGTTGATTTGGAAAAATTTGAATGGCCTACTTGCCAGATCTTCGTTGACTACTTTGTCTGCTTGTGCCTTCTCTCTGCTCTGGCTCCCTTCTTTGGCTTCCTTGTTTTGTGAGTCCTTGGGTGCTTTGACTACTGCCAACACCCCCCCTCTCTCGCGTCTGTCGTCTCTGACATACCCTTGTTTGGCTGAGCGTTTGACATAGAATTCAACCACGTCTGAAGCTAGGTGGTGTTCTTCTAGTCGAAGCCCACGTGCTAAATCAGTTAGGAGTGCATCCCAATCCACGGGACCTGGAACGTCCGAATGTGGCACACGCAGTTGTTCTGAATGTAGTGTCCGCTCCATTGCAAAGAGGTGGAGTAGATGGGAGGGTCTGGGAACAAAGACTTCAGAGTGGTATTCCCAGAATCCCGTTATGAACATCTCTTCAAATGTTTGCTTGTAGCAAGCAGGGAGGTATTTAATTCGTGCGTGCCATGCATATATCAACTAGATGGAGGGAGTTGTACTCATATCGTAGACCAAGTCAAGGTTACCTGCTATGAATCCGACACCTGAGAAATGTGGATCTTGAATATTTTTGAAGGTTCTGAAGGTAACCAACATTAACTCGAATATCTTTATGCACATCTGAGCCATTACATCTGGGATGTTGCGCATTCTGACTCCGTAGTGACGGATGGTGGAGATCATGTAGCCCACTATAGCCTATCCCCGTGGCGATGCCAGATATACGTAATTGAGCCACTTTGCACAGCCTTTGACCTCCTTCACATCGATGGCAAACTCAGGCCATGTGCATCTTCTGAGTATGAGAGCATAACAGGGATTATACTTAATGAAGAGTGGCATGTTATTCCAAGTTCAAACCATCTCAGGGTAAGTTTCTAAGAGTCGTAGCCGCCAGGTAGGTTGATGAATGGATCCTTTTTTAGCACTCTCGAGGATATCATCAGGGCCGAATTGTGTGGCAAAGGTTGGAGCCTTGCCACATCGTCGTTGAATCTCTGCGTTGTAATCTGCCAAGAGTACACAATATGGCACATACTGATCATCGTTGGTGCCTATCCATCTGTGATGAGACATACTTCGGAAATATTCTGATTTGATAATGATATCCTCGATCTTACTCATGGACTCAATCTGGACTGCTACTTGATCATCATGTGTATTCGCTGTTTTTTTTCGAGTTTCTGCATCCATTCTGGGGCTTCTACCTCTAGTGTGTCCAATCCCTCAGCAGTTTGTTGACCACCCGACATTGGCATAGGAACATATGGCTCTTCATAGGACTCATCCACATCAATGGGTACCAATTCTTCTGGTTTTGGCTCGATGACTGGGGAGGGTTGTCTTTCATATTGGAGTAACTTACTTTGCGATTCCACGACCTGTTCTCTCAGTGCCTTTACCTCTTCTGTAGTGGTTGTAGACTCGGTGATCTTGGGTTGGGCTTCCTGCATCGTTAGCTATTGGTGGAGAGCATCCCGTTCTTTGCCCAGCTCATCATGAGCGTCCAGTAGATCCGCATAGCTTTCTAAAATTGTCTTCATAGTCTCGGATGGCACAGCTTTGAATCTTTCAGGGTCGATCTCCTGGGGGGAACCCTCCATGGCTGCCTCTTTGAGGGCCATTGCCATGTGCTTTCTGAGTAGGGTCAGGTTGCAATGGCTTTTAACATGTTCTGACTGATAAAGTTCTAGTAGAGTGGTTAGTTTTTTAACTTCAGCGGAATCGGATGGTTGGGGAGCTTCAAAAAGTGTCTGGTGAGCGTGCTCGAGCATAGTGTAGTGTTGATTTAGTTCAGTATTTTCTGCTTCCAAAGCTGCAAGCCTCTTCTGTAGTTGCTCAAGATCCGTGGTTATTTGGCGATGTCGATCTTCCAAGGTTTGGTATTCTGTCTGCAACTGATGTACACACTGATGTAATGTATAAAACATGTTATTTACATTTATGAATGCAGGGGAGGTGGAGGATGCAGGGGGAATGGGGAGGGGGAAAGGGATAGTGAATGAAGTGGACACGAGAGGTGATGTGGGTGGAGGGGGTATGGGAGATGGTGGTAGAGAGGGGGGAGGGAGTGGTGCTGTGGCTGGTGATGTTTCCATGGTATCAAAAGTGTGGGTGAATGTGTAGATGGGGACTGTGGGTGGGGTGGATGTGATGTTCGTGAATATTGTTGTGAATGTGGGCATTGTGTTCCCTCCAAATTGAGTGCCTGGTGAGATAGGAATCCCCATAACATATGTGGTGAGTGTTGAAGTTGGGGTGGTAGTGTCGTGCGGTGAAGTGAAGTGTGTAGTGATAGGTGGTGAGGGTGGTGATGGTGGTGCCTCGTGATGTTCTTCTGTCTGTGTAGTGTCTCTTGGTACCGATACATTCATGTGAATCTGCTTGCCGGAGCGCATGGGACGTGTAGACACCCGTTTCTCAAAGCGATGAATATAAGCCATAGCTAAATGAATGGCTTCATCCAAGCCCACCGCATCTGTATACAGGTTCATGGATTCAATAAACATTTCATCCAGGCCTTCCTCTGCTAACATTTGGCTCATAAGCACCTTCCCTGTTTCGAGCGACAGTTTGTGTTGTTCCTAGAATCGCTTCATGGTTTCATATAATCTTTTTATTTGTGCCGAATATGCTGGGGCACTCGCTAGTTCTGAAGTTTCTTCGTATTCTTGATCATGCTCTTCGACTGCTTCTTCTTCTTCAATCTCTTCTTCATCCTCTTCTACTTCTACTACTTCCGGTTGGGTCGGGGCTGAGGTTGTTGTAGTGGGTTGTGGTCCTTGGGTCTGCTTTGCTTCCGTCTTGAGGTTAGATTCATTGATCAGCCTAGCGATTTCTTCATCAGTGAGATCATTCAGGGTGTAGCCCTGAGGAAACTCCAGGTCAGAAGGGATTGGAGGGAAAACTAGATTAGGTCCTTCTGCACTCTGTCTAGGCAAGCGAATTGTAAACAGTCGGACACGTCGTGTTTGTGGAGGGGTCACCTCCGGTGTGGTGGTGGCTCCCCTTGCTTGGGCACACGGAAATTGGACTGTACCTCTCATTTTCTTTGATGGGGGGCCCATTGTGGATAGTCGTCTCTGGAACTCCTGAGCTCTGGACCACACTAGTGCTCTTTGAATGGGCACGTCATAAGCTAAGCATCTATAAATTATTTTTTCCAGAGCACAACACCCATGAAGCATGTTCTTCTATTTCTTATTCCTGTCGTTGATGTGCTAGGTGAATTTGATCGATGATCCAGTGCGGTAAATTGATTGTAAGATCCTCTGTCTCTGCCAAGTATAAGCTGAACCAGATTCTTTTTTGTGGCATAGTGAAACGTTCTTAGGCGGGGAAGGCGAAGTGTTGCATGACCGTTCGTAGGTGGAGGGCGATGATTGGTGTCATTGCGACCATATCCTTCAATTTGTTGAGATCCTTGTGCTTCATCCTACCGGGAATCATTGTTTTTTTCTCAGTGGGAATATGCATACCTTGCATGTTCAATGCTTCTTGTACTAAGTTGAGGGTCAGTTTGAATCTTTTGAGCTCATGGCCTAGCATCAGTGAGGGTAGGACGAAAGTACTATTGCCTCCCTTGGCTCTGCTAGGGGTGATGGTACTGATAAGGTAGGAGCAGTGCAGGAAATCTGGCTTAGGTAATTGTGCCCAGAAATAGCTATCCAAGCCTGCTTTGGTCCATACCGATCGCATTACTTCTGCATTCTGATACTGCTCAAATTCACGGGTGAAGAAATGGTAGCGTCCCCATTTACCATTAAACTCAATTTCTACCTCCGAAAAGTAGGTGCCGTCTCCCAATGGTCCTGCAACATCACTGAACCAATGGGCGTGTTTCCCCACTTGAGAAGTGTGTCCTTGAGGAGGGTCCTGAATAGGAAGCACATGCATAGCTCTAAGTTCTTAAGGCCTCTCGGTGAGTTGTGGTTCAAGAAGGAGGGTTTCAATGTCCACAATCTGGGCGCTAGACCCTGCTTGGGAACTGGTGCCTCCTGCTTCTGCCATGTTACTGCGTGATTGTTGGTTCTTTGAGAATATAGAAGCATGCGTTAACATTGTAAAGACAAGGTAGAGCAATTTTTGTCCCCGTTACAACATTAACATGAGGTGAATGATGAGTTAGTAGGTCAGTGAGTGCTCGATGATTGTGTTTGGAGGACTTCTTATTAGTGTCATGTCGTCGATCACTAATAGGAAGTTGAGCCAATTGTTGTGGCTTGACCGCAATACGACACTCGCCTTTCCGCACCCACACTTGTTTTGGTGGTTGAGACACCGTGCTTCGTATTTTCTTTTGGCTTCGAATATAAGTCGTCTGCTTCTTCTGCCTTTGACCCGCCTTTGGTTGCTGCATCCCTGTGGCTTTTGGAAAAGAAGGAAGTTTCGTCGTATCCTTGACTTCTTTGTTGAGATAATCATCCCTCTGCATCACCTAGTTTTGGACAAGAATAGCATGGTCATCTTCATGTGTACTCCTGGAAGGACCAAGAGTTTGTGCCTTTCCTAGTTCCTTGAGTGCCTCATTTTCTAACTCAAGTGTAATGCGGTTCTGATTTATCCAGACCTGAAGAAGTCCATTTCTTAGGTTTAGGTTGACTGCTTGATCATAGATCCAATCTTGACCCAAGACAAGAGGTTCACTGAGATCCTCATCTTGACACACTAGTACTTTAACTGTCATTAGAACATCTTGAATGCAGAGGGGAAGTTCCACCTCGCCCATGCAAGGGGTTTCCACACCTCCCAATCCTATGAGATATGCTTCCACAGGATTGACATTTAAGTTCAATTCTCGACAATAAGAAAGTTTAACAACACTAGTGGCTGCACTTGAGTCAATCAAGGCTCTTATAGTCCTTGCACTTGTTCCTTGTCCTATCTCTAAGGTCACAAAAGGACGTCGGTCAATTATTCTATGAGAGCTAATAACTGAAACTTCACACATAGCCATATGATATCCTAGAGCTACATAGGCCTCTGTCCTAGGCTGATCTCTACCCTGTCTTCTTAACTTCATTCTTCATATGCATTCCAATGCTTCTGCCTGTGCCTCTTCTCGAATTCATTTTTCCTCTTCTTTACGTTTCTTTGCAGTGTTGAGTCGATTGAGCATTTCCTCGGTGAGGGGTTCTTGATATAGTTTGACTCTGCATCCACTTATGTAACTAGGGAGAACATCGCCTTTGAGTGTAGCTAATTGGACTGCTCCACTAGTCGAGATCCTATTAATGATCATAGGTCCATAGCCTCTCTTCTCTAATTTCCATGCATGTTGTTTCAAAGTGTAGACTAGGACTAGATCTCCTGCCTTCAAACCCTTATCTTTCACATGTGCATCAAAATATGCTTTTTGTCTTTTCTTAGCTGCGTATATTCCTGCTGTAGCTCTTAGTCTTGTTTCTCCTAATCGCTCAAGGTCAAAGATTCTAGAGGAGAGCTCATGGCCTGTCCAATCATGCTCTTGTGCTACTTTCAATGTAGGTATCAAGAAGTCCAATGGTCGCACTGCATTTTGGCCAAATACCATATGAAAGGGTGTGGCTTGGAGTACCATTTTATAGGCAACTCGGTATGCCCAAACAACATGGTGTAGCTGTTTGTCCCAATCAGAGTGTTTATTATTCACCAATTTAGTCAGCACATTGCATAGAGTCTTATTTGTGCTTTCGGCTTGCCCATTAGCTTGTGGGTGATAGGGGGTAGACTTCTTGTGTACTACCAAGAATTCTTGGAGAAGGTTTTCAATAACTTCATTCAAGAAGTGAGTGCCTCTATCACTTACTAGCTCTATAGGTAGCCCATACCTTGTGAACACATTCTCAAATAAGAACTTAGAAGTCGTTTGAGCATCGTTCTTCGTGGTGGCTTTTACCTCTACCCACTTGGTTAGATAGTCTGTGGCCACAATGATGTATTCAACATGTGAACCCTTAGATGGGGGATTAATAGGACCAACAAAGTCTATTCCCCACTTGGAGAATGCACGTCCACCCATCATAGGTTTCAATGGCATCTCATCCTTACGTATAGGATACTGAGTACGCTGACATACATCACACCTCTTCACATAGGTATGTGCATCCATGTGAAGGGTTGGCCACCAAAGGCCTGCAAATAGTATAGCCTTGATCACCCGATCTGGTCCAAAGTGTCCTCCTGCTACACCCTGGTGAGTAGTCTCCAATATCTTGAGGTATTCGCTCTCATGGACACATAACCGGAGGTAACCATCTTTACCACGCTTGTATAGATTGTCACCAATGAGTGAGTAATCTAGGGCTTCTTGTTCTAAACTTCTTTTCCTAGCCAAAGTCATCTCCTGTGGGAATGTTTTCGTCCTCAAAAAGGCTACTAGTGGTTCACTCCAATCTGGCACTATGGACACTTGATAAAGAGTGGCATGTTCCACAGGTGGTTTAGTGAAGCAGATCGGGCATTCCTTGCACAACTTATGGACATCAGCCTCCATAGTCGGCCAATGCACTCCGAATCTCCTTAGTGTCTGTAAAGTCCTTTGCCTTGAATGGTGTTGCTCTAATGCACCTACATGTGCTAATTGGAACCATTTTGCGTACTCGTCCTCTTCCACACAACAAGCCAATATCCCTTGATCTGTATGCTTGTACATACTTCATGCCATGATCTGGTATTTTTGGGCTTTTACTATCTCCCTATCTTGAGTGTTTACTACTGGATGTTTAGGCCCGTATGTCAACACTGGCACTAGTGTCTTAGCCCACTGAGGTACAACTTCCAAATTAAATAAGTAAGCATCAGGAAGGTCATCTGATACTCCTTGTGGAGCCTCTCCTGATGTGAGTCTAGAGAGATGATCTGCTCTCAAATGAGTCTTCCCTTTCCTCACCACAACCTCAAAGTCATATTCCATCAGTAAGAGGAACCATCTTACTAATCTGCCTGTATTGCATGGCTTGTTTACCAAGTATAACAGTGCTTGATGATCAGTAAAAAATTTAAACTTATTTGCAAGCAAATAGTGTCTAAACTTTTTAACTGCATATACCATGCCTAATCCTTCTCGTTCAGTGGTGGTATAGTTTCGTTTAGCTGCATTCAACTGTCTACTAGCATAGGCAATTGGAAGATCTATATTACCTTCGCCCGTAGGTTGTGCTAGCACACATCCAATAGCATAATTGGATGCATCCACATGCACATGGAAGGGCTTATTCCAATCTGGTGTGGTCAAGATTGGTGTTGAACATAATCGTCATTTAAGCTCATTGAAGGAGTTCTTAGACTCTTCAGTCCACTCGAAATTGGTTAAAAGTCCATACAGAGGCTTTGCTATGATGGCATACATGTGTATAAACCGTCGGTAATAGCCACAATGCCCCATGAAAGCTTGTACTTCCTTGACATTCTTTGGCCTAGGTAGCTCTGCTATGGCTCTCACTTTCTCCTCATCCGTGGATATGCCATTCTTTGATCTATGTGTCCTAGTATCTTTCCTTGCCTGACCATGAAAACACACTTTTCTAGGTTCAGGTAGACTTGATATTCACTACATTTGTCAAAGATTTGTCTTAGTTCAGGTATATGTGTCTGTCTAATGTTGGAATGAGCACAGAGGTCATCAACATAGACTTCCAAATTCTTCCCCAGGAACTCTTTAAACATGTGGCACATCAGTCTCTAGAAGGTAGCAGGTGCATCGGTAAGCCCAAATGGCATTACCCTAAAGGCAAATATGCCCCACTCTGTGGCAAAAGCCGTCTTATGCTGGTCTTCTGGTGCAATGGCTACTTGATTGTAATCAGAGAATCCATCAAGAAAGCTGTACACTTCCTTGCCTGCGACTCTTTCTAAGAGATGTTCCGTGATGGGAAGCAGATAGTTATCTCGAATGGTGGCTGCATTAACCTTCTTCAAGTTAATGCACACACGTAGCTTTCCATTCTTCTTGGGCACCACTACAATGGGGGATACCCACTCAGTGTGCTCAATTTCATAGATGAATCCAGCCTCTACCAGTCTATCTATCTCCTCCTTGATCTTAGCAGCGTAGTTATCGTTATAAGTGTATGGCTTCTGCTTGGATGGTTTGGCATCTGAGGTCATGGGGATTGTGTGTGAGCATATGTCAGGGTCTACACCTTTTAGATCTTTATAGCTCTAAGCGAATACATCTCTGTACTCTCTTAGCAAAGATATCAACTCTTGCTCTTCTTCTTCCGTCAGGTCATGCCCTATGTAAGTGCATCTCTCTTCTCCTTCTTCTATGGCTACCACTATTTTCTTGGTGGTTTCTTTGTTATCATAGGCCTTTCCTGATTGTGCCTCGCGTCTAGGCATTCTTATCATGACTCTCCTCTCATCTACTTCATACTTCTTAAAATTTTCAAGGACCTCAAACAAAGATTCTTCCTCTTCTGATGTGACTTCTTTCTTCTTCCTCTTCTTGGCTTCACTCTTGGTGACCACTTGTGTGGTTAACCTCACCTCGTTGGTAATCTCTTCATGTCTCTGAGGGTGAGCTTCTACCTCATAGAAGTATTCTTCATTTGATGCAAAAGATGGGTCCATTATGATTGACTCTAGATTCGAGTCACTTGCATCTTCGAATGCATCAGTGTTAGGTTCACATTCTTCCAGAACTGAATCTCCCATGATTGGCTCTATTGAGAAGACTGAAATGTCATAGCCATCCTCATCACAGTGGGGTGTCCATTGTTCTTCATTGATGGCTACATCCATTGTTGCTAAAATTTTTGCCCAACCGTGAGGTTCAAATTCTTCATCAGGAAATACTACAGGTGCATAGGCTGGGTCTTGAATTGATCTATGTGTTTCTTTCACACCTACCTCTCTGGCTTTTTCTCTCTTCTCTCCTTCTACTGCCACTTTGCACATCCATAAGTGGGTGTCTTCATGCATCCAGGAGGATCCTGATCCCATGGAATGCACCGACTCAGTATCATCCTTGGCTCTATGGATGGGATTCCATTGGATGGGAGGAACATCTCTATGAGAGTAATCTTTGAGATTAACCTTGGTCGTGACACCTAAGTGTTGCAAGTACAAGGAATTGGTTCCCCAATCCTGCACCACTTGCAACTGCTGCATAAATGGTCTTCCCAAAATCATCTCATAGGCTTGGTTCTTGCTAAAGTCACATATAACAAATGTGTGCTCAAACTCTACACCACAAGTAGTGAGAGTTATTCCTTCTAGCAGCCCTAAGGGTCTCTCAATGTGACCATCCCCCATCTGCAATTTCATTCTCATTGGCCTGAGTGCAGGCTTGCCCCAACGCTTTCATAGGGAAGTGGTAGCAATTGCAACTCTTGCACCTGAGTCCAGAATTGCCTTAGTTGTGTATCCTTGATGGGTGATGGGGAGATAGGTGTTTCCTTCTTCTCCTTCACTCATGTCTCCTATCTTGTCCAAGGGTATTTCTGGCACTGTTCTATGAGATCCTACCTAGGAACGAGGTTTAGCTACTTCTAGCACTTGATTGGCTACATGTTTCCATAGTTTTGGTCTAACCTTGAGTGGCTCTTCTAGAGTGAGGTTGCACTGCACTTTAGTGTTCTTTACGACCTCTGTGTTCCTAGGTATGACTGAGTCTTCGTTTCTTACCATGACCGTGGGTGATAGATGTGGATTGCGAGGAAGAGAGGCTAATAGAACTATCTCAATCTTTGTAGATTTTTGAAAGTTCTAATTCTTCCCCTAGGTTATCCTCGATGTCGATGCACATGCGTACACATTCTTCTATGGTCCTGGGGTCTTTCAAGTACACATATGATCTCAACTTTGCACTCAGCAATCCATCTAGGAATAATGCCACTTGTTTGGCTGGTGTGGGTAACTCAGGAATAGGGAACCTCTCTAGATATTGCCTAAACCTCCTTCCTGCAAGTCTAACTGTCTCTTGAGGGGTTTGCTTGAAGCTATGAATCAGTGAGGAAGTGTTATGCCTTATGCCACTCTTAAAGAATTCAATAATGAAAGCCTCTAGAAGTTGGTCTATGCTCTTGAAGTGTCTCTCATTTAATGGTTGAAACCACGTCAGAGCGGTGTTCCTAAGGGTTAGACCAAAGGCATTGTACTGCATGAATAGGTCCTCCACTTGCTCAGCTCTGAAGACTTGCCTAAACTCAGCCACATGATCGTATGGATCTCCAGTGCCATCGAAGTAATTCTTCATGGACTTAACTAGTTGTGTAGGTCTCAAAGTCCTGGTGTGTTCCCTAGGCCTTGGCAAAGGAAAATCATCAGCATTTCTTAGGTTCCTCGGGGCTCTTGGTCTCTCGGTTTCTTCTCTATCCGTTTCTGTTCTCATCCTTTCTTGACCTAGGGAGTTTGCAAAACTTACCTCTGGCCTATCTCTACTTCTGTCCCTATGAGCTCCATGAGCTTGGGATGTTCCAGCTCCTTGGTGGCCAAAAGACACATTAGATCTTGGTTGGGGGAAAATAAATTCACCCTTCCAAGTGTAAGCATGCCTACCATGCTCTGTGACCACAAAGATCCTTTTTGAAGTGTGATCTAGATAGATCACTTTGCCTGGGCTATCAGGATCTTTGAACTCATAGATTGTGATCGTTCCTATCTCATTTGGCTGATCAAGCTTATACCTCCAAAAGGCTTCATCAGTCTCTCGGTTCAAGAGTAGATCTATGCTCTTATTGTCTTGGGGAATCCACTCGGGTGTGAGGATTCTAGTAAGAACAGATTTGCCTCGAGGGGTTTTAGGCTCTCCACCTATGTTCCCTTGCTCTAGGTCACCTATGTCCATTTCTGGGATCACATTACCAAACTCATTTGTCCTATCTGGGTGGCTGGTGACTATGTATATGGTTCCTTCTTTGTCCAGGTATGCTCCGTTTTCAAATTTGATAGCTGGATGTTCAATTCCAATGGGTTGGTCGGGGTTTTTAATTTGGACCACAGATCTTACTAGGTTGTCCTCATAGATGCTAGCACCTAATCGGTTGGTCTTAAGGTATTCCAGCTTCGTCTTGTAGGGGCCTTCAACCCTCTGTAGGTATGGCACACATGAACTTCCTCTGGGTCTCTCCATACCATGAGACATTTCAGTCTCGCTAGTTTCAGAGCTAGGGTAGTGCGAATAGTGGCTCAACTACTGGGTCCAAGACCTAGTAGTATGATTGACACTAGCCTCTGAAGACCTAAGACTTTGTCTATCTCTTCCTAGGTGTCATCCTGATCTAAGGTTCATAAGCCCAACTGAATAATCCCAAATTTCCGAAGTACAATTTTCGTTGCTCAATTCTTTTGTATTAGTCACTTGTTCTTTTTAATTTTCCTTAGGATGTCACTTCTTGTCCAATCAATCTTCGTCGCAAGGAGCACTTAAGTTTTATCGTACTTTGAGTTTGGTCGCACGATTTAATTTCTTTTCCCTTAGGTTGTTTCGCAATTGTAATCTCTTTGTACTTGCACTTGAGTGATTAAAGTTCTTGGACTACGCCGTGCTTAACATAACCTTAATTGATCAAAACCTCAATCCGTACTTAGCCTAAGCTAAGGATTGACAGAGGGTGTTGAGAATTTCCAACCTTTAGTTTCTCTCCTTGGTTGCCCTTGTGTGCCCAGGAAGCGTATTCCCAAGCTTGCACTTACTCTTGCCTCGAGTACCCTTCGATGCTCTCAAAGGACCTGAAAAAGTCCCAAAGTTAGCTCAAGACTTAAATTCAATTGACACAATAACCCATGTTCATTCATGCAATTAAGAGATCAAACTATTCTTTTGGATTTATGGAAAACAATTCTAAAGATCCCTTAGTTTTTCTTTCCCCTAGGTATGATCACTTCAAAATATTATATCTAATATGTGAAGAGAGATGGTGGATGCAATCCAAAGATGAGTAGGTGCTGCTACAACCAGCTTCACACCAGCCAACTGAGACTTCAGAGTTGATTAGTAGACCCTTTGAGCTTCCTAAATCCACCAAAATATCAGCCAAGTACTTTGGAACATGTATCCCAAAAGTTTAAGTCAAGATAGACTAGTTGCGAAATGACTAGCTCCCAAAACTTGCTATTTTTGGACATACACCTACTGGAAAAAATGAACAATGCTCTCAACCTAGTAAGAATTAGAAAAATTCCTTTTGGGCATAGCAAATATACTTAACAAGATTCCCAATCCAAGTTAAAACACTTCAAATGATGGACTGAGCACTGAGAACAAGATTTATCAATTTCTGGAACATGCCCACCATTCTCGGGGCTCTGCAGAGATAGACCAGTTAGAAGTAAACTGCATATATCTCCAAAAGTATAAATCCAATGACCTTGAAAATTGATATGAAAAAACTAGACAGTAAGAGCTATGCAACGCATGTTAAATAACTGAAAAAGGTTTAGTAGAACTCGAGATATGACCTTCTGAAGGTACTGCTCTGAGTGAGTATAGCAGAGAACAAAACAGAGAAGTAGATGATGATAAATGTATAGATTCACATATGATTACAACCACATTGGCAATGAATCTTTGCACAATGGGAGTAGAATGATAGAGCTATGGAGTAAGCTCTTCAATCTCTATAAAATGACATCAAGTGGTCACGTACAAGGCTTGCTAATGGCCTCTTCCTTCTTGCTCCTTTTATAGCTATTCTTGGAGGGAGTTTTGAATTCGAATTCGAATGGCTCCACCTAAAAGTGATCCCCAAAGTTAGGAGAGATTCCCTCAGCTCTAAATTTTGTGGTTTTAGGTAGTTAGAGCCACGAATTTGCTTTTACATCATGGATGAGGTAAGCCATCCTTTTCCTTTTTTCTTTTTCCATTTACAAGAGATAAAATGTACTCTTTTACAAGAGGTGTTCACATGACTACTCATGTGACTTACAAATGAGGATAATATCAAGCATATCAAGCATGTAGGCTTGGGTAAAATGCACCAACAACTCCCCCTCAAGCCTAACATGCTTGGCCTCCAAGTAAGTTCAATTGTCCTTGATTTCCTGCAAGCCAATCATCAACTTGAATCTACTTAACTTTGTACCATCAAGAGCTTTAGTCAACATGTCTGCACATTGCATATCTGTAGAGACATAGGATAGTTGAATATCCTTGCTCATTAGCTTCTCCCTTACATAATGGTAGTGGACTTCAATATGCTTGGTTCTAGCATGGTATACTGGATTAGCTGCTAGATGTAGTGAGCTTGTGTTGTCACCAAAAATGTGAGGTGTTGAAGAATGAAGTCCAAGATCTGTGTACAAAGACTTTAACCACATGATTTCTTGAGTTGCATTAGCCAAACCTCTATATTTGGCTTCGGTAGAAGATAATGCCACGGTTGGTTGCTTCTTCGATGACCAAGAAATGATTTTTGAACCTGCAAATGATATATACCCTGATGTGCTTCTTCTATCATCTTTAGATCCGGCCCAATCTGCATCTGAGTAGACCCTTAGCTCAATATCTTAAGTAAATGAATAAAACAAACCTTCATTCATGGTCCCCTTTAGGTACTTGAGGACTCTCTTGGCCGCTTCCATATGTGGTCTTCTCGGCTTATGCATAAACTGACTCAATATGCTAACACTATAGCATATATCCACCCTTGTGAGTGTTGCATAGTTCAAACTTCCAACCAAGCTTTGATAGCTTGTGATGTCTTCAATTGGTTCTCCTTCATAAGCACTAAGCTTATGATTTTGCTCCATAGGTGTACCTGCACACTTGGTATTTTCCATCTTGAACTTGACGAGCATGTCATGGACATACTTCCTTTGTGTGATGTATATACCTGAATCTGTGTAGATCAACTCCAATCCAAGAAAATAAGTGAGTGGTCCGAGGTCACTTATTTTGAACTCCTCCTTCATTTGAGCCTTTACTTGTTTGATTCCTTCAAGATCATTGCCTGTGATAATAATATCATCAACATACACATAAATAAATCACTTCAGATCCATTCCTCTTTATGAACAAAGAGGTATCCACCTTGCTAGCTTTGAATCCTTGGTCCTGCAAATAAGTCACCAATTTGAAATTCCAAGCCCTTGGAACTTGCTTCAATCCATACAAAGCTTTCTTTAGTTTGCATACATAGTTAGGATGATGTGCATCCTCATATCCAGGAGGTTGTGCCATATACACTTCCTCAGAAATCCATCCATTCAAGAAAGCATTCTTTACATCAAGTTGATAAAGATTCCAATTTCTAGATGCAGCAAGACTAATGAGAACCTTAATTGTCGGCATTTTTGCAACAGGAGAGAAAGTCTCCTCATAATCAATACCATGGGTTTGAGCAAACCCTTTAGCAACTAACCTTGCTTTGTGTCTATTTATACTTCCATCTGGATTCCTCTTGATTTTGTATATCCATCGAGATCCAATTACCTTCATAGATGGCTTGTTAGGTACAAGCTCCCAAGTGTCATTCTCCTTCAAGGCTTCCATTTCTTCATCCATTGCATCTCTCCAAGCTTTCTTGCTTTGTGCTTCTTCGAATGTGGTAGGCTCTTCATTGGTTGAATCTTTTGCAATGTAGATTGAGTGCTTCGTGACCAAAGAAGTATCATAACCAAACCTCTCTGGTTTCTTCTTCTCCCTTGAAGTCCTTCTAAGTGGTTGATGTGAGCTCTCGGGTCCATATGTAGCATCCTGCATCTTTGCTTTACCTTTGTTCTTCCATAGCTTTAGTCTTTCCAAGTCTTCTAGGTCAATCTCCGAATCACTTTCTTCAATATGCTTTGGCTCCTTTGGTTGAAGTGATGGAAAATCTTCATCCAAGTCATAAGGCAGCTTCACTTTCCTGTCATCATCAAACCATGATTTGTTTTCATCAAAAATTACATCTCTACTCACAGAAAATCCTTTATTGGTTGGATTGTACAATCTATATCCTTTTTGGTTTTGGTCATAACCAATAAATATGCACTTCTCTGCCTTGGGATCCAATTTCCCTCTTACTTGAGAAGGAATGTGAGCATAGGCTAAGCATCCAAAGATTTTACAATGCTCTAGACTAGGTCTTCTTCCATTCCACACTTCATATGGAGAGGTTCCATCTAGTGACTTAGATGGAAGTCTATTTATGAGATATGTGGCTGTAGACACAGCCTCTGCCCATAGGTAGTTTGGCAATCCCTTTTCGTTGAGCATGGACCTTGTAGCTTCGACAATAGCTATGTTCCTCCTCTCTGCTACACCATTGAGTTCGGGTGTATACCTTGTAGTGACTTCCCTTTTAATGCCTCTTTCATGCAAGAAGGCATCAAATTCAGAAGAGAAGTATTCTCCTCCACCATCTGATCTGAGTCTTTTCAAAGTCCTACCTGTTTGGTTTTCAACAAGAGCAATATACTTCTTAAAGCAATTAAACACTTCATCCTTGTGCTTCATGAAAAATACAATAGTCCACCTGTTACAATCATCTATGAAAGACACATAATATCTTGAGCCTGATATAGATGGCTCCTTACTTGGACCCCACACATCCGTGTGCACTAGATCCAAAGGATTTTGATACATATATCCTTTCTTATTGAAAGGTTGTCTATGAGCCTTGCCGAGTTGACAAGCTTCACACTTATAAATCATGTGTTGCCTTGTGATATTAGGCAAACCAAGTACACTTTGGTCCCTGCAAATTTGTTTGAATGTCCTCTCACCAATGTGAGCAAGCCTTTTGTGCCATATCTCCAACTCTGTAAGAGTTTGAGATCCATAGCTAAACAAAGCTATGTTCTTTGTATCTTCCACTTCAAAAGTGAAAAGCCTTCTTGTCTTTTCTCCTTTGGCAATCCTTCGAAAGCCTTGCCTTGGGTCTTCAACATATGCTCCAAATCGGTTGAATCTAACCTGCAATCCTTTTTCAACAATCTGTCCAACACTTATTAAATTTTTGGTAATTGTAGGGACATACAAGACTTTGCTTAAGAGGTTCATATTCCCATCTGATGTCTTCACATTACCTATCTTCTCCACTGAGTGCTTTGTGTCATCTCCTATCTGCACTTCATGCTTGTTATGAGGATCTTCCAAATCAGAAAGTAAAGCCTTATTTCCTGCTACATGGTTCGAGCATCCCGAATCAATATAAAATATGTGATCATCATCCTTACCCTTCTTCACTGATAGATTCATAATCAATAATGAATCTTCTTGACTTTGGTCCTCTGCATAGTTATTGTAATCTCTTCTTCCTCTATGGCCACTTTGATAGTTGTTGTTGTAATTGTTGTTGTAGTAGTTGTTGTTGTAGCCTCCATTGTACCTGCCTCTATTTGATCCATAGCCACCTCTATTGAATCCTCTTCCTCTTGAGTTCCTTGGATTCCTGAAACATTCTTCAGTAGTATGATTAGATAAGCCACATATATTGCAAGGTTGAGATGATTGGAATCTCCCCCTACCTTGCTTTCCACTTCTGCCTCTTCCTCTAGCTCTTCCTCTACCTGCAAAGTTTGCTTGGAAAGAGCTACCTTCATCTTCATTCTTCCTATTCTTTGACTTGTCCTTGACCTTAGCTTTATCAGAATATAAGGCAGAAGTTTGACTACCTCTTGAGGACTCACCACCTTTGCTAATCTTTACTTCATGAGTGAAGAGTTGGCCCATGAGTGTGTTGAGGTCGGGTACATGCATATCCATGTATAAATCCATGGCTGTTGTGAATGACTCCCACTTGTCGTCTGCTTTGATTCCCTTCATGATTTGTCTTATGATTTGCTCCTCTTCAATTACCTCTCCAATGCTTCCAAGCTAGTCCGAAATCTCCTTCATCTTTGTGACATAATCAGTCACATTTTGCTTCGGGCTTTTCTTCATTGTTGTGAACTCCATCCACAATTGGTTCTTCCTTGCTCGAGTGTTGGAAGAGAAGAACGAAGCAAGTGCATTCCAGGTTTCTCTTGATGTCTTGCATCCCTTGACATGAGGTAAAAGAAAATCAGAGATTGAGTTTAGAATATAGGACCTTGCAAGTGCATCCTTCGAACACCAATTTGAAAGTCCTTCCACTTCTTCATGTGATGGTTGCCCTTTGTTCCTCATGGTTGGCATTGCTTCATCTCCGGATATGAATCCATATAGATTCCTCCCTTGAAGGTAAGCCTCCATCCTTAGAGACCATGCCGGATAGTTGTTTCGATCCAATTTGTCAATTGTTGATGGAAATCCATCTTCCATGTTGCTTGACTATGCTCTGATACCACTGTGAAGAGAGATGGTGGATGCAATCCAAAGATGAGTAGGTGCTGCTACAACCAGCTTCACACTAGCCAACTGAGACTTCAGAGTTGATTAGTAGACCCTTTGAGCTTCCTAAATCCACCAAAATATCAGCCAAGTACTTTGGAACATGTATCCCAAAAGTTTAAGTCAAGACAGACTAGTTGCGAAATGACTAGCTCCCAAAACTTGCTATTTTTGGACATACACCTGCTAGAAAAAATAAACAATGCTCTCAACCTGGTAAGAATTAGAAAAATTCCTTTTGGGCATAGCAAATAGACTTAACAAGCTTCCCAATCCAAGTTAAAACACTTCAAATGATGGACTGAGCACTGAGAACAAGATTTATCAATTTCTGGAACATGCCCACCATTCTCGGGGCTCTGCAGAGATAGACCAGTGAGCAGTAAAATGCATATATCTCCAAAACTATAAATTCAATGACCTTGAAAATTGATATTCAAAAACTAGATAGTAAGAGCTATCCAACACACGTTGAATCACTGAAAAAGAATCAGTAGAACGCGAGATATGACCTTCTGAAGTTACTGCTCTGAGTGAGTATAGCAGAGAACAAAACAGAGAAGTAGATGATGATAAATGTATAGATTCACATATGATTACAACCACATTGGCAATGAATCTTTGCACAATGGGAGTAGAATGATAGAGTTATGGAGTAAGCTCTTCCATATCTAGAAAATGACATCAAGTGGTCACGTACAAGGCTTGCTAATGGCCTCTTCCTTCTTGCTCCTTTTATAGCTATTGTTGGAGGGAGTTTTGAATTCAAATTCAAATGGCTCCACCTAAAAGTGATCCCCAAAGTTAGGAGAGATTCCCTCAGCTCTAAATTTCGTGGTTTTAGGTAGTTAGAGCCACGAATTTGCTTTTACATCATGGATGAGGTAAGCCATCCTTTTCCTTTTTCTTTTTCCATTTACAAGAGATAAAATGTACTCTTTTACAAGAGGTGTTCACATGACTACTCATGTGACCTACAAATGAGGATAATATCAAGCATATCAAGCATGTAGGCTTGGGTAAAATGCACCAACATAATAATCCCCACGAGCTTTCCAACAAAACAAAAATCACAGCAAATGGATTTCGTATGAGAAAGTTATGACCGTTCAGGGTTCTAGGGTTAAAACAGGGCTCCAACAGGCTAACAGGCAAACAAGACTTCTCGAAATACTTTGTGTAGCGACCTCACAATGCACTAATAAACCCTTAATGTTTCCCCAAATAATTGCCAAAAATGGACCAAATATCTTTGCCCTAAAAAATGGCTGAATTTGCCCGTCAATCGTGATCGAGTGGTCTGTCAATCGCGATTGATATGTCAATCACGATCGACGTGTCGGTCGTGATTGACAAGTTTGTCGTGGCTGTCAGTCGCGATTGATGGGTCAAATGCAATTGACACGTAGCCCGAAAATTCAGTCCGTCGTGGTCAAAGGATCGTTGACTATGTCGATCGCGATTGACAGGTCCGTCGCGAGGGTTCTATCGGTCGTGGTCAAGAAGTCGTTGACTGGGTCAGTCGCGATTGACAGGTCCGTCGTGGCTGTCGATCACACTTGATGGGTCGATCGCGACTGATAGGTCGGTCACGATTGACACGTGGCGCGCGTAAATTCTGTTGATCATGGTCAGTCGGTCGTTGACTCTGTCGGTTGCGATTGACATGTCGATCACGATTGAAAGGTCCGTCGGCAAGTATCCGTCGTCATTTGTCGATCGCGATTGATGTGTCGATCGCGATTGACAGAAAACAGAGGAATTTTAAAATTTTAAGCACATATTTAGGAAGCTATAAGCATTCACATCATGATTATGTACTTAATTTGGCGAAAGTTCACTTTTATTGTCGGTCGCGATTGACAGAGGTCAACGCTGTAAGACAATAGTTACGCAATATAACACAGGAGCAATAGCAGAGAAGATAACAGATATAGGAGAATCTCAACAATTTTCTACTAGCAGCAAGTACAAAGATGATGGCGTTGTCCACCCGTGCGCTCTCAAGGTAGAGCTTAAATGGTGATCTAGACAACTCTAGATAGGGAGATACAAGGTAGAGGTATGCTGGCTCAACTCAATGTCTTAGGTAGTGCAGAACTCATGTATATATAGGATCATGGGTGGCCTGCCATGGACGGCTATACATGGGCGGTAGAGCGTGGGCGGCCACCGCCCGCGTAATTGCCATACACGGCTTAGACTGGTTGAACCGACCTAACAAATATAAATGATTTCTGACTCCGACAGGGAATATTCCATGGAATATTCCCTTTACCGTCGCGCCGGGGGCGCTGCCCCCGGACCCCCACCAGGGGGCCCGCTGGCCCCCTGGGACCCCCTAGCCAGGGGGCCCGCTGGCCCCCTTGGACCCCCCAGCCGGGGCTGCTCACCGCTGCCCCGGACCCCACAATTGGGGACCCTGGTAACTCCCTTTCCTTATAATATCTTACATGGTCCAATATGACCTTCATCCAACATTCAAGTTGGGATTCCCATCAATTGGGTAATGCACGCTTGGCTTCTCCTCATAAAGGGGGCCTTACAAAATGTGCATACAATCATGAGGGGTAGACATTGATCATACTCTAACAAATGCCTCGGGACCTGCACAATCAAATTTTTACCTGATGAAGCTGGTACAGCTACTGTGGATGCTGATTCCTGCAGAAAATCTCAAAAAACACAGAAAAGCACAAGCACACAAATGCTCTCTCGCTCTCTCTCACAAGTGAAATGAGGGGAATGGCATGGGTATGGTGATATGACCAAAAACTGAAATTTTCACGATGATGGAGATGGAGGTGGGAGATGGTGATGATGATGATGGTGATGAAGAAAACAAAAGAAAATAGATAAAAGTGAAGAAAATACCTATGACTCCAATGCCTCAACTCTACGTCTTACCATCACACGCTCGTCTTCAAAGCTCGATCCCTGGCAATGGCGCCAAAATTTGGTGAGGCTCAGTGATGAGTAGCACCTCCTTTAATGTCAATCTAGGAAGACATGAGGATGGTATGAAGACCTCGAGCAAGTGAAGGCACAAATGTGTGAGTGAGAAGCACACAAACATGCACACACATACACACACACGTGCACACAAGACAAGAACAAAGAGAGAGACAATGGAATTCTTTTAGATTACTCAAAAGTGCTCTTACAAGTTCAATTCTACAACAATCTAACCTCAAAAATGAGCTCTCTAGCTCTATTTATAGTTTTTGACTAGCTTTTGGCCCTGTCCAGACGTAGTGTCCGGCCTAGTTAAAAATTAGGTTCTAGGGCCTATTTGAGGGCTCAAATGAAGTCTAAAAATCATGAAAATTGGTACGATGATACTTCTAATAATCCTCAAGCTTGAGGACTCCTCGGCTTACACAAAATGGAGTTATAGAAAGGTGAAATGGTATTTACAATGATTTTTAGTGATGAGAATCACTGTTATGAGGGTGTTGATTTGGAAAAATTTGAATGGCCTACTTGCCAGATCTTCGTTGACTACTTTGTCTACTTGTGCCTTCTCTCCGCTCTAGCTCCCTTCTTTGGCTTCCTTGTCTTGTGAGTCCTTGGGTGCTTTGACTACTGCCAACACAGTGCTATGTTTCTTGTATGCTTGATACGATTTGATGTGTCATCACCTGTTTCAACATATCAAGGAATTGGTAATTTTTGCAAACTACTAAACCATTTTGCATGAATGGTCATGTGATTTGAAGCACTTGAATCAACATACTAGACATTACCATTCGATTTTGAAACATCTGCAGACATTGTATTCATCATGTGATGTTGGACCATGAACAACTTCTCAAAAAATCATCTACAATTGTGGATGCATAGTTGTTTTGTTGTCTTCTATTATTTTGGTTCTTCAACATGCAATCATGTTCAAAGTATCTAGGTTTACCACAATTCCAACATTCTTTATTGTCATTACCTGAATCATTTTGTTGGAAATTTTTGGTACCTCTTTGGCTCCCCTTGCCTCAAAATTGTCCTCTACCTCTTGCATGATTCCGATGTTGACCTTGCTTTTGGTTACTATTCCCTTTTCCAATTTCGAAACCTCAATCTCTACCTCTTTCGATAACATAGTAGAATACCTACTCAGAACAAGGTTTTCCTTGGGACTTTGAGTCCTCAACAAGATTATTTTCTTGAATAATCAACAAGGACACAAGATCAGCAAAATTCAAAATATTTTCCTTGGTCTAAATACAAGCTATGAACCACTTATATGTAGCTCCTAAAGCACAAAGGCACACTTCCACCTTATCATTTTCATCTACATTAACACCAATAGATGCAAGGGATTCACATATGCTTTAGATTTTCAAGGTGTAGTCACTTATCGACATGCCCTTTTTCTCCAATGTATGCAACTTGTTCTTGAGTTACAACTTATGTGCCTTTGTATTGGTCTTATACAATGTGACCAAATTATTCCAAGAGCCTTTCGGAGTCTTGACATCCTGTCTGTGCTCAATCATGTTATCCTAGTACATTACCTTTCGTGCTCCTAATTCCATTCTTCACATGCTCCTAACTAGCTCGTAGTCTGACTCCTCTTTGGTAACTATGGAGAATTTTTGTTCTCTCCTTCGATGTACTTCCAGTAGCTTTTTTCCATCAAAAAATTTATCATTTTGAATCTCTTAGCATGGAAGTTGTTCTTGTCTAGCTTATTGCTTATAATCTAACTCATTCCATGTGCACTTGCCATTTTGCAACAATTTGCATCTCGACAAAAACACTAGAAGCAGTGCCTCTACTTGAATAATGTCACGCTGTAACATGAAAATTCGATCTCAAAAAAACATAGTTTTCATGTATCAACACTACACAAAATCACTTGAAATTCTATATTTGAAATTTTTGAGGGCTTTCAAACTGAACCCAAGTTATACTTTTGCAAATTGACCTAATTTTTCCATGGGTCCCACCTTGCGGGCTCGAAATGAATGTCAAAATGGCTCCAAAAAAGAAATGTGAGCAAAACTAGTGATCCTAAAGGGATAACTATCGAAAGTATTTTGATGCCTTCTACCTTCATGTCAATTTTCATAGAAATCTGAGGTCATTTTTGAAGCGCACATTCTCCACACCTTCCCACATACTCTCCATTGTTGGCCTTTTCCATGAGCTCTCTACAAGCCACACTGGCTCTGATACCATGTCGTGAGGAAGGAGATAAGGAAGAGAGCTCACTCACACACTCTCACACTCAAAGAGGAGCACATAGAGTTTGAGGCAAAGAAGAATGATCTTCTTCTTCTTCTATTACATAAAAGGAATACACAAGAATGACCTAATATAGCAATACAACTAGTGCAATATATAAAGAAAAATACATAAGAAAAAACCCAATGTATGTGAATGAGAGGTAAGAAATAAGTGTGCCATCACTCTTGGTAGATGAATCTATTAAAGCTCACTAAAGTATCCCTGACATATACTGACGTGACCACTATACATGTCACAGAAATGAAAAAGTGATATGTTTCATCCTCGATCATCACATGTTGAGCTTGATATCTTAACAATAAATTCTATATACAAGTCGGGGGCAAAAACCTCCTAAAGAAAAAGTGCCTTAGTGGTCCTAAGTGTGTTCACCCACATCGCTCCTAAAATATATAAGTAAATCTCCCTTGTGAGTGATGTAGTGAACAAGGAGCTCGCACTCATGTATAAGGAATTGCCAAGCTATGTGGAAAGAGATCAATCCACAAAAGGAAGTAAGCCCAAAGCTTTGTGGAAAGCTTCAAACTTCTCTTGAGGCACAACCTTTGTGAAAAGATATACAATGTTATCTTATGTGGGCACGTATGACAAACTCATCTCTCTAGCAGAGAACCTCTCCTTGACATAATGATAATGCACCTCAATGTGCTTTGTATGAGCATAGAACACAGGGTTCCTCTCAACTTCCAATGCACTCTAACTGTCAGTGAAGATACTGGTGGCAAAATACTGACCAACACCCAAATCAACAAAAAGGCAACTGAGCCACACACATTCAACAATCACTATGAAAGTTGCCCTATACTCAGTCTCACAACTACAAGTGGCCACAATAGGCTTCTTCTTGCTCAACCAAGATATGCATCAACTACCAAGCATGAAGATAAAGCCACTAGTGGACACACAAGTGTCATAGCAACCAGCATATTCAAAGTCAAAAAAGCATGTAAATCTGGCGATAATGATCCCCCTTTGGATAAAACAATCCAAGTAGCGAGGCACCACTCAAGTAGTGAAAGATTCCCTCAACTACTTGCCAATGCTTGACACCTAGGCAATGTAGAAACTTGCTCATCTGTGAGATAACAAACATAATATCACGCTAAGTTATGCATAAGTAAATCAAGCATTCAACAGCTTGTTGCTAGAGAAAAAAATCAAATGCATTTCCAACATCATGAAGACTCAATCATAAATCTATTTCCATAGGAGTGGAAATAGGATTGCAATCTTCAAGGCCAAAATGCTGCAACAATGTGTCAATATAATGTTTTTGACATACACTATTCCACCATCAACTTGCATAAGCTAAATGCCCAAATAATGATGCAAATGCCCCAAATCTGACATCTCAAAAGAGGCATGTAAATCAGCCTTAAAATCAATAGTATGCTTCTCATTAGGATGAGTGAGTATCAACATAGATAAAAATGATCAGAAGCACATCATTTGCATGCTTAACATATAAGATGCTCTCACTTGGACTGTTCTCAAGCGTACCACTCAAGTAGTGAAAGATGCACTTAACCGCCTACCAATGCTTGACACCTGGGCAATGCATAAACCTGCTTATCTATGCGATAGAAAACTGGATATCTGGTCGAGTAATGCATAAGTAAATCAAGCATCCAATAGCTTGCCGATAGAGAACAACATCAAATGCATCTCCAACATCATGAAGACTCAATCATAAACCTGTCTCCATAGGAGTGGCAATATGTTTATAGTCTTCAGGGCCAAAAGGTTGCAATAATGTGTCAATGTATTTCATTTGACATAGAGCTATTCCACCATCAACTGGCATAAATTGGATGCCCACATAATGATGCAAATGCCCCAAGTCTGACATCTCAAATGAGGCATGCAGATCAGCCTTAAAGTCATCAATATGCTTCTCAACCAGTGAGTAGCATGTCATCAACATACACAACAATGATCAGAAGCACATCATTAGCATGCTTAACATATTATGTGCTTTCAATTGGACCATTCTCAGAACCATGTGCAATCAGATAGGCATGTATCTTTTCATACCAAGCACATGGTACTTGCTTTAAACCATATAATGCCTTCTCTAACCTGCACACCTTGTTTTCATGCCCTTTCTGCACAAAGCCATGGGGATAAAAAACATACACTTCTTCATGCAAATCACCATTCAGAAATGCAGTTTTAATGTCCAATTAATGTACATTCGAACCATGATGAGTTGCAAGTGTAGAGATGCTATGAACATAGTCATTCGGCAAGCAGGAGCAAAGGTCTCATCAAAATCAATGCCTCTTTCCTGAGCATAACCCTTTGCAACAAGCCTAACCTTATATTTATCAATTGTTCCATTAGGCTTACACTTAAGCTTGTATACCCACTTAATGCCAACGGCCTTCTTGCGAGGAGGAAATTCACATAAAGTCCAAGTACCATTTTTCATTATAGCATCATATTCAGATTGCATAGCAGCATCTAATTTTTTGAATTTTGTGCTTCATCAAATGAAACATGCTAATTGTCATCACAAAGACTAGAGGCAGCCATAACATAGCAATTTGATACAAAAGAGGCACTATGAGAGCCTGAATGAGAACACTATGATAGAGCTGCATCTAATTTGTTGTCATGCAAAGTTTGCACGAGCCATTTTGGCATAGTTTTGGCCTCCTCAATATTAGCTCCCTCATCAACAAGTGCAAAGACTGAGAAGTTGCCTCATTAGGACCAACACTAGATTGTCCACCTATAAAAAGAGGCAACAAAGTATCATACATGTCTTTGAAGCTAACAAATGTCTCTTTAATACATGAAAGTAGAGGTTGAATAGCATCTTCCAAAAAAACAACATCATGGCTAACCAAAATGTGTTTATTCTATGGATGTTATAGACGATTGCCTTTGCTTTTAGAACTGTGCCCAACAAAAATACATTTCAGTGTTTACCATCCAATTTCGTGCATTGTTGTTCAGGCACTACTGCATATGCCAGACAACCAAAAATGCACAGGTGAGCAACAAATGGCTTGTGACCATGCCAAGCCTCATATGGAGTGATAGACTACAATGCTTTAGTGGCATACCTGTTAAGTACATATACTACACACATCACAGTCTCAAGCCAGAAACTATGTGGTAAAGCCTGACTCTTGCCTATGTACTTTGGAGATGATGCTTCAAACAATAGGATCAAAACAGATAAGTTTACATCTTGCTAGTTACCAAAAAGTTGCTATTTTGGTCTTGATACCTGCTGGAAGTTTTGCTCAATACTCACAGTACAGTAGCAATTAGAAAAATTCATTCTAAGGGTATCTAATTAGCTTAGAGAGCTAATTTTTCCAAGTGGAATCACTTAAAATGATAGACTATACTCTGAGCAATGACTTTAGCAAGTAGAAGATTACCCCCAACTTTTTAGGAACTCTATAGGGAATGACTAGTGACCACTTCGAGGCGCTTTTCTCCAAATTGGTTGAATGAAACTTCTTCAAACTTTGACAACTTGTAGTAGACTTTGAGCTGTTCCAAAAAGCTATAGAACATTGAAAATGATGAAGTAATGACTGAGATATGAGCAAGACACGTACACTGTTCTGAGTGACAATAACAAAGAGACCAAGAGATATGATCAATGATATAATGTGTTATATGACAATGTTGTACATGATCATTGGCATGAAGAGTAATGCCCAATGATAGTGAGAAGTGTAGGCTATAGTATGAGCCACACAATCTCTACAATTTGATCAACTAAAGGCTCTAGAAATGGAGAGGTACACCGTGCAATTTTAGAACCATCTTTTATAGATGCCTTGCCTCCAAGTTTGAATTCAAATTCAAAATTTGCTTTACCTAAAAGGTTCTCCTCCAAGTTATGAGTTATTCAACCAAAATGATTCTTAGCTTTATCTCTCCTAACTCCACGAGTTCTGTGGACTTACAATATTCCTCTAAGTTAAAAAGACTTTTACAAGAGTAAATGGTAAGAACCATAAGCAAAATAGTTCATGTGGTTTTGCAAATAGTTGCACATAACTTCTTCAATGCATAGCCAAGTGTGAAGGCTTGGCCCTTGCACCAACAGCTCCCCCTCAAGCCAAACATCTTGGCTTGATCTTCTTCATCAATCCTCTTGAATGTCCTACAATCCAATCATAACTTTAAACCTACACAGTTTAGTACCATCAAGTGCTTTGGTCAATAAGTCTTCACATTGCATATTAGTTGATTCATATGCAAGTTGAATCTCCTTGCTTAATAGCTTCTCTCTCACATAGTGGTATTGAACTTCTATATGCTCTAGTATTGTCACCAAAAATCATTGGTGAGTTAGAATGTAGTCCCAAATGTGGATATAATAATCTGATCCATATGACTTCTTGTGTAGCATTGGCTAATCCTCTATATTCTATCTCTATTGAAGATAAAGCAACAGTAGGTTGCTTCTTGGAAGACCATGAAATGGGCTTATCACCTGCAAAAGAAAGATAATCTAAGGTGCTCCTCCTATCATCCTTAAAACCTACCCAATTTGCATCTGATTATAGTTTGATATCCAAATCTGAAGTATATGGAAAGTATAATCCTTGATTTTGAGTACCCTTGAGATACTTCAAAATCCTCTTTGCAGCTTCCAAGTGAGGTGCTCTAGGTTTGTGCATAAGTTGACTCAAGACACTTACTCCATAAGCAATATCAATCCTTGTCAAGGTTGCATAGTTCAAACTTCCAACTATGCTTTGATATCCTGTAATATTTTCAAGCACATCACCTTCATGAGCACTTAACTTTTGGTTTACCTCCATAGGAATGCTAGCTATCTTGGCATCTTCCAAGTGAAACTTACTCAACATATCCTGCACATAGTTTCTTTGAGTAATATAAATTCCAGAATTTGTATAGACTAATTCAAGTCCAAGAAAATACTTAGTGACCCTAGATCACTGATTTTGAACTCCTACATCATTAGGTGCTTGATCTGTTTCATGCCATTGGCATCACTACCCATAACTATGATATCATCAACATACACACAAAGATATATCACCTCTGAATTACTTCTCTTGATAAATAGAGAAGTGTCTGCTTTGCTCATGATGAATCATTGGTCTTGTAGGTATGTAGTCAACCTATGGTTCCATGCTGAGGTGCCTGCTTCAATCCATAAAGAGCTTTGTTCAGTTTGCACACATAATTTACCTTGCTTGGGTCTTCATAACCAGGAGGTTGAGCCATGTAAACCTCCTTTGAAATCTAATACCCTGATGGTTGGCATTTTTGCCACAGGTGAGAAAGTCTCTTCATAATCAACTCCTTGGGTTTGTGCAAAGCCCTTAGCCACAAGTCTAACTTTATACTTGTTTATGGTTCCATCTGTGTTTCGCTTAACTTTGTAGATCCATCTAGATCCAATTACCTTCATTGATTCCTTCTTTGGCACTAGCTCCCAAGTATCGTTCTCCTTGAGTTCTTCTATTTCTTCATCAATAGCTTCCTTCGATTCTACCTTGGTCTTTGACTCTTCATATGTATTACGTTCTTCAAATGATAAATCGTTAGCAAGATAAACAGAATGCTTAGTTACTAAAGAAGTGCCATACCCGTATCTGATTGGTTTCTTGCTCTCCCTTTGTGATCTTCTAATTGCTTGGTTGGATGATTCAGGTATGTCATCCAAACTCTTCATCTTGCCTTTGCCCTTTGATTTCCATGCTTTGAACTCCTCTAGGTTGATGATGTCCTCCTCATCTGATTTGATGTCTTCAATCTGGTTTGGCTCCTCCTTGGTGAGGCTTGGAAACTCCTCTTCCAAGTCATAAGGTAGCTTAACCTTCCTGCATTCACTTTCAAACCAAGAATCATTCTCATCAAACACAACATCTCTATTGACCATAAATCCTTTGTTGGATGCATTATAAAACTTGTATCCTTTTTTATTTAAATCATAACCTATGAAGATGCACTTCTCTGCCTTAGGGTCTAGCTTACCTCTGATTTGAGATGGGATATGCAAATAAGCAACACATCCAAAGATCCTACAATGATCAAGTGATGGCCTTCTACCATGCCATGCTTCATATGGGGTCATCCCATCAAGTGATTTGGATGGCAACCTGTTGACAATATAAGTGGCAATAGATACACTCTCTCCCCACAAATAAATAGGTAACCTTTTCTCATTAACCATTGACCTAGCTATCTCAACAATCAACCTATTTCTCCTCTTTGCCACCCCATTTTGCTCAAGGGTATACCTTGTAATCTCCCTTTTGATTCCTTTATCCTACAAGAATGCATCAAATTCATTTGAGAAGTACTCACCTCCTCCATTTAACCTAAGTCTTTTTAGGATTCTTCTTGTTTGGTTTTCCACAAGTGCAAGATACTTCTTAAAGCAACTGAAAACTTCATCTTTGTGCTTCATAAAATACAAGATAGTCCATCTACTGAAATCATCAATGAAAGACACATATTATCTTGAGCCAAAAATTGATGGGTCCTTACTTGGTCCCCACACATCTGTGTGGACAAGCTCCAAGTAATCATCATGCATATAACCTTTCTTTGAGAAGGGTAACCTTTGTGCTTTACCAAACTAACATGCACCACATTTATAGATCATGTGTTGCTTGGATACATTAGGTATCCCAAGCACACATTGATCTCTACATATTTGCTTTAAGGTTCTCTCACCAATATGCCCTAATCTTTTATGCCAAATCTCAAGCTCTAACAATGTTTGATCTTTGTAATTATAAAGTGAAATATTCCTTGTATCTTCAAGTTCAAATGTAAATAATTTACCTGTCTTTTCTCCCTTGGCTATTCTCTTGAATCCATGTTGGGGACCCTCCACAAATGCTCCATATTTGTTGAACCTAACCTGCAAACCTTTTTCCACAATCTGTCCAACACTCATCAAATTCTTGGTGATTGTAGGTACATAAAGAACCCTGCTCAACAGATTTCTATTCCCATCACAGGTTTTAACATTTCCTACATTGACCACTAAATGCTTGGTGTCATCACCTGTTTGTACATGGTTCTTTCCTTTGGGTTCCTCAAGGTCAGAGAGAAGAGCTACATTGCCTGCCATATGGTTTGAACATCCTGAGTCAATATAGAAGAGGTGTTCATCATTCATACCTTGCTTTGAATTCATGTTCATAATCAGAAGGGAATCCTCTTGATCCTCTGTGTAATTGTTGTATTCTTTCCTTGATTTGTAGCCTCCTTGGTGATTCTTGTAATTGTTGTTGTTGTAGCTTTGAGTATGATTGAATCTTCCTCTTGATTGTGAGTAGCCACCTCTTTGATATCCTCTTCCTCTTTGATTCTTGCAGTTCCTATAGCACTCATTTGGAGTGTGATTAGACAATCCACATATGTTGCATGGGGAAGAGTTGAAACCCCTACCTTGCTTACCTCCTCTGCCCCTACCTCTTGAGTTTCTACCGCTCCCTGCATAGTTAGCTTGAGAAATAATACCTTCATCTTCAATCTTTTTGCTTTTTCCTTTCTCTTTAGACTTGCCTTTATCTGTGTATAGGGCAAAAGAGTTATTACCTCTTGATGAATCTCCATTTTTGTTGAGCTTGGCTTCATGGGTAAAGAGTTGCCCCATGAGTGTGGTAAGATCTGGAATCTGCATGTCCATGTATAAGTCCATGACAATTGTGAAGCTTTCCCATTTTTCATCTGCCTTGATGCCATTGATTACTTGTCTCACAAGCTGCTCCTCTTCAATCTCCTCTCCTATGCTTGCCAATTGGTCATCCACATCTTTGACTTTTATCACATACTCTGAAATGCTTTTCTTGGGTTGCTTCTTTTGAGTGGTAAACTCAATCCACAATTGGTTCTTTCTTGCTCTTGTATTGGAGGAAAAATATGATGACAATGTATCCCAAGTCTCTTGAGATGTTTTACAGTTCCTAATATGTAGAAGAAGGAAGTCAAAGATAGAGTTAAGGAGATATGACCTTGCTAATACATCTTTTGCACACCATGAGTTGAGTCTTTCAAGCTCCTCTCTTGTAGGTTGTCCTTTTCTTTTGAAAATGGGCATCTCCTCACCTCCTGATATGTATCCATAGAGAATCCTTCCTTGTAAGTATGTCTTCGTCCCCAAAGAACATGCTTGATAGTTGTTCTTGTCCAATTTATCAATAAAATAAGGGAAACCATCTCCCATTTTACCTCAAGTTGCTCTAATACCATTGTTGGGAAAGATGGATGGACACCTCAAGAAATGAGTTGGTGCTCCTAATCCCTTCTTTGTACCTACCCTCATTCACATTAGAGTTGAGTAGTAGGCCCCTTTAGCTTCCCAATGACACTAAATAAGTGTCTATGTACTTTGCAAATGATGCTGCAAACAATAAGATCAAAACAGATAAGTTTGCATCTTGCTAGTTACCAAAAAGTTGTTATTTTGGTCTTGATACATGCTGGAAGTTTTGCTCAGTACTCATAGTACAGTAGCAATTAGAAAACTTCCTTGTGAGGGTATCTAACTAGCTTAGAGAGCTAATGATTCCAAGTGGAATCACTTAAAATGATAGACTATACTCTAAGCAATGACTTTAGCAAGTAGAAGCTTACCCCCGACTTTTTAGGAACTTTGTAGAGAATGACCAGTGACCACGTCGAGGCACTTTTCTCCAAATTGGATGAATGCAACTCCCTCAAACTTTGATAGCTTGTATTAGACTTTGATCTTGTTCCAACAAGCTATAGAACATTGAAAATGATGAAGCAATGACTGAGATATGAGCAAGACAAGTATACTATTTTGAGTGACAATGACAGAGAGACCAACAGAGATGATCAATGATATAATGTATTATATGCCAATGTTGTACATGATCATTGGCATGAAGAGTAATGCTCAATGATAGTGAGAAGTGTAGGCTATAGTATGAGCCACACAATCTCTACAATTTGATAAACTAAAGGCTATAGAAATGGAGATGTACACCGCGCGATTTTACAACCATCTTTTATAGATGCCTTGCCTCCAAGTTTGAATTCAAATTCAAAATTTGCTTTACCTAAAAGGTTCTCCGCCAAGTTAGGAGTTATTCCACCAAAATGATTCGTAGTTTTATCTCTCCTTACTCCACGAGTTATGTGGACTTACAATATTCCTCTAAGTCAAAAAGACTTTTACAAGAGTAAAGGGTAAGAACCATAAGCAATAGTTCATGTGGTTTTTCAAATAGTTGCACATAACTTCTTCAATGCCTAGCCAAGTGTGAAGGCTTGGCCCTTGCATGAACATTATTAGATGGGCTCACATATGAATGCCATGTGGCCCCCATGTGTGAAATCATGTAGAGGCACACTTTGTTGGTATCTAAGAGAGAGTTTTAATTAGAAGGGAATTTGTTGGTATCTAAGAGAGAGTTTTAATGAGAAGGGACACATGGTTGGGAGGAATATCCAAACCAACCTTTCCATGTGCATTCCAAGGGGCAGAGCGGCAGCCCTTCATCTTCAACCCTCCATTACTATGTTGGAGGACTCCAAAATGGAGGGATTCATGGAAAGACCGTTCAACATGGATGCCTCAAAAGTGTAAGAGAAAACAACAACCAAGACCAATGTCAACAACACACTAATGTACGAGGTAGGGGATAGTTTCAAGGCACGAGGAAGCAAAAGAGGCCACCAAAAAATTCTAAAGAAATGATTTAGGTAATGACAAAGGATGTTGGAATTGTGGTAAACCTAGTCACTTTGAATGTGATTGTAGGTTGAAGAATCAAAACAACAAAAAGCAACAAAATAACAATGCACCCACAAGTGCAAAAGATTGAGAGAAGTTGTTCATCATCTAGCATCACAATATTAAACATAGTGTCTATTGATGTTTCAAAATCGAATGGCAATGTCTAGTACGTTGATTCAACTGCTTCAAATATACTACTAACCATGCAAAAAGTTTAGTAGTTTGTGGAAATTGCTAGTTCATGGATTTGTTGAAACAGGTGATGATATACCACATCCTATTGAGCATACAGGGAAAAATTGCATTGCTCGTGGAGGATTATCTTGTTGATGTATTTGCTCCTAATATAACAAAGAACCTAGTTTCTATTGGACAAATGGTTCACCAAGGATTGCAAGTAAGGTTCAATTTGAATCGTTTATATGTAGAAGAGTATAAACAGAATGGAAGGTTGATCGCCAAAGGGGACAAAGTGGGTAAGATGCTTATGTTGAATGTGAAGATTCTTGAAATCGATGCAACCATGTTTGCAGAAGGTGCATTTGTTATTGTTGACATAGAGATATTGTACAAGCAAATTGGACATGAAAATTGGACATGCAAATTTATAGAGGCTGACGATGCAATCAAAAGAGCTTCTCAACATATTACCGAATTACAAGGTTGCAAAGATGCTAAAGGTATGTGAAGCATGTCAATCTGGTAAACAGTCAATGCCATCATTTCTGGATAACAAGCATGTCAATGAGAATGTGTTAGAGATAGTAAATACAAATGTTTGAGATCTTGCAAATGACCACATCTATGGGGGGTTGCAAAGATGCAAAAGGTATCTAAGGCATATAAATCTAGTAAGCTATCAAGGATATCAATTCTGCATGACAAGCATGTTTGTGAGAACGTGTTAGAGAGTCTATACAGATTTTTGAGATCATGCTATGACTACATCTATGGGAGGCTACAAGTTTTATGTCACATTTTATGATGAACATGCATGAAAATCATGGGTATACTTCATGAAGGAGAAGAGTGAGATGTTTCCTTACTTTCAGGATATCAAGGCTATGGTGGAAAACTACACAAGGAAATACATTTAGATGTTAAGATGTCATCTAGGAGGAAAATCTAGAGAGGACACACGTGGAAGCAAAATGAAAAGTAAAGTACTCTCACAAAACAAAGAATGTGTGAGACACAAAATGAGTAGACCATGAAATGGGTAAAGTCATGTGGATTAGAAATGAGCTTGCCAAGAGCATGGAGTAGGCTCCTCAAGCTTCTAACCAAGTACAAATGAGGGGAGAGGCCCTCCTTATATAGATTTGGGAGGGGCTCTCAAAAGTACATCATATGTGGGATAAGTCTCTTGAAAAGAGAATGAATACAACTGGTAGAAGCACATGGCAAGGTACCCAAATACAAAGGAAATACAATATAAAATGGAAATAGACTAGAAATGGAGTGCCTCCTGGATACAAAATGGAGATGCACTCATGCGGATACAAATGTAGATGAAGTAGGAGCAATCATGTCGTCAACACCCTCTCTGCAGCTCCATTTTTGAGCGGCTCAATGTTGCAGAGGTCCACCAAGCACTGAAGCGGAACCGGAGGTAGAGCCTTCGTGAGCATGTCCGCCAGGTTCTCCTGAGAGGTAAACTACTCCAGAGTAATCTCCTGAGATATGAGCTTCTCATGGATGAAGTGGTACTGGATCTCGATGTGCTTCGTCCGAGCGTGGAACACTAGATTCTTGGCGATGGCCAAGGTTGACTAGCTGTCCGTGCGAATACATGTCGGAGTATCCTACAAAACACCAATCTCAGATAATAAACGTCGAAGCCAGATGGCCTCACATGTTGCAAAGCTCGATGCTCGGTACTCGACCTCTGTGGATGATAGAGCAATTGTAGGCTGCTTCTTACTTGCCCAAGAGATAGGTCCTGAGCCAAGCAAGAATATATACCCAGAAGTAGACCGTCGAGAATCAAGATCACCAGCCCAATCATAATCTGAATATCTGGCGAGTTCGATGCCCCCTCTATACCAAAGACCATGATGTCGGGTGAGGGCAAGGTATCAAAGTAGTCTTTGAGAAGCATCCCAATGAGTCTGACGAGGTTGATGTGCAAACTAATTGAGTATACTAACTGCATAAGCAATATCTGGTCTAGTGTTGGCAAGATAGAGTAATGAACCAACAAGCTGTCGATAGGTATGCACATCCACAAGTGATGATGAGTCCTCCAGTGTAAGCTTGATGTTTGGATCAAGTGGTGTAGAAACTGAGCGACACTGGTCCATGTTATATCTGGAAAGTAGATCAGAGTAGTACTTCTTTTGTGATAGGAATATACCTTCTTTTGTTTGCCAAACTTCCATACCCAAGAAGTAGTGTAGTAATCCAAGGTCTGTCATAGAGTACTCAAGATGAAGTTGTGTGATGATAAATTGGATGCGTTCTTTGTCTGAGCCTGTCAAGATCAAGTCATCTACATAGAGAATGATGATGGCTACTAAAGACTCCTTTTGATAGATATAGAGATTAGCATCAACATTGCTTCTGTGAAATCCCTTGTCTTCAAAGAACTTGTGAATCTTTTCATACCAGACCCTGGGAGCTTGCTTAAGTCCATAAAGTGCCTTGTGAAGCTTGTAGACTTGATCTTCTTTGCCTTTGATCTTGAAGCCTTCAGGTTGTTCAACATATACTTCTTCTTGAAGATCTCCATTGAGGAATGCACTTTTGACATCCAACTGGTAAATGGGCCACTTAAAGTGAGCACTAAGTGCTAAGATGATTCTTATGGTTGTGAATCTTGCAGTAGGAGCAAAGGTTTCTTCATAGTCAATGCCATGTTGTTTCTTGTATCCCTTAGCGACTAGCCCGTTGTACACCAATGGAGCCTTAGAGTAGGCTTAGACACTTGGAGAGAGTTTGGTGGGTGGGCTTAGACTAGCCTCCAACCCACACCTGCACACACAAAAGATTCTTCTTCTTATATTCTTGATGTACAAAGATGGGCACTTAGTGCCAAAGTGTGCCAACTAGTGATAGTTGGGTCTTGGAGAAAGATACAAATTGTCTTGCAAATGGGGTACTTGAGTACTTCAAATGCCAAATGATTCACATTGAGAGAGCTAAAAATCCTTTCGAGATATAGTTAACAAATTATGAATTGCCAAAGATGTTTCTTTTGAGTGGTAAATGACCACCTGATCGTATACAGTGAATTACACCATGTATATAGTGAATGACACATAATCACACGCAGAAGGATGGTGACATCATTAGTGATGTCTAATAATCAGGAAACTCCTCTACATACAATGCAGAACGGGTCGAATCTCTTTTTTTTATAGCAAGTGTTTAACTCTTAGTGGTGCCAAAACTAACAATGCACTGCCCAAAATAGGAAACGTCGACTCTGACTGGATCTCTTCCCCCTGTTCTCGAACCTGAAATGGCGGGGCGAATCTACAACTGGCCAGAGTCACGTGAAATCACATCGTACATTAGTTCTTCTCGCGCATTCAGTCTCAAGCAGGAATTGGTGCTATGTCGCATTTGTGGTTTGGGCTCCACAACTACTCCAAGACACAGAAGGAGTGGCGTAGCAGAGAGGAAATGGTTATCATTTTTACTCCATCGATGTCGACTTGTTGCTAGATCCAATCCCACTACCAAAACGCAGACCTTCAGTACATGGTGCTCTGGAGTTTTATAGAGTGTGATACAGCTACAGAGAGCTCACTCTCCCTCGCTCTCTCTCGAGACCCAATTGGTGCGTCGAGCTGAGCAACTCAAGTAGAAGTGTGTGCAGCTGAGTCCAAAACAGAGCATCTATTCTCTCTCTCTCTCTCTCTCTCTCTCTCTCTCTTTCTCTCTCTCTCTCTCTTTCTCTCTCTCTCTCTCTCTTTCTCTCTCTATCTAAGTGTGAACAAAGTGTCGTCTGTAGCTCGCTATTATGATGAGTGCATAGAGGTGCTAACAACAGAGGAAAGGAGGAAATTACAATGCTCTCTCTCCGTTTGTTTTAGCTTTGGCCTGAGTAGAATGCTGCTTTCTCTTTGCCTCAAGTAGAATGTTGTTGCGCATATGACAGGGACACATAACCAGGTCGCCGCTCTCGCTCTGCAGAGGGATGGCAGAGAAAATGCTTCTCTCTCTTTCTCTCTTTCTCTCTGCAGAATTGACTGAAGCCCTTAATGCGAGAAGTGGGCTAACTTTGGTTTGGAGCCTTCTGTTCATGCACGCTTCTTTTATTATTCAAAGGTTACAACTATTGCGCTATGCCCTTTTGGTATGCGTGTGACTTTTCAGGGTTTCATATTACATTCCATATTACATTCCGGCGGCTCACACTGGCACGCACAGTGGACTCGAACCCAGAAAGGAAAATTACAAAGCTAAGGTTCATCTATGATACCCTGTACATACATGGAGCGGGCTACTTTGAAGGTGGGGGCAATCTTTTGTTTTCAAGATTCTAACATATTCCGCAAAAAATCAGGTTCAATAAGCTGCACATCAGTCCTGGACAACCTGACAGCTTGGACACCGAGCTGCTTTTCTCTGCACTCGAGTTCTTCAGATTGAAATTGCATTGTCTTATATAAATATTCTCGCTCCTTTTTAATGGATTCCATCTCCTTCTTTAATTTTGATATTCAGGCCAATCTCTTCTTCCAAAGCACGACTCTTCTAGAAGAGTTCTTCTTTAATTCGGTAGTGACCTGCATAGCAAGGTCTGCCATTTCCTATCCTTTCTGCTCTACCAGAGCAAGATCGGCACGTGTATTCTCCAGAAGATTTCCTAATGCGATCATGGCATCTTCTTTATCATTCACTGTCTGTTTCATTTGAGCAATCTCTTCATCGCGGGTGGCAAAAAGAGCATCTTTCTCTTTCAATTTGGCTTGCAGAAGACAAATCCGTTCTTCTAATGAACTGGTTTCATCTTTCGTAGCAAGCACTTCTTCTTGAAGTGGTGCAATATATGCTTCAAGCAGATCCACTTTGGCTTGATACTGCTGTCGAAGGGATTGTTGGGCCTTGTTGAGGTGATGGGGAAGATGGGTGGAGAGTTGTAGGAGATAATTTTCCAATCTGGGCTAATTGAGCGAAGGAGTCAGAGATGATCGAGGTGGAGATGGGTTGCGAGGGATTAACTGAAACTGTGGTAGAGGAAGAGGGAGGGGAATAATTTGGGGAGGAGGGAAGAGGATGAGCGGCTGACTGACCTGATGAAGAAGAAGAGCTAGGCAGCAGTGGCACCTTGGAGAGGGACAAAGGTAAAGGCGGTTGGTGAGAGGAAGAGAGAAGGGCAAGAGTGGTTACCATGATGGTTGAATCATCTGGTTGCATGGTCTGTTCCTCGGGTTGAGGTTGATCAGTAGGTTGTGCCGTTGTGGTGGTCGTATCGAGCATGGTCTCCTGTGAATTGGGCTCGGGTGGCACGACTTTGTTGGCCAGTTGTACTTCTTCAATGACGGTATCCGAAAGGGTTTTTGCTGGAGGAGATGACGGAGGAGAAGGATTCTGTGCTGACAAAGCGGTGTCCTGCACTTGTACGTTGGAAGACGATAGAACTTTGCTATACGACAGACTCAATCTACGGTGTTTTTCTGGGAAGAATTGAAGAAGATCTGCATCATCGTCAATCTCCATCATTTGCACAGACTCTTCATGGAACAGAATCGTGTTCAATGGAGGTGGTTGCTCTGCTTGAATCACCAGGAGGAGGAACGTGAGGAGGTGCGATAAACGAGTCCTAGGAATTTCGTTCTTGGCTAGTTGTTTGGAAACGGCTTGGCATTCATGATGAATGCGTCAGAAAAAGAAAGAAGCGAGGTTAACGGCTTCTCGGGCTTCAGTATCTATCATGGAGTAAAATGCACGAGAGATGCCGTATGTGCATTTTTGCAGATTCAAGGGAGCAACCAAGAACTAAAGGGCTGTGCATTCGGGTTCTGGACAACACAAAATGGCAAACTCGTTAGACGAGTGCCTGGGGAAAAGTTCCTTCATGGTCGCTATGGGAAGGATGTTGGAAGTGAGGTAGGCCCTTAGGCTCATGTCACAGGTCCATGGTTCCATAGGTCCAGTATATACAACATTAATACCAGCAATCTTCCATATTGACAAAACATGAACATACCACAACTTAATCATACAAATGATGAGACAAAGATAGAGAAAGAATAGACAACATGTGTAAGGTGTTATGTAAGCCATCGCTTACTCATAGTATCATATATACCAATGTTCAATGTACAATGTGGGAGCAAAACTCTCAACCACTCTATGTGATGAGAAATAGATGAGTGAGTGAATGTACAATGTAACAAACATATTCAGATGTATGGGTAGTAATCTGAATATACATGAGATGTGTGACCTTATAGGTTATAGAAGAGTGAATATGAGTGACTGAAAGAGGAAGGATCAGTGTGAACGAAAATCCTCAAACTCATGTGAACACACCTTCTCAAACACCTCATAAAATATGCATAAAGCATATACGTACTGTTTCTCTTGTACCTATGCCGAATAGGACTCCTCCTGATATGAACGCCACAGCCTCCATAAACTTCAAGTAGTACCTGTGTGCATAAAGAGAATATGTACCTGAATACTTAACATAAGATGTGAATCTTATGTTAATCTCCATCTAATGTCTTTGAAGTAGCCCGATATCTTCTTTGTAGAAGACAATCTTCAACCTAACATCTTCTTGTAGAAGATGATCTTCAAATACGCCATGTAGATGGTCCCATCCAATGTCTTTGAAGTAGCCAGACATCTTCTTGTAGAAGATAATCTTCAACCTAATATCTTCCTGTAGAAGACAATCTTCAAATACATCCTGTAGATGGGCGATCCTCACCATCAAGCTGCTAATGACCAAGTCTTCTTGCCATGAACAAGAGATACCCTCCTCTCCATGAGGTAGAGTGTGAGCACACTCTTCATCTTCTCCAAGAAGAATCACCAAGAAGAACTCCATAGCTGCTCCTCAACATGCTTCAAGTTAGCACCATGGCTGCCCCATGTGCTAGAAGAAACACCACCTCTACTGAGGTCCAAGCTCTAGAAAGCTTGTGTTGATCCTAGGTGAAGGATGAATAGAAGTGATCCAGGTATGTGTTTATATACTATTCTTTGTCCATGAAAAAACTTCTCCAAAAGCTCCACAATCGTAGCGATCTCGAAAAAGCTCCACAATCGTATGCGTTTTATTATCGCTGTCGATGTGCTTTTAATAACTTAAAAGCATCAAAAGTGCTTCGCGATTTTTGGCGCTACTATAAACGGGATTCGAACTCGGGTCTCAAGTTTGAGAGTATGTCGACGTAGCCAACAAGCCACGCGCTCTTTCTTGAAAAGGGTGTAAGACTGTACTAACACATCCTGGAGCAACTTGAGCAAGTGTTGGCCAATGAGTCATTGAGTAAGTGTTTGACCAATTGGCATTGTTTCCAACAAAGGAGAGGGCCATTGACCAAACCCTCCTGAGGGAGATGAAAGCCTTCAATGACCCTATTAAGGGTGACGACTGTTGGGTGTGTGTAGAAGTATGAGAGACACACTAGAAGCACACACAAGGAGCACAAATGCAGCAAGACACACGGAGAAGACGATGGCTGGAATAGCTCTCTCTATTGATCGATGAACTGAACTTAAGTAAGAGCTGAATAATATCCCTAAGTACTAAGTACCACCACATATGAGAGTATCAAGTATGTGGTAACATGGGGAAAAAACCTCTAGCCAACACTAGAGTAAAAAGTGCCCATGTATAGGGAAAAGGTTCACATCAAAGCTACTCGAGGAACACATAAGTGTAACAAACCCCCCTGGAGCGAATGATGTGAACACATACAGGGAGTGACAGATCAGCCCCCACAAGGTAACAAGCCTAAAACTTTGCGAAAAGCTTCAAACTTTTCCCGTGGAAGAGCTTTGGTGAATATGTCTGCCACATTATCTTGTGTAGGCACATATACCAAATCAATATCTCCTACATGAAGGCGCTCTCTCACATAGTGATAATGCATCTCAATATGTTTGGTCCGTGCATGAAACACTGGGTTTCATGCAACAGCCAAAGCACTCTGACTATATGTGAGAATATGCGTAGGAGCATTAATCTCCATGCAAAGATCCATCAATAGGCATCTCAGCCATATACACTCCACTGTCTCTGTGAAAACTGCCCTATACTCAGCTTCACAACTCGATGTCGCCACTGTAGGTTGCTTCTTACTCAACCAAGATATGCATGAGTCTCCAAGGAAAAAGCAATTACCACTAGTGGACACGCAAGTATCATAACAACCAGCCCAATCACTATCTGTAAAAGCATGCAAGCATGGCTGAACATCTCTGCCATAAAAGAGACCTAAGCTCAAAGTGCCTCGGAGATATCTAAACACACGTTTCACCGCTTGCCAATGCTTAGTGCCAGGGCTACGCATGAATCGACTCAACTGGGAAACTGCATACTGTATATCCGGCCTTGTGTTGCATGCATATATAAGACATCCCACAACTTGCTGATAAAGAGAAGTGTCAAATGCATCACTGGAATCCTCAACTGAGAACCTGAATCCTGTCTCAATTGGTGTGGAAACTATCTTACAATCCTCGCAATCAAAACTTTGAAGTAGTTTTTCAACATACTTTGCTTGATGCATAACAATTCCCCCCTCAACGGATACAAATTGGATGCCAAGATAGTAGCTCAAAAGACCAAGATAAGTGACATCAAAAGTATGCTGCAAATCAGCCATAAGAATGTCAAGTTTTGCATCACATGACCCAGTCAAGAGTATGTCATCGACATAAAGAACAAGCACTATAAGATCAGCCCCATTTTTGCGTACATAGAGTGTGCTTTCAATCGGACTACATGTGAAGCCAAGAGCAATCAAGTGCTTATGTATTTTGTCATACCATGCACGTGGAGCTTGCTTGAGACCATACAAGGCTTTATGTAAGCGACAAACCATATGCTCTTTCCCTTTCATAGCAAATTCAGGAGGTTGCTTCACATAAACCTCTTCTTGCAAATCTCCATTCAAGAAGGCTGTTTTTATGTCCAACTGATGCACTTTCCAACCTCGATGGGCAGCCAATGCAACCACGGTACGAATGGTAGTCATGCGTGAAGTAGGCGCAAAAGTTTCCTCATAGTCAATGCCATATTGTTGCGCATATCCTTTGGCAACCAATCTAGCTTTGTAGCGATCAATGCTACCATCAGATTTTCTCTTAATCTTGTAAACCCACTTTGTATCAATGGCATTCTTTCCTTTTGGCAATTCACATAACTCCCAAGTACCATTCCTATGTATGGAATCCATTTTTGATTGCATAGCACTCATCCATTGTGGATCATCACATGCATCTTTAAAAGAAAGTGGCTCTTCATTACATGCTGTAGCAATAAGAGAATAATTCACAAAATTATTTGATGCATGGTGAGAGCTTGATCTTGTTCTACCGAGTAAATGTGCACTCAATTTGCTATCCTGCAAAGTTTGTTTCAGCCACTTTGGCATAGATTGTGCACACTTGATAGACATGAGTTCATTATGTAAAACATCTTCAATATGTACATCATGCGTGGGCTGAATTTCATGCTCATTTTCAGCCATATTTTGACGGAAATGTTCAGCCATATGTGGCTGGAAATTTCCAATAGTCTTGACATTTTTTAGCTGAATTTTTTCAGCCATGTTTGGCTGGAAATTCTCTGCATTTTCAGCCCCATTTGGCTGGAACTTTTTAGCCCTTTGAGCCTCAGTTGGCTGATCTACATGGTGATAGTCAAGCGCACCATTTTGGAACAAAGGCATGAGTGTATCGAACACATCTTGTGAGCTAACTGTTGGCAGTTTTTTGCATTCAAGTAGAGGGAAAACTGAATTTTCAGCAAATACCACATCTCGACTCACAATAATTGTATTCGTCAATGGATGGTACAACCGATATCCCTTATTTTCAATACTATAACCAACGAATATACATTTCTTTGCCTTGTCATCAAGTTTGTGACATTGATGTGATGGCACAAGAGCATATGCCAAACAACCAAACACATGCATATGACTAACCATAGGCTTATGACCATTCCAAGCCTCATAAGGAGTGATGAATCTCAATTCTTTTGTAGGGCAGCGATTCAGCACATAGTTTGCACACATGACCGCTTCCATCCAAAACTTATGAGGAAGATGCTTTCCTTTAACCATACATCGTGCCATTTCAAGTAAAGTTCTATTTTTACGCTCAACAACACCATTTTGTTGAGGTGTATATGGCACCATACATTGGTGAGAAATACCTTTTTCACGAAGAAAAGCATTAAACTCATGTGACGTGTATTCACCACCACGATCCGTGCATAGAGTCAAAAGCTTTTGTGAAGAAAAATTTTCAGCCATAGCTAAAAATGCTTTGAAGCAAGAAAATACCTCATTCTTTGCTTTCATAGGATACACCCATGTATGGCGAGTAGCATCATCAATGAAGGTAACAAAATATACATGCTTCCCAAAAGATGGAGTCTTGACCGGACCACATACATCACTATGAACAAGTTGCAATTTTCGGGTACTGTGTGTATGACTATCTTTTGGAAAAGAAGCATGATGCATTTTTCCAAGAATATAACCTTCACATGCATGCTTTTCAATGGACTCAAGTGTAGGCAAGCCAATAACCATGTCCTTCTTTTGCAAGTAGAGCAAACTATTGAAGTTTAAATGACCAAAACGAGCATGCCAAAGCTCCATTTCAGCCATGGAAGAAGTATGAGCAACCAAGGCATTCAAGGCATTCCTCTTGTATGTATCCATGCGATAGAAACCATTACATAATGTACCGGACATCACAATAACATCGCCATTGCTGAAATCATGAACTATACACTTATCATCAACAAAGTGTACATGAAGTCCAGCTTTGGCAATCAACGGAACTGAAATTAAGTTCTTTTTGATATCAGGCACATACAATGCATTTTTCAAGAGAATCACACCTCCATTTGCAGCCGTAAGCTCAATTTCTCCTACTCCAATGATAGGATAAGAGGCATTGTTTGCACACACCACATGTCCTCCTTTAGGTGCATCTTTCATTTTTTTTGCATGGTGTTATGTGCTTTGAAGCACCACTATCAAAGAACCAATCCAAATCAACCTTACTCAAAACCATACATTTAGAATGTAAAGAAGCATCATAATGACATGTAACAACACATGCCCAAAAATCTTGAGCCATGTTAGCTTCATCATTCTTTGCATTTGCTGAATTTTCAGCAATAGACATGCCGGATTCCTTCTTCTTTTCATTGCGTTTTGCAAGCTTTCTACACTCATCAATAGTATGAATAGCCTTCCGGCAATATTTGCATCTCTTCTTCTTTTGCAAATCACCATCATTAGAGGAATGAGTGGAAGAGGAAGCTTGAGGCTTTGGTTTTGATGAACCCAAAGCTGAACCATACTTGCTTTTCCCCTTTTGTGAGATAGCAAGTGCTTGCGTTCCCTCAATCAAACCACTCCTATTCACTCTAGATTGCTCTTCTTGCAAAAGAAGAGACATAACCTCATCAAATGCATACATATTAGGATTTCCTTTTGCAACCAAGTGAAGTGTAGTAGCAAAGCTTTGAAAAGATTCCGGTAATCCTTTCAACAATGTAGAAATGAGTGATGCATCTGGAATGATCTCATCTATGTTTGCAGTTGCTCTTTCAAGTCCTTGATGCGTGTCACATACACATCCACTGACTCATTTTCAGCCATACATACATCCTCAAGTTGCTTCCTCAAGTATGCAACACGTGCTTCATTACGCACGACATACAAAGAAGCAAGAGTGTCCCATGCCTGTCGTGATGTAGAACATGATCGAATGTGTGGAACTATATGACGCTTGACTGAAAGCGCAATCAAAGCATGAGCTTGAGCATCTTTTCCATCCCATCTAAGCTGCTCTTCTGTAGGTGGGGAAGGAGAAACCACTGTACTCGAAGAAGAAGCTCCATCTGTGACAGTAGACTGTGAAGTAGAAGCACCTGCCGGTCTTCGATCTACATCTGCCACTATGTTCCAAAGTTGTTTTGGAACAAGAACATGCTTCATCATGTAAGACCACATCGGATAGTTGGTCCCATCAAGCTTATCTTCAGCTTGAAGCATGCCAAACATGTCATTGCTGCCCGCCATTTCACTAAGGAATAAGAATGTGACAAAATCTTCACTTTGATGAAAGCTAAAATGAGTGCTGAAATTTCAGCTCACAAACCGTCACTCTGATGGCGATTCTGACTACACGAATGGCTTTGAAATGGGGGTAAAACCTCAGTGCACCTGTTGGAAATGTTTCCGGGCTACTGAAATTCACACTTCTATGCTTCGAAGTCGATTTGCATTGTTAAAGTGCGTGTAGAAGTATGAGAGACACACAAGAAGCACACACAAGGAGCACAAATGCAGCAAGACACACAGAGAAGACGATGGCTAGAATAGCTCTCTCTATTGATCGATGAACTGAACTTAAGTAAGAGCTGAATAATATCCCTAAGTACTAAGTACCACCACATATGAGAGTATCAAGTATGTGGTAACATGGGGAAAAAACCTCTAGCCAGCACTAGAGTAAAAAGTGCCCATGTATAGGGAAAAGCTTCACATCAAAGCTACTCGAGGAACACATAAGTGTAACAACGACAACATGGGGGTTCAAACATACAAGCGGCCAGCACTGTTCTGTAGCAGGCGTAGCCGCAATAGCAGAGATTATCTGTGCCAAAAATGGATGACACTCCACTGAATGCTAGGGCAATTCAGTGAAGGCCAAGAGACCTCGCATACGCAAGAACTCCCTCACATTCGGAGCGAGTCCAGCATGGAAGGTGACGATGTTTGCCAGAGCTTCCATGACAGAAGCGACAACACACAAGAGCACAATAACACAGAATACACTAGCACAGACGGACGCAATAGCGAAAATCAGCGTAAAGAACACGATTAAGTAAGAACACTAGAAGATGTTGGAAAACAATGTCCCAAGGTACCAAGGTCAATATCCCATGGTCATTGGTCAAACTTTCTTAGATTTATACAGAATGTTTAGATCTGCTTACTAATCCTTGTACACACAAAGGCGCAAGGCCTCGTGGCTAGAGTGATCGCCTCCCATTCTGATGTCGTGAGTTCAATCCCCGTGAGCAGCATCAATGCAAAAACGTGGAATACTTTTATGCTTTTCAAAACTCCTCGGCGGTAGCATGTAGCGCGAATTGACAGAACAGGTGTTTTATTCGTAGATCGCTATTCGATGAAGCTTTTCAATCTTGCTTTATTCTTATGGAGACTCTACTATAAAAGAAGCCATTGGGCCCATTATCTTGCATCCTTCACCTAGTGTTCAACACAAGCTTTGGAGAGCTTGGACCTCAATAGAGGTGGTGTTTCTTCTAGCACATGGGGCAGCCATTGTGCTAAATTGAAGCATGTTGAGGAGCGGCTATGGAGTTCTTCTTGGAGTTCTTCTTGGAGATGAAGAGTGTGCTCACACTCTTGCTCATGGAGAGGAGATTATCTCTTGTTCATGGAAAGAGGACTTGGTCATTAGCAGATTGATGGTGAGGATCGGCCATCTACATGGTGTATTTGAAGATTGTCTTCTACATGAAGATTTCGGGCTACTTCAAAGACATTGGATGGTGTTTAACATAAGATTTACATCTTATGTTAAGTATTCAGGTACATATTCTCTTTATGCACACAGGTACTACTTGGAGTTTATGGAGGTAGTTGCATCCATATAAGGAGGAGTCCTATTCGGCATAGGTACAAGAGAATCAGTACATATATGCTTTATGCATATTTAGATGAGGTGTTTGAGAAGGTGTGTTCACATGAGTTTGAGGATTTCTAGTAGCAAACTTGTTAGCATTCTTTGCTACTTTTTAAGTATGTGATCTTTTCACACACGTATCTGACTTAGGGTCTTCCATAGCCTAATGAGGGTTTGTTGATTATCAGTTTCACACTGATCCTTCCTCTTTCAGTCACTCATATTCACTCTTCTATAACCTATTAGGTCACACATCTCATGTATATTCAGATTTCTGCCCATGCGTCTGAATATGTTTGTTACATTTGTACATTCACTCTTCCATCTATTTCTCATCACATAGAGTGGTTGAGAGTTTTGCTCCCACCTTGTACATTGAACATTGGTATATATGATACTATGAGTAAGCGATGGCTTACGTAACACCTTACACATGTCGTCTATTCTTTGTCTATCTTTGTCTCATCATTTGTATGATTAAATGTGGTATGTTCATGTTTTGTCGATATTGGAAGATTGCTAGATTCTATGTTGTATATGATGGACCTATGGAACCATGGACCTATGATATGAGCTATGGGCCTACCTCATTTCCAACATTTGGTATCAGAGCACTAAGGTTTTGGTTTCAGAACTTTAGGACTTTGGCATTAATGCATTAAAGCTCATTCATATTCTCAGGTTTCCAGACTTCCAGATTTACAACATATGATTTAAGGGCATCTTCTAACATTTGACATTTGACATACACACTTAATCTAGATGAGTAGAGATTTGAGAATTAGACAATTCAGTGACATGTGTATTCATCAGTGTGGAGTATGAAGTTGATGATCTGTTAGCAGCCGAATATTTTTGGAAGAGTATGCAAATACTTTAGAAAAGTATTATTTGAAGACCCAGACTTGATGAAGAGAAGACTACTTCAAATTCAAGGAAGAACAATGGTTTAGAGAAGATGAAGGAATCAGATCAACATCAAATCACAGGTATCAGTTTCTACTATCAGATTATCATTTGCAGGTCATATCTTAGAAGAGCAGTTATGAAGAGATTTGAAGGATTCAATGAATGCTTTTATACACTTTCATTATTTGAAAGTTAAAGGCTACATCAAAATAGGTATCTAGAGAGTTTTGAGAGATCTCTTTCATGGAAAGAAGGCTCATCTAAGAAGACAAATTTGGAGATGGGATGAGTTTTGTGTTCAACTAAATTTTCTGTTGGAAGTTGGTTGGATATCAAGGTACAAATGTGATCCAAAGAGGTAACCCTAGAAAGGAATTTCATCATTCAGAAAAAAGGTTGGTGAATTTAGTCATTTCAGACATTTGAAGCAAAATTTTGATTCAGAGATATAAGGAGATGATAAAACATGTTTCTATATTCACTTCCATTTGTATACCATGTTTGTTTTGTCTCTTACTCTTAGTACTAGAGGAAGAGAAAAATTTCATTTGAAGAAGTTAAGAGTGCTTGCTACTTCAAGATGAAGAGAGCAAAAGGTATGGAAGAGAAGTTTGAAGATGTTAACATCATCATCAGGTGGAAGAAAGATGCAGAAAAAGAAGGTCCATCATTTCCAAAAGAAAAGTAAGGCTTCCTTTTCTCTTATATTTTCCATATACTTTTCCTATTTTATCCTCTACATCCAAAGACAAGTCTACAAGAACATCTTGTGTGAAGATAGTCTAAAGAAGAAGCAATTTCGTATTTTGCATTACACTTTGTCATGATATAGTAGATTTGACAAAGAATTGCATTGAGAGAAAGAAAAGAAGCAGATTTTGGAAGAGAACTTGTATGTTTTGACTCATATGTATGAGTTATATATAAGTTGAAGATTTTAAATAGGCAGCTTATATGTTTCCTCAAAGAATTCATGGAGTGTCAATAGAAAGCTACTTGGTATATAACAAGTTGCAAAGAAGTATATTTCTTTATCTAAACTCTTAAGGTAAAAGAGTTTTTTGTAGCAGATGTTGACGACTTGGGTTGAGGTTTTTATGTTTGGAAAAGGTTACCTCATATTCAGTATTTTTAGAAAACTTCAGAAAATTCAGATTGTTGATGTAAAAGTCAATAGAGAATCTACTTTCTATGATTGTCTAGACTTTTGGGTACATGTTTGTATTCAAAAAGGTGTTCCATCATATCCTATCACTTGATTGAGAAGTGGAGTTAGCCAAAAGAAAGTCAAGCAGGTAATGTCACATTTCACCCGGGTAGAATATGAAAGTTATGAAGTGTCAACTTGCAGCTTTCGGAGTTCTCAAGGTGAGAAGTTTCTCCACTTATATTTCAAGTAGGAGTTGCAGATTCTATTGATATATTTAGGTAGTGATGTGTGTGAACACACTAGGACGGCCGGGGCACTTTTTTTCCCTCTTTAGGAGGTTTTTTTCCCCCGGCTTGTATATACGCCTATTGCCCTAATGGGCTTCTTACCTTTGTACATTCTCTAGTAATTCATTCAGTATTGTGTGTTTGTGCTCCAAGCCTCTTCTTCTTCCTTGTGATGTTCGCATGCTTCTATAGTAGACGTCTAACTCCAACAATTGGTATCAGAGCAGGTCGTCACTTCATCTAGGGCGCTGTCGACACTCCTCCGTTTGCAGTCTCAGAATCGCATGAATTTTGGTGAGCATACTCAGCGTGTTTCCGAGATCAAAACTGCTTCGCTCTGTCGTACCGAAATCGCGATCTGAGTTCGTTTCGGCCTCCGAACGCACTATCGCAGCGCTTGTGAAGGCTATTTCGTCTTTTTGTGCCAAAGGTATATACCAGTTTTTGTTCACCAGTTTAAGCGTCTCGAAGTTTGCTACAAGTCTAGCAGAACTTGTCTGGGCAGTTCTGTTCAACTTTTTGAGATACAATCAGTTTTCTGCATCAAGGTATTTTAGTCACCGGCCATGGCTGAAAGCAGTGATGTATTCCGTATGTTGGCTATTGAGGATAAGTTGGATGGTACCAACTACCCATTGTGGGCTTATATGATGCGACATGTATTGGTTGCAAAAGGATTGTGGAACATTGTGCAGGGTGTTGAAAGACGTCTTGTTACACCTGTAACAACAGGTAGTGCAAATACAGGTGCTGGAGCTGATGAAGATGGTGTCAAAGATGATATTCCGCAGATTCCTGTTCGTGTTGTTGTTTCTGCTGCACCTACTGTAGAGCAAATTCGTTGGGATGGTAGAGATGCCCAGGCACATGCATTGATAGCTTTGTCTGTCAAACTTGCCATTATTCCTCATATTCGCTCTTGCAGAACAGCTAGGGATGCTTGGGATACACTTACCACATTGTACCAAGCTAGGAATGAGGCTCGTGTTGCTTACCTCCAAAAACAGTTGGAGAGTGAGCACATGAATGAAGGTGATTCTATTGACTGTTTCCTAACAAAGATTAAAGATTTGAAGGAACAATCTATTTATGCTGATCAGGTTATACCAGATAGCTCACTTGTGCAAACCGTTCTGAATGGTCTTCCTGATTCATATCAAAGTTTTGCTTCTACTCTTCGGTTGATGATGAAAGACAATCCGAATGCCTTATCATTTGAGGAGTTAGTCTCTGTTCTGTTGCAGGAAGATCAGTCCAGGCAGAACAGGTCCATTATGCGTGTTGCAGATCAAGCTTTCCTGGCTAGTCAGAAGGGCAAAGGAAAATGGAACTCTTCTAGTAGTAAGCAGAAATCTGCAGATGCTGCAATCAGAAAAGCAGAAATTGTTTTGCAAGTACTGTAAAGGGAATGATCATATCATAAAGAACTGTCCAAAACTGGCTGCAAAAGAGGCAAAGAAAAAGGAGGCTGGAATGGTTGTTGCAGAAGCCTCTCCACCAAAAACAGAGTCTGCTAATCTTGTGCAGGAAGAAGAATGGGCGTTTACTACTATTTGTAGTTTTGACCCATCTTCTCATGAGGAGTGCATGTCTGCAGTGGACTCAGATGTTTGGTACTTTGACAGTGGTGCGACCAAACATATTACCTCGTAGCGAGTTTCTTCTCTTCACTCGTGTCTGCCCCTACAGGGAATACTGTCACATGCGCCAACAACTCCTCTTATCCTGTTATGGGAGTTGGTAAGATCATTTTGACGACTGCTGATGGTAGTTCTTTCACCTTGTCAGATGCGTTATTTGTGCCAGGGATAAAAAAGAATCTGTTATCAGTTTCTGCATTAGCCAAGATCGGCTTGGTTGTGAAATTTGTTGATGATAGATGTACAGTTCATGATATGTCAAATGGCGATGTTATTATTGCTTCTGGCATTTTATGTCGTGGGCTGTATAAGCTCATAGACTATGAAAGATCTGTGAATGATTCGGCATGTGCAGTTCATGATTCTCTGGCTATGTCAGATGCAAAGCTTTGGCATGCACGCTTTGGTCATCTTAATTTTGCTAGTTTGCTACGCATGTAGAAATCTGATATGGTGTCTTCTTTGCCCAAGCTTGAGGCACCTGGAAAACATGTATGTGAAGGCTGTATTTTGGACAAAATGCAGCATTCCTCTTTTCCAAAAGACGGTTCAATTCGGGCTACGCAGAAATTGCAGCTTGTACATAGTGATGTCTGTGGTCCTAAGCAGACACCTTCTTTTGGAAACTATCTTTACTTCGTGACTTTCATTGATGATTTTTCCAGGCATGCATGGGTATATCCATTGAAGGCAAAGTCCGAAGTGTTTTTGTCCTTCAAACAGTTTTTGGTTTTGGCTGAAAATCTGTCAGCATGTAAAATGGGCACCCTCCGTTCTGATCGAGGGGGGGAATATATGTCTTCTGATTTTAATGCATTTTTGGCTGAACGTGGGATAAAACACCAGTGTACATTGCCGTATACACCTCAACAGAATGGAGTTGCTGAACAGAAGAATAGGTCACTCATGGAGATGGCGAGGTGTATGGTCAAGAGTCAGGCTTTACCACATAGTTTCTGACTTGAGGCTGTCATGTGTGCATCATATGTACTTAATAGATGTCCCACTAAAGCGCTACAATCTATCACTCCATATGAGGCTTGGCATGACCGCAAGCCATCTGTTGCTCATCTGTGTTTTTGGTTGTTTGGCATATGCATTAGTGTTTGAACAACATCGCAGAAAAATGGATGATAAAGCAGTAAAATGTATTTTTGTTGGATATAGTTCTGAAAGTAAAGGCTATCTTCTACATCATCCACAAACTAAACGCATTCTGGTTAGCTGTGATGTTGTATTTGTGGAAGATGCTATTTAGCCATTGCTTTCATGTACTAAGGAGACATTTGTTAGCTCCAAAGACATGTATGATACTTTGATGCCTCTTTTTACAGGTGGACAGTCTAGTGCTGGTCCTAATGAGGCAACTTCTCAACCTTTGCAGGTTTCATATGATGATGCAGATCATTCCATTTCTGATGCAGATTTACATGATGCACTTGTTGATGACAGAGTTGATATTGAGCAGGCAAAAACTATGCCAAAATGGCTTGTGGAGACTTTGCGTGATAGCAAATTAGATGCACCTTTATCATATCATACTCGTTCAGGCTCTCATAGTGCCTCCTTTGCATCAGATTGCTATGCTATGGCTGCGTCTACTCTTTGTGATGAGAATGAGCCTGTTTCTTTTGATGAAGCACAGAATTCAGAAAATTGGATGGCTGCCATGCAATCTAAATATGATGCTATAATGAAGAATGGTACATGGTCTTTATGTGACTTGCCTCCTGGCAAGAAGGCCATTGGCACTAAGTGGGTATACAAGCTGAAGCATAAACCTGATGGTACAGTTGACAGGTATAAGGCTAGGCTTGTTGCAAAGGGTTATGCGCAGGAAAGAGGCATTGATTTTGATGAGACCTTTGCACCTACATGCCGTATGACTACTGTTCGGAGCATTTGTGCACTTGCAGCCCATCATGGTTGGAATGTACATTAGTTGGACATTAAAACAGCATTTATGAATGGTGACTTGCATGAAGAAGTGTATGTTTTCTAGCCCCGTGGCTTTGTGCAGAAAGGGCATGAAAACCAGGTGTGCAGGTTAAAGAAGGCATTATATGGTTTAAAGCAAGCACCACGTGCTTGGTATGAGAAGATACATGCCTATCTAGTTGCACATGGTTTTGAGAACAGTCCAACTAAAAGCACCTTATATGTTAAGCGTGCTAATGATGTGCTTCTAATCATTATTGTCTATGTTGATGACATGCTGCTCACTGGTTCTATTGAGAAGCATATTGCTGATTTCAAGGCTGATTTGCATGCCTCATTTGAGATGTCTGATTTGGGGCATTTGCATCACTATTTGGGCATTCAGTTTATGCAAGTTGATGGTGGAATGGCTTTGTGTCAAACAAAATATATTGACACATTATTGCAGTGTTTTGGTCTTGACGACTGTAAGCCTATTGCCACTCCTATGGAGACAGGTTTACGATTGAGTCTTCATGATGCTGGAGATGCATTTGATGCTGTTCTCTATCAGCAGGCTGTTGGATGCTTGATTTACTTATGCATTACTCGGCCAGATATTCAGTTTGTTGTCTCATAAATGAGCAGGTTTATGCATTGCCTAGGAGTCATGCATTGGAAGGTGGTTAAGCGCATCTTTCGCTACTTGAGTGGTACTCAGCTACTTGGGTTGTTTTATCCCAAGGGGGGATCACTACCACCAGATTTGCATGCTTTTTCTGACTCAGATTGGGCTGGTTGCTATGACACTCGTGTGTCCACCAGTGGTTTTTGCTTCATGCTTGGTAGCTCATGTATATCTTGGTTGAGCAAGAAGCAGCCTACTGTGGCCACTTCCAGTTGTGAGGCTGAGTATAGGGCAGCTTTCACAGCGACTGTTGAGTGTGTGTGGCTCAGACGCCTTATGGCTGATTTGGGTGTTGGCGAGTCTTCTGCCACCACCATCTTCACTGATAGTCAGAGCGCATTGGCAGTTGTGAGGAACCCTGTGTTCCATGCTCACACTAAGCACATTGAGGTGCATTATCACTATGTCAAGGAGATGTTCTCTGCTGGGGAGATCAGCTTGGCATATGTGCCCACGCAGGAGAACATTGCAGACCTTTTCACGAAGGCTCTGCCTAGGGAGAAGTTTGAAGCTTTCCGCAAAGCTTTGGGCTTACTTCCTTTTGTGGAGTGATTTCCACATAGCTTGGCACTTCCTTATACATGAGTGCCAGCTCCTTTTTCACCCCATCACTCCCAGGGGGGATTTGTTGATATATTTAGGTAGTGATGTGTGTGAACACACTAGGACCGTCAGGGCACTTTTTTCCCTCTTTAGGAGGTTTTTTTCCCCCGGCTTGTATATACGCCTATTGCCCTAATGGGCTTCTTATCTTTGTACATTCTCTAGTAATTCATTCAGTATTGTGTGTTTGTGCTCCAAGCTTCTTCTTCTTCCTTGTGTTGTTCGCATGTTTCTACAGACGTCTAACTCCAACAGATTCTTGGGAAGGATTTGTTTGAAGAAAAGTTTTACAACTTTTTGAGAAGCATAGACACTTGGAGACATTCAGGTAAATAAATCAAACATTCAGTCATGAAGGTTTGATGAGAGCAGATTCTACACAGGAGAGATCATTGATCTTGTATGATCTTAAGTATTTATGAGTCAGTTGTCTATCCCTTGTTTGTGAAGATTCTTAGCATTGGAAGAAGTAAGTCAAAGATTCAGGTTCTATCATATTTGTGTTGCAGAGAGATAGAAGAAGATACTTGTTATGTTGCAAAAAGGTTATGAATCCTAAAATGCTTTCAGCAAGGTTTTGTTATATAGATCAACTAACCTTATTCCAGATTTTGGAAGCTGAGAAATGACAAGGAAAGCTATTGGCATATGTACAGTGCTAATAAAAAGGGTTCAGAGATTTTGTTTCAGATACACATATTGATCACAAAAGATCAGATTTATGAAGGAAGACGTTCCAGATTTCATAAAGTCTGATATATTTGAAGAATTTTGGATACTATTGTTAAGTCATCCAGGGGGGTGATGAAACATGAAGAATTATTTTCAGCCATATGTAAAAGAATGCAAAGTCATACCTACAGGAATTCCTATTTCAAGTATTCCTATATTTCCTTTGGCAGGTTCTCTTTATGTTCCAGCTTTGAAAGAAGAAGGAAGAAGAAGAATGTTTGGAGAAAGTTCTTGTTAGGATGTTCCTGTTTAGGAGAAGGTTCCAGAGTTCTATTGAAGAGAAGCTTGATATTTCAGAGAGGTATGTTTTAGAAGTGTGCACATATATGTTGATACCAGGTTCTGAAGGAAAGAGGTATGAAGGAGTTAAAGGATGAAAACATGATGACATCATAGATTTTTTTTATGAGACTCATATTTCAGTTGATTTCAGTTGATTTCAATTGAGTTGAGTTTAGTTGACTTGAAGTACAGTCAGAGATGAACCAGCAGTGTTCATAATACACTAACTTGTGAGTTGTCAGTCACAGGTTCCAAGATTCAGTTCTTGATTTTGGTTAGTGTATTTACATGACGCAACAGAAGTACATTGAGAAACCTTTTTGGAAGGTAAATGCAAATATGTGGATCCTAGTGTATGTTTTCATGTTTTTGAAGACAGGAGATAGCAGGTTCAGAGACAATTCATGCTATATTTGTTGTCAAGCAGTGATTGCTTGATATGTACACTATTGGATATATAGTTTGCATATTTTCTCAGGTATTATGGTTCATATTCAGCAAGTTTAGGTTTTTTGAAGGAAAGTCAAATTCATTTTTGAAGAAGATTTTTGAAGAAAAGGTTTGAAGGTCAGTTTGGGAGTACAAGCTTAAAGCTTGTGATAGTTTGCAGATCCAGTTTAGTTTGTACCATTGTGACATTGCAGGGGGGATTGTTGGAAAACAATGTCCCAAGGTCCCAAGGTCCCAAGGTCAATATCCCATGGTCATTGGTCAAACTTGCTTAGATTTATACAGAATGTTTAGATTTGCTTATTAGTCCTTGTACACACAAAGGCGCAAGGCCTTGTGGCTAGAGTGATCGCCTCCCATGCTATTGGCGTGGGTTCAATACCTGGAGCAGCATCAACGCGAAAACTTGGAATACTTTTATGCTTTTCAAAACTCATCGGTGGCAGCATGTAGCGCGAATTCACGGAACATGTGTTTTATTCGTAGATTGCTATTCGATGAAGCTTTTCAATCTTGCTTTATTCTTATGGAGACTCTACTATAAAAGAAGCCATTGGGCTCATTATCTTGCATCCTTCACCTAGTGTTCAACACAAGCTTTGGAGAGCTTGGACCTCAATAGAGGTGGTGTATCTTCTAGCACATGGGGCAGCCATGGTGCTAAATTGAAGCATGTTGAGGAGCGGCTATGGAGTTCTTCTTGGAGTTCTTCTTGGAGTTCTTCTTGGAGATGAAGATTGTGCTCACACTCTTGCTCATTTAGAGGAGGTTATCTCTTGTTCATGGAAAGAGGACTTGGTCATTAGCAGCTTGATGGTGAGGATCGGCCATCTACATGGTGTATTTGAAGATTGTCTTCTACATGAAGATTTCGGGCTACTTCAAAGACATTGGATGGTGTTTAACATAAGATTTACATCTTATGTTAAGTATTCAGGTACATATTTTCTTTATGCACACAGGTACTATTTGGAGTTTATGGAGGCAGTTGCATCCATATCAGGAGGATTCCTATTCGGCATAGGTACAAGAGAATCAGTACGTATATGCTTTAAGAAAAATATATTTCATCAAACATTTAACAACCGAAGCAGTTGTGGCTGACCATAAAGCCCAAGCTTCGGTCCACCTAGTTGCATAATCCGTGCATGTAAGAATATATCTGTTATTGGTAACTGTCTCAAGGGGTGTAATTAGTCCAATAAAATCCAAACCCCATTTTTGGAAAGGTTCGAGAGGCAAAACAGGTTGAAGCAGGAAGTAATGTTGCTATAAAGGTTGACCGGAACGCTGACACTCATGGCACTGTTGTACATACTTGGTCACATCACGGTACATAGTAGGCCACCATAATCCACTCTACAGAATCTTCCGGTGGATCAGGTCCACTGCAAAATGACCTGTAGCTGGGGCCCAATGAGCCATTGTGATGAATGAAGCCATTTCATGTGGGGGAACACATCTTAGCAGCACTCCCAAGTGATCCATGTAATATAATTGCCCTAATTAGCCAGAATTATCGACTATACATGGCCAGCTTGCGTCAAGCAGTCGAAGAAGTCCTGCCGGGAGGACATCCACTGGTCAAGAAAAGCATCAAGGTATCATAATAGGCGGATTTCACTGGCAATTCTTGTTGATCCTCCTGTAGAGTCTCAGTTGCATAGATAGCAAGTGTGGTATCGTCAACTCCTTCTGGGAGTTCACCGGAATCCAATCAAGATAGAAAATCAGCAAGTGCATGGGCGGACCTTGGTCGATGTACTACTGAATAATCAAACTCTTGGAGCAATAATACCCATCTTGCTAGTCTTCCTCCCAAATGTTGTTGGCAAACAAGGTACACCAAGGCCGCATGATCGACATGGAAGGTGAAGCTTCGTCCAAGTAAATAATGCCAGAATTTCTTCACTGAATATACTAAACCGAGACATTCACGTTTAGTGACTGAATAATTTTGCTCAGCTGGAGCTAATCTGTGACTCGCATAATACACTGGACAGAACCATTTGTTCGTTTGTTGCATCAGTACGCTTTCAATTGCAATATCTGATGCATCCACAAAGACATGAAATGGCAATTCCCAATTTGGTGCTTGTAAAATAGGAGTCTGTGTTAACAATGATTTCAACCGGTCGAAAGAGATTTGGCATGCCTCGGTCCATTCAAACTGACGAGGAGTGCTGGTTATCAGCCGATTGAGTGGTGTGGCCAGATGAGCAAGCCACCGTAAATGTCGTCCATGCCACCAGATTTGTCCTAAGAAGCACATTACTTCTTTGGGTGTCTTAGGAGCAGGTGCCTCCAGTACGGCCTTCACCTTATCTGGATCAACTTGAATTCCCTGTTTTGAGATAATGTGCCCCAACAACTTGTCGCAAGATACAAAGAATACAGATTTATTTGGGTTTAAGAACAAACGGTATTCTCGACACTTTGAAAAACAGCACCGTAAATGGTACAGATGCACCGAAGTATCACCGAATAAGGAGAAATCACACAAGTAAACTCGCATGAATGTGGCTAGATAAGGAGAGAAAACTTCCTGCATACTGCGCTGAAGCGTACTCGGAGCATTTCTCAGACCAAACCACATCACTATACACGCATAAACACCCCAATTGGTTGTAAATGTTGTCTTTGGGATATCCTGCTCTGCCATTCGTACTTGATTATAACCGCTATATCCATCCAAAAAGGAATACATCTCGCGACCTGCCACATCATCTAACATGGTGTCCAAAATTGATAGAGGGAATGGATCAGGTACGGTTGCTGCAATTGATTTCCGCTAGTCCACACATATCCGTAATTTCTTATTCTTCTTAGGAACTATGACAATAGGGGAAATCCACTCCGCATGCTCGATATGGACAATAAACCCAACCTTCAGCAATCGATCCAGTTCTGCTTTGACGTGGGCCGCATAGTTAGGATTCATCCTATAGCTTGGTTGTTTAATAGGCCGAGCATTTGGTTTCAGCATAACCTTGTGTTGATAGATACACGGATCCAATCCCTTCATATCCTGGTAATCCCATGCAAACACATCAGAGAATTCACGTAGCAACTACAACAAGTTATCCTGGAAGGTCTCTGATAGTCACGCCTTAATTTTTACTTATTGTGGGTTGGTTTGATCACCTAAGTTGCAGGTAACCAATTGATCTTTCGGTACGTAGAACTGTCGGAGCATGGCAAAGTCGTCACCTGACTGAAGCAATTGTTGTAGCATCATATCATCCAAGGTCTGTGCTACACTTGCTTCGGGTTCACCAGTCAATGGTACTACCGTACAAGCTACCGGACTCCAGTTATTGGCGACCATTTGTAAGTCCACAGTTCTGAGTGCCAACAGATCCTTGTTGGTTTTGAGAAAAGCTTCCTCTTCATCATCTGAAAGACCATCCAGCATATGTACAGGTTCAGATACATATGGTCATGCATGCAAGTCGCAAGGCTTCATGTCATCCAATGGGACGACATATTTATGGTGGTTATTCTTAAAAATCAATTCATGCGCTGACCAATCCTGTACTACCTTAGCTTGCTTTAACCATGGTCGTCCAAAGAGTAGGTTATAGTCAAGACTGGATTCTGGTAATTCCAGAACAACGAAGGTCATTTTAAAGACAACTCCTTGAAGAGTAATAGGAATATCTCGCACCAATCCCATCGGATGAACTAGGGATTGATCAGCCATTCGCACAAAAAATTGGACAGGTTCAATTTGTGTCCATCCCATCCGTTGACAAAGTGCTGTCATTGCAATGTTTACATCGGAACCTCCATCAATTAATACTTGAGTGATTTTGTGATTCTTATACCAGACCGTAATCAAGGCATCGTATGATCCACCGTTGGATGGAGTTCAGGCTGAATTGTGGCTCTCAAAGGAGCACATGAAGGTCCTGGACTGACCTTTTGCTGGAGCTGTTGACGTACGCTAGGAACCAAAGCCAATATTTGTCCCAATGGCAATATAATAGACGCATTGGATAAGACATCCCATATTGGATCAAATTTTACTGTTTTTGGTACGGTGTCCAATGGGGACTCCGGTAGTGCTTGGGGCCGATTTCTTCCTTTCGGTACTACCTGTGGTATACTCTGCTGCATCACTGGAGCTGGGTCAGGAAAAATAGTTTGTTCCTAGGTTGCCCACTTACTTGCTTTAGTAAACACCTTCTGCTATTCATGAATTCAAGGTTCAAAAATCTCCGCAGTTGATTGTAATTGCTTTCCCGAACGTGTTTGCACTATCGTTGTTTAAGTGTCGACTACTGAAATGTACACCATATTCGCCATCGGGCGTTGTCATTCCTTTTCTTTTTATCATACTCGGCCGCATCTTTACAGTACCTACATATATTCCCTAATTCGCCGCAAAAATGACATTTGGGTGGTGGAGGAGATGCACCTTCACATGATGGAACCGCATTCTACCAAGTTTGTCCAAAGTTGGTTGTCTGAGCTCCTCAATAATTCTTGTACCCTTGGTAAGGAGCATTCCTCATCTGTGCTGGTACATAATGACTGGCCGATTGCCCTTGTTCCTGAATAATGGCATTGATAGCCGCTCTACGTTGTACCTTTACGTTATAAGGGCAAGTCTCCGTAGTGTGGTCCGTTATATGGCAAATAACGAAGTACATCTGATTCAAGGCACATGATGAGCTACTGTGTCTTGTATTTTTACATTTGGTACAGTAAATTTGTTTCAGAGGGTCCTGGTTGGAATGCTTGGATGCCTTCAACCACTCTAGATCTTCAGTGAATCCACCCACTTTATTATCTAGCTGTAAAGCCATTGCGATGATGGCATCCAAGTTCATTCCCCCCACACATCGTGTGCGCTGGGGGCAACTGTCGTAAATGAGTCCAAAATAGAGTGGAAGAGTCTTGTACATTCTGATGTGGCTTCTTCCTATTATTTTGCAGATAATCAAGCTGGGTTTTTCTTTAATCGGAATCGTTGCAAGAATGCATCCTTCATGTCATCATACTGCTGGAAATGATTCGTCATACTCGGTTAACAAGAGAGCAGCTTCATTGACCAAGGTTGACTGGAACACAACGGCTTTATAAGCAGGGTCTACTGGGTAATTCAAAATTGCATAATTAATTTCAAATGTCCGCACATGCGCGTCGGGATCATCTCATGGAAAACCTCCAAATTTTGTGTACGTGACTCCGGTCGGCACCAAACGCAGTGGAATAATTTGTTGCTGCTACTATTGTTGTTGTTGTTGTTGTTGTTGTTGTTGTTGTTGTTACTGCTGCTACTGTTGTTGCTATCGTTGTTGTTGTTGATGGGAACTAATCATGTTGCCTGAACTTTGGGGACGGACTTCTTGATGTCCCTAGACCGTATGTTCACTTTGCCAATTTTCCAATCCAAAAATATCTTTGAGCCGATTACTTAGCTCAACATTGAACAACCCTTTCTCAACCTTAGTATCGAAATTCGCTAGATTTGCACCTAAAAACAGTGAATGCAGTAAATTCCTTCCGAATAGAACCACAGTATCACCGAAAAACAGCGAATTGTCACTGGAGAGCACCG
>CM035406.1:127272907-127275407 GCA_020310875.1 Ceratopteris richardii
ATCCAAGAAAAATGCATTTCTTTGACTTATGATCCAACTTTTATCTAAGATAATTTGGTATATGAACATATGCTTCACACCCAAAAACTCGAATATGATCATAATATGGTGGCTTCATTGTTCATAACTCTTGTGCCACTTTCAAACCTTTGGTAGTACTAGGTGAAAGGTTAATCACATGAACTGCAGTCAATACTGCTTCTGCCCAAAAACCTTGTGAGAGGTTTGCATGATGCAACATAGAGACTACTCTATCTTGAATAGTTCTATTCATCCTCTCAGCTACACCATTCTGTACTGGGGTATAAGAAGTTGTAAACTCTCTACGAATCCCTCTAGATTGACAAAAAAGGCTGAATTCATGTGAGGTATACTCACCCCCATTATCTGAACGTAAAGCCTTAAGCTTAGTTCCTTTTTCCGTCTCAATTGAAGCAAACCATTTTTTGAAAGTAGGGAATACCTCATCCTTCGATTTGATAGGATATACCCAAACTTTTCTGATAGCATCATCTATAAAAGTGACAAAGTAAAGAGAACCACTTAAGGACCTAGTCGACATAGGACCACACACATCTATATGAACGGGATCTAAAGGCTGAATTGAAGAGTTAATGTGTGTTCTATGCACATTTCTAGTTTTCTTTCCGTATTGACAATGCTCACAAAATGAAAATCAGAGAAAGATAACACAGGTAAGTAGCCAAAACGAGAAAGATTTTCCATTCCACTACAAGATATATGGCCCAAACGACCATGCCAAATACAAGCCATAGGCTATTCAGTAACAGCTAACAAGTGTTCTTTCTGTGATACGAATAAAGGATAAAGTGAGCCAACTTTGCTTCCTTTTGCAATAACCATATTGCCCTTTGATATGTGAAAGGACTGAGCATAGAAGACCACCTTGTAACCAAGGTCATCAAGTTGACCAATTGACATCAAACTGTGTGATAACTGAGGTACATGGAGTACATTATGCATAGTAAATTTTGAATCATCAATGAACTGCATAACCACATTTCCAATCCCCACATCACACTGGTAAGAATCACCAAGTCTCATGGTACCAAGAGACTTTGCTGCATAATTAGAGAACCATTCTCTATGTGGTGTCACATGGAAAGAAGCACCAGAATCTAGCAGCCATGTGTGGGAAAGAGAATCAACCATAAGAGCCTCAGTTGGCATAGTACTATCAAGTTTCAACACATCAACATCATCAGAAATAGCATTAATTTCTTCAATCCTCACAGTCAAAGTAGATGGTGCAGGTAACTGTTTAACATGCCCAACAACATTCTGTTATTTATCTTTAGCATTGTTTAAATGCATAATTCTTTCTTCATGTGTCCTTTCTTATGGCAATAATGGCATTCGATATCCCTCTTCCTTGATTTACTTCTACTCTTATTCTATTGACCATTCTTTTCCTTGTTCTTGCTCCTGCCACGTTGATTCTTTCCTTGGTAAGGATCACAAACATTATATGCATCTCCACTCTGAGTGCCAACCATAGATTTTCTACGAATCTCCTCAATCAAGAGTGCTCCACATATGTCATCATAGACGAGTTTACCACCAGGTGCACTATTGCTGATAGCTGTGCAAAATGTATCCCATGATGAAGGAAAGGTGCATAACAATACTGCTTTCATTTCATTATCCATATCCATTTTCTGAGCCTATAACTGAGAGAATATAGCATCAAAGTCATTTAGATGAGCAGCAACACTATCTGTGTCCTTCATACGAAGGTCATATAATTTTCTCATCAGATAAACTTTATTGGATGCCGTCTCTTTTTCATATGTATTGCATAACTTCTTCCAAAGCTCCTCTGCACTTTCACATTCTAATACTGTAAAGTAAACATTATCTGCCAGGTGCAAGCGAATGGTAGGCTTGGCTATTTCATCAACTCATCCCAATCATCTTCATCCACGTCAGCAAACTTCTTTGAAATTCCATTTACTGGCTTCCATTGCCTCCTTGGAATCAGCACATCTTTAATCTGATTCTTCCATAGAACAAAGTTTGTGCCATCAAATTTTCGGATCTCAAAATGGTCTTTGCCCTGCAAGTTATAGCTCCTCTTAGGAACACTAGCACTAGACCCTCATCCACCGAATGTGCCTGAGACCTCGGATGCCATGATGGTAGAGAATTGAATGCAATGATAATGGAGCTAGAAGAGTCCAAAAAACAAATAAGTGTATCAAGAATAAATCGACCACTTATAGTTCACAAAACCAAAAAATCTAGAAAAATTTTACCAAAGTATCCTTTGCAAAATGAGCATATGACTAGTGTCAAAATATCATAAAACTGCAAGTACTGACATGTTTGCCTGCATAGTGAATCACTGACTCCACGGCATATAATCAGTTACCCAATAGAAGCTAACTAGGTTTATCGAGCACCTATGAAAAACTATCATACATCTCCTATGGCAAGGCTAGGTAAGTCTTCCATCTGCATCACCAAAGAGAGACCGACA
>CM035406.1:127277907-127290407 GCA_020310875.1 Ceratopteris richardii
ACTATAAGCTCATGCTACTCAACCACAAGACTATGTAGCATATAAGCTCCATTATGCACACTATCGACTCAATACTATCACATCCCCATTATGGGGTTCAAAAAATTGGGTGGAAGTGGTGGATGTAGGTAAAGGGAAGGATGGAGAAATGGTGGTGTGTATAACGGTTTCACCATGGGTGGATACTGGTGGTTCAGAAAGGCTAGTGGGGAAGGGTTCTGAGGACTGGATGGGAGGTGATGGTGGGGATGGTATCTGTGTATTTACATCAGGTTCCTCACTGTGAGCTGGGCTGGCCATTTGAACATCTTCTGAAGTGGTGGTAGGTAGGGCGGTAGAGACTTCCATTTGAATCATTTTTCCCCTTCGCGGTCACGTATCGATCCTCTGTTGGTCATATTGATGGGTCATGCGCTGTACCATGGTCCTCATGGCTTCCCCTATTCTGCATGTTTCCGCCAAGAGATTCAATGACTCTACAAAATGTGGGTCAACATTCTCCGCATGCAGCATCTGGTTCACCAATGCCCTATTTGCCTCTTCTGATAACTTGTGTCTTTTCTGTACCTGTTTGATTGTCCTGTAGAGCTGTTTGAGTTGTGCCGTGTAGGCAGGAGCTTCCTCTTCACTCTCCTCTGGTTCATTTCCCCGTGCTTCTTCCTGATTCTGTGGGCTTTGACCATGAGGATGTCGTGTCTCATCTTCCCAATGTACCCTTCTTGCCTCACTCTGTGGCTGTTCTCTTTGGGAGGATGATCCGGGACCAGCATTGTCAGAAAAATACTCACTATCAGATAAGTGGGCAGTCTGCAGGAAGTTTTCAAAGTCAAAGTTTGGGTCCTCTGCTAATGTGGCCATGGATGCAAACTCAGCATCGGTGGGTAGTGGAGGGGCAGATGGAGTGGGTTGTACCATATCCCCTGATTGTGTTCCTTGGAGATGGATGGTGAAAGGGTCTACTTGGGCCTCTTCTCTAGGGGAAGCTTCTGTTGTGGCCTCACGAGGGATCAGGACCTGTGAAAGTGATCCACGCATTCTTTTCGCAGGTTGAACCCCTGACTTCCGCCCCTTGAAGAATTCCAGTTGTGAGTATTTAAGGGCCCTTGCGATCGGCACATCATAAGCAAGGCATCTATAGATAATTCTGCTAATCGCACAGCAGCCATTCAAAGTATGCTTCCTCACGCCTCGCTTGCCTGCTTCATATAACTAGTCCAGGATCCATACGGGCATTTTAATTGGAAATCTTCGAGTCTCTGCTAGGTATAATCCATACCATATTTTCTTGTGAGGTTGGGTGAAGCGGTCTTGAGCTGGGAATGCGAAGTGTTGAAGGCACATCCGCAATGGTATGGCGATGTTGGGGGTGAGGGCACACATTTCTTTCAACTTCTTGATTTTGTTGTTCTTCATCGACTCTGGTATCAAGGGATCTCGATCGGAGGGTACATGGGTGCCATACATCTGAAGGGCTTCCCTGATTAAAGTAATATTCAATTCAAACTTCTTCATTTCTTCCTGGTTTGATAGAGAGGGGACCAAGAATGTGCCTGAATGATCCTTATCTCCTGTCGGCTTCAATGTGGCAATCAAGTAGTAGCACCTGAGAAAATCCGGTCTAGGCAAAGCTGCACTAAAGTAATCTTGCAATCCCGCTTTCTGCCAGATATCCTGAAGAGGAGCTGCATTCTGTAATGTTTCAAATTCTCTTGAGAAGAATTGGAATGTCCACCATACTCCTCTGAATTCCAACTTGGATTCCCAGATATGATCTGCGTCTCCCAAGTCTCCTTGCATCTCATTGAACCAATGAGAATGCCCCTTTACTCTTTCTGTTAGGCCACTTGGTGTATCCGGAATGGGAATTCTTCTCACGTTCAAAAACTCTTCAGGCCTAGCTGTCGGTGGAGCCTCCACAGGCATGGTATCCCAATTGCTTTGAGTGCTAGTGCCTGCCTGAGAGCTCGTGCCTGCTGCTGCTGCCATGGGAATTGGGTGCTTATCTGCTAGAAGAAGAAAGGCACATTAGTGTTGCATAGGAAACAGGATGTAATGGTGTTCCCTTCACAATACTAACATGACAATCCCGAAGGTCAGTGGTTAGAGGTGAAGTGTTTGTGATAGATGTGAGTGGTGATTAGAGGTCAGTGTCATCCTAGATGCATACTTTGGTTATGCAATGGACTCAGAATGCACCTATGTCAGAGTGGACGGATTTACAAAATTGGGTCAGGGGGTTTGATACACGGTTTAAGTCTCCAAACTTTGATCGAGGATTCGTAGCTCTTAGAGCTAAAGACAGGTAAAGATTTCTAGACTAGAGTGTGATGGATTTGGGACCTTTTGGGTACCCATTTCCAGACATTCCTCGGTTTGACTGAGTGTGGGTCAGGGTGGTATTTAGGTAGAGTTCCTGCATTGTTAGTCAAGAGGACTTGTGAGTGTTGAATTATGCCAGTAACTAGAGTTGGAGCCATTTGGGCTCGTAAACAGGCCTTGGGCACCCATGTGTCTAGCATTGGGGCTAGCCTTCATTAACCGCTTAGGGACCCAAATAGACGTGGTGCGCCTAGGAGGTTGCCTAGGGTACTCCTTCAATTTTGTCCTTGATGGTGTCTTGTTTTTTGGCTCCTCGAGAACCTGCTATTAGAGTTGTGGGTTTTCCATCCTTGCGTATCCAGATCTGCTTCGCGCCACGAGGTACTCCGTGTTGCACTGGTTGGCGCTCCTACCTCTTGATCAGCGGCCTCCTTCGTGTCGAATGATGTTCGGTCTGCCTGTTTAGAATCTTCTTTGGATCAGCTCGGAACTCCTTATTGGCTCCTGTACCTTCGGTAAGATGGACACTCCTCTGCACCATAGAACTTTGGACAAGAACAGCATTGTTATCTTCATGTGGATTCCTGGAGGGACCAGGAGTTGGTGCTTGTTCTAAGGGTTTGAGTGCTTGATTTTCTAATTCAATCGTAAGACGGCTTTGGCCTACCCAAGCCTGAAGAAATCCACTTCTTAGGTTGAGGTTGACTGCGTGATCATAGATCCAGTCTTGGCCCAAGACAAGAGGTTCGGTAAGATCCTCGTCTTCACACACTAGCACTTTTGCTGGCATGAGGACCTCTTGAATGTAGAGGGGAAGTTCCACCTCTCCCATGCAAGGGGTTTCAACACCTCCTAATCCTATCAGATATGCTTCTAAGGGTTTTACCTCCAATTGCAACTCTTGGCAGTAAGAAAGCCGGACTGCACTAGTGGCGGCACCTGAATCAATTAAAGCTCTTACGGTCCTTGTACTGTCTCCTTGTCCAACTTCTAGGGTCACAAAAGGTCGTCGATCCACTATCCTATGGGTACGTTCACCTGAAGCCTCACACATGGCCATGTGATAGCCTGGAGACTCTTGAGTGTCAATCATAGGCTGATCTCTCCCTTGCCTCCTCAATTTCATTCGTCGGATGCGCTCTAAGGCCTCTGCTTGTGCTTCCTCTCGAATTCGTTTTTCCTCCTCTTTACGTTTCTTGGCAGTGTTGAGCCGATTTAACATCTCTTAGTTGTACTGCCCCACTAGTTGAAATCCTATTTATGATCATAGGTCCATAGCCTCTTTTCTCTAATTTTCGTGCATGCTGCTTCAATGTGTAGACTAGGACTAGGTCTCCTGCTTTCAAGCCTTTATCCTTCACATGTGTATCAAAATATGCCTTTTGCCTCTTCTTCGCTGCATAGATTCCTACTGAAGCTCTCAATCGTGTCTCGCCTAGACGTTCAAGATCAAAGATTCGAGAGGAGAGTTCATGGCCTGTCCAATCATGCTCTTGTGCTACTTTCAATGTAGGTATCAAAAAGTCCAAGGGTAGCACCGCATTCTGAATGAACACCATCTGAAAGGGTGTGGCTTGGAGTACCGTTTTATAGGCCACTCGGTATGCCCAAACAGCGTGGTGTAGCTGTTTGTCCCAATCAGAGCGTTTTTTTTTTTCACCAGTTTAGTCAGCACATTGCATATTAAGATCTTATTTGTGCTCTCAGCCTGGCCATTAGCTTGTGGATGATAGGGAGCAGACTTCTTATGTACTACTAAGAATTCTTGGAGCAGATTTTCAATAACTTCATTCAAGAAGTGAGTCCCTCTATCACTGACTAGCTCTATAGGTAATCCATACCTGGTGAACACATTCTCAAACAAGAACTTGGCTGTTGTTTGTGTATCGTTCTTTGTTGTGGCTTTTACCTCTACCCACTTAGTTAGATAGTCAGTGGCCACAATGATATACTCAGCATGTGAACCCTTAGCTGGGGGATTAATAGGGCCTACAAAGTCTATTCCCCACTTAGAGAATGCACGTCCACCCATCATAGGTTTCAGTGGCATCTCATCTTTGCGTATAGGATACTGAGTTCTCTGACACACATCACACCGTTTCACATAGGTATGTGCATCCATGTGAAGGGTCGGCCACCAGAAGCCCGCAAATAGTATTGCCTTGATCACCTGATCTGGTCCAAAGTGTCCTCCTGCTACACCTTGGTGAGCAGTTTCCAAGATCTTTAGATATTCACTCTCATGAACACAAAGTCTTAGGTAACCATCTTTTCCACGCTTGTATAGATTATCACCAATGAGTGAGTAATCTAGGGCTTCTTGTTCTAGACTTCTTTGCCTCGTCATAGTCATGTCTGGAGGGAATGTTTTCGTCTTTAGGAAGGATACTAGGGGTTCACTCCAATCCGGCACTATGGACACTTGATAAAGAGTGGCATGTTCCACAGGTGGTTTAGTGCAGCAGATTGGGCATTCCTTGCACAACTTCTGGACATCAGCTTCCATAGTCAGCCAATGCACTCCTAGTCTCCTCAGGGTCTGTAGGGTTTGTTGTTTTGAGTAGTGTTGCTCTAATGCACCTACATGTGCTAATTGCAACCACTTAGCATACTCGTCCGCTTCTACACAACAAGCCAAGATCCCTTGATCTATGTGCTTGTACATACTTCCAGCCATGATGTGGTACTTTTGGGCTTTTACTACCTCTCTATCCTGTGTGGCTATTACTGGGTGGTTAGGCCCGTATGTCAATATTGGCACTAATGGCTTAGCCCACTGCGGCACAACTTCCAAATTAAACAAGTAAGCATCAGGTAAGTCATCTGATACTCCTTGTGGGGCCTCTCCAGATGTGAGCTTAGAGAGATGGTCTGCTCTACTACCTCAAAGTCATATTCCATTAGTAAGAGAAACCATCTTACTAATCTGCCTGTATTACACGGCTTGTTTACCAGGTACAGTAGAGCTTGGTGATCAATAAAAAATTTGAACTTATTTGCAAGCAAATAGTGTCTAAACTTTTTAACCGCGTACACCATGCCTAATCCTTCTCGTTCGGTGGTTGTTTAGTTCCATTCAGCAGCATTCAATTGTCTACTGGCATAGGCAATAGGGAGATCCATATTACCTTCACCCGTAGGTTGTGCAAGTACACATCCAATAGCATAATTGGAGGCATCCACATGAACATGGAATGGCTTGTTCCAATCTGATGAGGTCAAGATTGGTGCTGAACATAATCTTCGTTTAAGCTCCTGGAAGGAATTCTCACATTCATCAATCCACTCAAAGTTAGTCAGAAGTCCGTACATGGGCTTTGCAATGACAGCATACATGTGGATGAACCGGCGGTAGTAACCACAATGCCCCATGAAAGCCTGTACTTCCTTGACGTTCTTTGGCCTAGGTAGTTCTGCGATGGCTCTCACTTTCTCTTCGTCAGTGGATATGTCGTTCTTAGACACTATGTGTCCTAGAATTTTGCCTTGCCTGACCATGAAAACACACTTTTCTGGGTCCAGGCAGACTTGATATTCTCTGCATTTATCAAAGATTTGTCTGAGTTCAGGTTAGTGGGTATGTCTAATGTTGGAATGAGCGCAAAGATCATCAACATAGACTTCCAAATTCTTCCTCAAGAACTCTTTAAACACGTGACACATTAATCTTTGAAAGGTAGCAGGTGCATTGGTAAGCCCGAATGGCATTACCCAAAAGGCAAATATGCCCCACTCTGTGGCAAAAGCCGTCTTATGCTGATCTTCTGGTGCAATGGCTACTTGATTGTAGCCCGAGAACCCATCTAAGAAGCTGTACACTTCCTTGCCTGCTACCCTTTCTAATAAATGTTCGGTGATAGGAAGCGGATAACTATCCCTGATAGTGGCTGCGTTAACCTTCTTCAAGTTAATGTATACACGTAATTTGCCATTCTTTTTGGGCACCACTACAATGGGGGATACCCATTCAGTATGCTCAATTTCATAGATAAATCAAGCTTCAACCAAGCGATCTATCTCTTCCTTGATCTTGGCCGCATAGTTGTCATTGTATGTGTATGGCTTTTGCTTAGAGGGCCTAGCCTCTGAAGTCATGGGGATTGTGTGTGAGCATATGTCTGGGTCAACACCCTTCAGATCCTTGTAGCTCCAAGCGAATACATCTCTGTATTCTCTTAGCAAGGCTATCAATTCATGCTCTTCGTCTTCTGTCAGGTCATGGCCTATGTACGTGCATCTCTCCTCTCCTTCTTCCACAGCTACCACAATTTTCTTGGTGGTTTCTTTGTTATCATAGGCCTCCCCTGATTGCGCCTCTCGTTTAGGCATTCTGATCATGACTCTCCTATCATCTATCTCATACTTCTTAAAATTTTCCAGAACCTCAAACAAAGATTCTTCCTCTTCTGGTGTGACTTCTCTCTTCTTTCTTTTCTTTCCTTCCTCCTTCAGGGTCACATGTGTGGCTAGCCTTACATCATTTGTAAGCTCTCCATGCCTCTGGGGTTGAAATTCTACTTCATAGAAGTATTCTTCATCTGATGCAAAGGGTGGGTCCATAATGATTGACTCTAGATCGGAGTCACTTGCATCCTCAAATGCATCAGGGCTAGGTTCACACTCTTCTAACACTGCCTCTCCCATGATTGGCTCTATGGAGAAGACTGAAATGTCATAGCCATCTTCATCACAGTGAGGTGTCCATTGTTCTTCATTGATGGCTACATCCATTGTTGCTAGGATTTCTGCCCAGCCGTGGGATTCAAATTCCTCGTCAAGAAAGACTAGAGGTGCATAGGTTGGGTCTTGAATTGATCTATGTGTTTCTTTGCACCTACCTCTCTGGCTTTTTCTCTTTTCTCTTCTTCTACTGCCACTTTGCACATCCATAAGTGGGTGTCTTCATGCATCCATGAGGATCCTGATCCTATGGAATGCACAGATTCCGTATCATCTTTGGCTCTATGGATGGGATTCCATTGGATAGGAGGAACATCTCTATGAGAGTAATCTTTGAGATTCACTTTGGTCGTAACACCTAAGTGTTGTAGGTACAAGGAGTTGGTTCCCCAGTCCTGTACCACTTGCAACTGTCGCATAAATGGTCTTCCCAAGATCATTTCATAGGCATGATTTTTGCTAAAATCACATATAGCAAATGTATGCTCGAACTCAACACCACATGTAGTGAGAGTTATGCCTTCTAGCAATCCCAAGGGCCTCTCAATATGGCCATCGTCCATCTGCAATTTCATTCTCGTCGGCCGGAGTGCTGGCTTGCCCCAACGCTTCCAGAGGGAAGTTGTAGCAATTGCAACTCCTGCACCTGAGTCCAAAATTGCCTTGGTTGTGTATCCCTGATGGGTAACTGGGAGATAGGTATTTCCTTCTTCTCCTTCACTCATGTCTCCTATCTTATCCAATGGTATTTCAGGCACTGTTCTATGAGATCCTACCTGGGAACGCGATTTCGCTATGTCTGGCACTTGTTTGGCTACGTGTTTCCACACTTCTGGCTTAAGTTTGAGTAGTTCTTCTAAAGTGAGATTGCACTGCACCTTAGTGTTCTTTACTACCTCTGTATTCCTAAGTATGATTGAATCTTCGTTTCTTATCATGACTGTGGGCGCTCTCAGGCAAGTAGACTTGGTTTCCCATGGGCGTGTGAAATGTGGTAACTCTTGCAAGGAATTAGACTCAAAGTCTAACCTCTCATGAGAGTGGACACTTTCCTGTTCTTCATAAATAGAAGGGATGTCCTGTGGGAACTGATCATGTGCGTCATCCACGAGTTCAATGGGAGGAAAGGCTCCACTTTCATTAGCCCATTTGTCTTCTTGAATCTCTCGTAGGAATTCTAGAGTGAACCTATTCATAGAAGAGGAGGTGTCTGGTTCAGCGAAATTAGGCACATAAGCTTCCTGTGGGGGATGGCTTATGTTTTTGCTTACCTCACCTCTTTCTCGATTTTTTTTTTTCCTTGGCAGATCTTGCAATTATGCTCTCTAACTTCTCTAGGAGTCCATCCAAGTGCAATTGTGTCTTAGCTGAGCCTGAGTGGTTGAAAAGGCGACTGGCTTCAAACATGGTCTGAGCCAATGCAACCATTTTCGCACACAACTTGGTTCTCTCTATCTCTAGGTCAGCTCTAGGGTAGCACTTGTCATGATCCGCCACATTTGGCCCTTCTTGGATTCTGGCTTGATATGCTTTAAGCATCATATCTAGATCTTCAGGAGTGGGATCGGCTAGGACTCATCCTACTCTAGGTGGTGGGTTGGTTAAGGGTGGCGTATTGAAAGGTTGGGGAATGGAAGAAGATGGATTGGCGGTTAAAGGGAAAGGTGGTGGAGGGGTGGTGTGAGAGTGGTTTTGAGATGCGAGTTCACTTATCTTTGCTTTGGTTTCTCTCAAGCTTGCTTTAAGTTCGCTCATTTTCTGTGACCATTGTCTTTTCATTCTCTCCCGGCTATCTCTCCATGCTCTTGTCCTTTTCTTGGTTATACTCTCTGTCTCACTAACCTCAGCACTCTTTTCCTGCCCTACTCCTTGAGTTTTGAGAGTGGTGTGAGAGTGGTTTTGAGATGCGAGTTCACTTATCTTTGCTTTGGTTTCTCTCAAGCTTGCTTTAAGTTCGCTCATTTTCTGTGACCATTGTCTTTTCATTCTCTCCCGGCTATCTCTCCATGCTCTTGTCCTTTTCTTGGTTATACTCTCTGTCTCACTAACCTCAGCACTCTTTTCCTTCCCTACTCCTTGAGTTTGCTGCAAGGCTTTGGCTCTAGTGACCACATGCACTGGGGTTGTGGCAATTATACTTCCCGTAGAGTCTACCACTAACCCAATGACGTTGATAGGAGTGATTTTAGGCATGTTATTAGGGTTCTTTGGGCAATCTCGTAGGAGATGCTCTTTTCCGCAGTCTTGATAGAAACCCTGAATTGTCACTGGTTGGGGTTGTGTAGAGGCAGGCAGTGGACAATCACGTATAAGGTGATCTCCCTGACATCTGAAGCATGGTCCTCTAGGGAATGGGGGTCACACATGCCTAGGTTGAGGTCTAGAGTTGGGGTTTGCGTACATGACATTAGCATACTCAAGCTCCCCACTATTTTCACTTGGATCCTCATAATAGTATGATTCCTTATGCTCGAGTGACTGCATGTAGTAGGCCTGTGGGCTATCAATATGTGTGGAGTCAAAACTATGGTCACTTGGATCACTGTCTGATAGCATTGGGGTGACTGGAACTATGGCTCTGTTCGGATTTTCTTCAACAGATGCATATTTCACTGGGATCACATTGGTTGGAGCAGGGGGTTGCTGCACTAGGACTGGTTGAGGTCTCTGCTGCCCTTGATAAGGTGGCTGATAAGGTTGATGTGGTATGTTGTATTGTTGTGGAGGGTACTGATTCTAGTATCTTTACCCTGTTGTGGATATGGCTGAGGGTAATTTTGCCTAACAGTTTGTTTGCTATATGGGCAGTCCTGTGCAGTGTGGTTGGTGTACCTTCGCTCTATGGTGCAGTACTGGCTACTAGGATTCACCTGGGGTTGGGCCATAATGGGACATACATTTGCCATATGGTCACCTCCACAAGTGTAGCACCGCTTAACTGGGGCAAATCTTGGAATTTGTTTGCTACAGACACCTAGTTTTTGAGCTACCTTCTCGGCAAGTTCCTCAATGGATGTGGACTGACCAGATGTGGTACTAGAGCTATCCGAATCCTTATAGATTTTTGATAGCTCTAACTCCTCGCCTAGATTATCCTCAATGTCTATGCACATGCGCACGCATTCTTCTATAGTTCTGGGGTCCTTTAAATACACATATGACCTAAGCTTGGTGCTCAACAAGCCATCTAAGAACAAAGCCACTTGCTTGGCTGGTGTGGGTAACTCAGGCATCGGGCACCTCTCTAGGTATTGCCTAAACCGTCTTCCTGCTAGTCTGACCGTCTCTTGAGGTGTTTGCTTGAAGCTATGAATTAGTGAGGAAGTGTTGTGCCTTATACCACTCTTGGAAAACTCAATGATAAATGCTTCTAGGAGCTGGTCTATGTTTCTGAAATGCCTCTCGTTCAGTGGTTGAAACCACGTACGGGCAGTGTTCCTAAGGGTTAGACCAAAAGCATTATATTGTGTGAATAGATCCTCTACCTGTTCAGCTTTCAAGACTTGCCTAAATTCTGCCACGTGGTCATAAGGGTCTCCAGTGCCATCGAAGTAATTCTTCATGGACTTCACTAGTTGAGTTGGCCTCAGAGTCCTAGTGTGTTCTCTCGGCCTTAGCAAAGGAAAATCATCAGCATTTCTTTGGTTCCTTGGGTCTCTAAATCTCTCGGTTTCTTCTCTATCCGTCCCCGTTCTCCTCCTTTCTCTTCCCTGGGGGTTGGCAAAGCTTACTTCAGGTCTATCTCTACTTCTATCTCCTTGAGCTCCATGAGCCTGGAAGGTCCCGGCTCCTTGGTGACCATAGGACACATTAGACCGTGGTTGGGGAAAAACAAATTCACCCTTCCATGTTTAGGCATGTCTTCCATGCTCGGTGACCACGAAGATTCTCTCTGATGTATTGTCTAGGTAGGTTACTTTGCCTGGGCTATCAGGGTCTTTAAACTCATAGATTGTGAGAGCACTCACTTCTTGAGGGTGAGCAGGTTTATATCTCCAAAAGGCCTCATCGGTTTCTCGGTTTAAAAGCAAATCTATGCTTTTATTATCCTGTGGAATCCACTCTGGAGTCATGATTCTGGTCAAGACAGATTTACCACGGGGAGTTCTTGGCTCTCTCTCTAAATTCCCTTGCTCTATATCACCCATGTCGGTTTCCGCAATCACATTTCCAAACTCATCAGTTCTATCAGGAAGAGTGGTGACTACATATATAGTCCCCTCTTTATCTAGGTATGCTCCATTCTCAAACTTGACTACCGGGTGTTCTAGTCCATGGGGTTAATCGGGGTTCTTAATCTGGACCACAGATCTTCTCAGTCCGTCTTCGTAGATGCGAGCACCTAGACGATTAGTCCTGATGTATTCCGATTGAGTCTTGTAAGGTCCCTCTGGCTTTTCTAGATAAGCCACCCCTGAACTACCTACTGGTCTCTCCATGTGATAGGACATTTCAAAATCACTTGTTTCTGATCGTGGAGTGTATGGGTAATCACTCAACTGCTGGGCCCAAGACCTAGCAGTGTGATTGACACTAGCTTCAGAAGATCTGAGGCTTTGTCTGTCTCGGCCTAAGTGTCTGCCTGACCTAAGGTTCATATGCCTGGTTTATCTACCCCCTTTGGTCCCAAGTACACTCTCGTTGCAGGTTATTTTGCACCAATCACTTTGTTCTTTTTAGTTGATTATTATGTTTATGAACTTGTCTGATATCTCGACGTCCGGAATACTTAAGTGAATTTCGCACTTGATAATTGATCGATTCAAGTTTACTTTTTTTTCCTTAGGGTTTTCGCCCTTAAGTCCTACTTAATACTTGCACTTGGTTGATTAGTTCTCTTAGACTTATTTTGTGCCTGACGCTGACCTAATTACTTACCACACCTAAGTCGTACTTAGCCTAGGCTAGGAATTGACAAAGGAGGGTTGAGAGAACTCCCAACCTCAATACTCTGGTTGCTCAGACTTCTACACCAGCCCAAGAAGCCTTCTCCCAAGCTTGGTACTCACCCTTGCTATCCTGCCTTGGAATACCTTGAGTGCACGCAATGTTCCTGCAAAATTTCACAAGTTAATATAGCTCATTTACCACAATGAATTGAAAGACACACATCAGCAATTATGGACCCCCCTGGGAGTAACTCACTGATCTCCCAAAATCTTATGACCACCTAGTTCCACCTAATGGTCAACTTAAAAATACATGTTCTAAAACTCCGCGTATGATTCTTACAAAAACCAATCGAGCTCCACGTAGGATTCTCAACAAGCTTTCCAACGAGACCAAAATCTCATCAATCAGAGTTCGTATGGTGAAGTTATGACCAATCAGGCACTTAGGGGTCAAAACAGGCTCTCAGGGTTCAGGAGATCCCTCTCTGGTTTCTAGGTCTTTTGCCCACTCCTAAGGCTCTAATGTTATCCCAATGTGTCTAAAATTAAGCCCAAATACACCTCAATTCACTCAAAAATTCACTCTAAAATTTTCATGCGTTAAGGCCG
>CM035406.1:127295407-127655407 GCA_020310875.1 Ceratopteris richardii
GAAGTGTTCTCTGAGTAGGGTTCAGACCATCTACTAATTCTCCTCCCAGAAGTGCAAACATGGTAAATATTTGGCAAGCCCTGAATTAAATATTTCTACAACAGTTCTCAAAATATTTTCCATCAATTCTAATTAATCTGACAAACTTAGCATCAGCAAAGCAATCCTTTGATCTACCTAAGAAAAATAATGTATGCATGTATGCACTTCTTAAGGACAGTTCCAGATATTCTCCATCCAATTCTGATCAATCAGAAAAGCTTTTCTTCATTCACTTAAGAAAAATAATATTTAAAATGTGCATCATCTTCCATGCATGTGTTTGCCTTGATTTTGTTAAGGTAAAAAGTTTCGATTGTTGACACCATTGATACCATACAGCAGTGGCACTTCGTATATTGCATCTGACTGGGCTTTTCCACATCCACATCCACCTCCACCTCGACAAGTATCAGTTCTACTGTTAAGCTATTTTCACCATTCACACAAGCAGTCAGCTGTGGGACCTATTACACTATCCTTTCAAATAATGATCAATAATACATACTACACTCTACATGAACACAGAACTAGATATAGTTCTCAATCACTGCCCGCAATCATTGGAATGCTCAATAATCTCCCAGCGATACATAAACCGGAGAGAACCAATTAAGCTAGAGAAGCAAAAGGAAACTGTTTGAGCACAATAAAACAAATCTACCCTTAATTCAAAATGCATAGGGCTAGTTTTAAGGCTGAAAGCTCGCTACTAAGAGGCAGTCACCAGATCAAATGCTTTACATGAACAGGGAAAATCCATGAACATACCTATTTTATTGTTTCCTTTACCTTAGGAAACGACGTTACGTAAGGCAAGTTGAATAGGGTTATGATGCTTCCAATGACATGTCATAGACATCAGCGTGCACAACTCTATCACATTTGTACTATCAAAAAGATATACACACAAAATTTCTCATTTCACCGAAGTGAAGAAGCCCGACAACGAAGAACAAAAAATGCACAAACCAAACAATAAAGAGGAACAAACAAACAGCCAAATGCACATAAAACCAATACAAGCTGTTCAGCACATAAATACTATTTACAGTTGATATGGAAAATCATTTATAGATTAGATTCTAAAACACCAGAAGCACAAAATTCTGAATACTGCATCAAATTCCCCGAAGCTCTGCTTCACCATGAGCAAACCTGCAATCTTCTCCCATGTAACAGCCCCTTTCCCAATACCTGCAGAGCTTAGTTTTGTAATAACGGTCATGTATAATGGGTATTCTCGTATCAACCAGCACTCTTGTGTTCAAGTCAACTAGATCCTGCCAATCCTCGTAGTCTGCTGCAAGATCATCAGAGCCATCCACAGATCCTTCCCACTCATCACTGTCTGACTCAGTAAGTGGACCTTCAAGTAAGTAGTCCTCATCCCACAATCTACATTTGCAGGACTGCTTGTCATTCTTCCAAGGTTCTCCACACAAGTAACAAAACTGATAACCACACCTGGGAAGACAGTTTCAATCAAACACGACCATCATGCTTAGACATTACTGAAATCCTTAATGAGTAGAAAATGCACAACTCATAAGTAACAGCTTACCAACACGTCATGTGGTAGCAGCCCTCTGCAAGCTCTATCATTCGACTACATTTTCCACACCGCTGCCATCTCTGTTTCATTGCAAGCTGCTGAAGTTTTGCATCTTGTGCATTCCTCAGATGCAGAGGGAGTTGTTGATATTCTCTGCAAGTCATGTTAGTATGCCAAAGAACACGGCAATCCATACAGAACAATCTGAAACATTCCATACACCTGCTAGGAGCAAGCGACTGAGAAAATGATGATGATGAGCTTGCACCATCATGATTACTGACCAAATCTTTTCTGTTCATTAGGGCTGAGCACTTAGGAAACGGACAATATACACGTTCAGATTCTGGCATGTTAATTTCTATCAGGCGCTTATTAAGAATATCAGTCCATTTTTGTGAAAGGATTGACTGACACTCTGAAAGACTAAAAGTCTGAGTGCAATTGACATGAGGACATCGAACTGGAACTTGGCCTGCCTGGATTTTGACCTCCATATGTTGAATTACACAGACGCGACAAAACCCATGATGACATCCTGAAACCTCAAGCATTTCATTTTTCTTCTTTTTTTCCAAGCAAATGGGACAAAACTTATCCATTTCAGCAGCTTCTAAGGCTTCCTCTGTATCTTCTGAAGAAGGCTGGAAATTCCGAGCGCCTCTAGCCAATCTCAAAGCATGGCTGTTTTCATTAAGTGGAACCACATTTAAATGAAATTGTTTGAAACTCTGTGCAAGCTCCATGACTTGTTGATAAAGCAAATACAATCTTTTGTGTACCCTCCACCTCCTTGTCACCTTGCCAAACCAAAAAGCTTATCAGCAAAATGTAGCAATCGCAGCATGTGACCACTTGATTGATGGCTCACCATTGGTTTGAACCTCATAAATAATGAATTTTGAGAAACAAGCGTGACAGATACCTTGCAATGAGAATAAGACTCCAACTAATGCAAATACATACTTAAACAATAATGATATCTAAGAAACAAACAATGAACAGAAAGAAGGGCAGAAGTTATACAGACAAATGCACTGACTCGGCTGAAACATATTCACAACCTTTTCATTTTGCCACAAAGACTTCGGGAGCTGAATTAGGATAGTTGGGTTGAGTTCCCCTTTCTATACATGAACAGATATTTATTTAGTCAAGCAAGGATCACAAAGTAGGCATCATCCAGAAAAACCAGAATTGATGCATAATCTATACATATTCTATGTATATTTACCCTCATAAGTTCAGATTTATCCAAACTTAGGAACTAAAGATAAAAAAGACAAACACATACATAAGAACATACAACAACAAGAAATTTCAAAAAAGAAAAAGTTCAAAATACAAATGAAAAAGCAGAATCAAAATTAAAAAATGTAAAATAAAAAGACTATAAATAAATAATCAAACAAAAAGTTTTTTAAAAAACCATTGATAGTAAAGTAAGACATATTTCCAAAAACTTTATTTCCAAGAATTTTTATAAAAATATTAAATATTGAAAGAAAAAACTAAGAATTACAAAAATGAAAAAAATGCACCAACTTCTATGTCTGTCCAAGACACGAAGTCTCAAATTTCAAACTTAATCATGCATAGCTTGGACAAAGAGCTATAAAATCCCTACTCAAGTCATCAATGCCCAAGAGTAGGTGCAAGCTCTGATAGATAAAAAGCCAACAAGCTGAGTCTCTATCACTGCCAGAAGTGAGAGTGAACTCAGCCATGATAAAGTCTTGTACTTAAAAATTAAAAATCCAAAATTAAAAGTATTAACATTAGAAGATTTAATAATATAATAAACATTGAAAAATAAAATAAATGAATAATAGAATTAAATTTCAAAAAAACAAACTTTGAAAAATAAAGAAAAGCAAAAACAAAGAGCTACGAATGAAAAATAAATAAACAATGCTGCAAAGATCTACCCAACATGACTAAGGAGTTCTCCTTTTCTACTAAACTTGATAAAGGTCAACAAAGGACAAGAAACCATGAATGAAGTAGTTACAAAACAAGAAAGGAAATACATTACTGACAATTTTCTTGAATGAATAACCTTTTTGAGTAATTGAAGAGATTGATTGACAAGATTGAACTACAAATAAAGAGATGCTACTAAGAGCAAATAACACCATACTTTGCTGAATAAGAAATATTTGAGCCAAAATGAGGTTTTCAAAGTATACATTCTAGTTCCAACCTTATCATAAATCATAAATGTTTACTTCCAAATCAAAAGGAGATCGAAAGATCTCAAAAGGCACAACAATCACTATTTGAAGTACAACCCGGTTCACAAAAATCTTTGGAAGAAATGCCATTACCAAAAGCATCATCATCATCATTTTAAATACATAAAATCTTTTTTTTTAAAGCAAAAACTTCTATCTCACTTGATTTCCCCTTTCTATAAACTGCTTGGCCAATCAATGAGTCCAAGAAAGGGCACAGTTTAATCATCCCCCATAAACAATGCACACATGCATGTTCATAGATCCCACTCCTTTGGACAGAGAATTGATGAGTGAGCCCTTTAGCCCCCAGAAAACCTTTGTTTTCATATTAATAAGCAAAAAAGCGAAACAGTTGATAATAATCAGCAAGAAAATGTAGGACAACATATCCATATAGCAAAAGATCATAGTTATTGGAAACAGCATTTCTAGGGTCCACAAACGTTTGGCAATTTCCCCGGACCGCTTCCGAACGGAAACGTCGTTTCCGGCCTACTTCCTTTTGCCCATTTTTAGGTCGATTTCAACCACTTTACGAGCTTTAGTCTTGCGATTCTGCTTCTTACCACGTGTTTACAGTCACTTGTGCATACATTACGATGCATGATGAATCTAGGATATCTGTGCATTGTGCACACATGATAACATCAAAGAGAATAGCGATGAAAGTGGAAACTTGACTGAACAAACAGCTTACAAGTGTTGTGAACTTAGTAATTACTAATGTGTGCATATCACATAATGTGTATCCATGCAATGTGCATGTGACATGTGTGTTCCATATGTAGTGCTGCTTGCATCATGCATGTGTGCATCAAAGTGACATGGGGGCGCGCCTTCATTGCAATCATCTTGTGTGTGTGAAGGCTTGAGAAGTTGAGCTATCTTCACCCTTACATATTGAAGGGCTGAGCTCTATCTTCTCAACCCTCTCTTCACCCTTCCCTTTCTTGATCCTCTCCTTATAGCATTCTCTTCTCCTATGACTTCTTCATCGCAAACAAGTGGGTCAAACACAAAGAGGAGGCATGCTACACGCAAATGGACATGGTGGGAAGAGGTGGAATCTCCCGTATCCGCTGGAGAAGGTGTTGGTGCAAGACCATGGAGTTGCAAGCTATGTGGCTACAAGAGAACCGGTGGAGCAAACAAGGTGCGTGCACACTTACTTCATGAGCGTGGACATGAAGTAAGATTTTGTTCCGCAATCACTTCGGAGAAGAAGCAAGAATTACTCCACAAACTTGCTATTAGTGATGCTCAAGGTCATGCTCGACGTGCTTCACAAGCTCCTATCGACCCTGCATCGTTTGTGAGGTCTTCTATGCCATCCTCTTCAAGAGCATCATCTTCATCGGCTCCGGTTCGTGCTCCTACTCCTACTTCCACTCCTCATCCTACTACTTCCTCTACACCATCGGGAATGCCCTATGTGCATCCATCACATCAACAAACACTCCATGAAAATTGGAATAACGTATTGAAGGAGGAGGTGGACGCTGCAGTGGCACACTTTTTTTACCATGACCACATAGCCATAGTACAAGAAGAGGTTTAAAAACGAGATTTAAATCGGGATTTAAATCGTTTAAATCGTAGAGGTTTATAAAATCCAAAATAAAAATCAGGGTTTTTATTCACTATGAGAGATGTTTATTTTTTGTAAAACAAAAAGCTATGTACCAATGCATATTTAACACTTTGTTGATATAAATGACAAATAAAATCACTTAATAGTCTATAATCACCATGCTAGTTTTAACAGTTTTCAAATTCATTTTAAATAAAGGTATTTTTTTGAACTCGATTTTTTTTCAAAAAAACCTCAGTAAAAAACGTTAGCTTTCAATGCGGCTCGGTAAGAATTGAATCTTCATTCTGTTTCAATATTTGGTGATTTTCAGATTTTGACACTCCCATAACCCATTACTTATAAATCTTATTTGTTTAACTTTTCCATAGATCACCATATTTCAAAGATATGGTAAAGAAGATTGGTGATATGGAGCACACTATGAGCCTCCATCCTCCGAGCCCTTGCGCACCACTTTGTTGGAGAAAGAGAAGAAGCTTGTCGAAGCCGCATGCGAGACCATTAAAAAATCATGGGAAAGAAATGGAGTATCATTGCTTGTGGATGGATGGAGTGATGTCCAACGACGCTCTATCCATAGAGTGGTAGCTTATTCTCGTGGGGAGATGTACTTAGTCTCATCACATAATGCATCCGACACAGGAAGGTGAGCTGATGACAGATGTACTTGCTGCTGAGTGGGCAAGTGCCATAAAGATTGTGGGGCCATCAAATGTGGTTTCCATTGTAGCAGATGGGAAGCCTACAAATAGAGCTACAGGTGCAATTATTGAAAATTTGTACCCTCACATCATTGTTTGCTTTTGCATGGCTCATTATTTAAATAATATTCTCAAAGACATTGGGAATTTGGATTGGATTTTGCCTGTAATTGATGAGGCAAATTCATTGGTTAGCTTCATCAACAACCATACTCGTGTGAAGAATGAGTTTAGCAAGAGATCAACTCTTGCTTTGCTCAAGTACTCAGACAAGTTTGCATATAACTTTACCATGTTACATTGAGTAGTGAAATGTAGTGGTGTCTTGAGAGGCCTTTTATTAAGTGATGAATTCGTGAGGATGCCACAGGCTTCTACTTCGACAGGAAGGCAATTTAGAAGATTAGCCGATGATGCACCATGGTGGGAAAACATTTCTCACATTGTGGATATTGTTCATCCACTTGTGCACTTATTGAAAATTGTGGATTCCATGCAGCCATGCATTGGTAAAGCATATGAAGCTATGGATCGCACAATTGAAGTACTAAAAACATTGGTGAAAGACAATGACAGGTATGAAAAAATTTCAGCTATTTGTGTTAGCATATGGGATGCATACTACTCCCCACTTCATGCAACAACATACATGTTGGATCCAGAATTCCAAGATAAAAAGCAATATGCAGATCCAGAGGTGGCTAATAGATGGAGGATCATATTAGAGAGATTTGTCCCAGATAGTGAAGCTAGGCGACTTATCAGAGATCAGCTATCCAAATATAGAACAGGAAAAGAGCTTCATATACATGTGCAGATGCCCAAGAGGATAGGCTACGTGTTGGTGCTGCCCTACAGTGGGAGAATTTGGTTTTGATAGTCCAGAGCTTCAACAATTGGCCATTCGGATACTTAGCCAGGCTTGCACCACGAGTTGCCTTGAGCAACTATGGAGTATGTATGGACATGTAGCCTCTAAGAAGAGGAACAGGCTTGGAGTGCCACGTGCTAGTGATCTTGTGTTTGTTAGTGCAAATTTGAGGATGCTTCGACGGACGCAATGCATGGAGGCAGATCTTTTCAAAGAATGGGAGGTAGAGCAGGGATCTGACCAAGTGGTAAATGAAGAACATGAAGATGCAGCAGCCGCTGATTGTGTTGCAGAAAATGAGTCTTTCACTGTGACTCCCCACTTGGATTCTCCATAGTCATCACATTTATGTTCTAGAGTCTAGACTTTTACATTTGTCATTCATGTTCCTATCATATGTAGATTGTAGTCTTTTTGACATTTGTCCATCAATCGTATGATGTAAGATCTTTTTATCTCATGATGTAAAATCTTTTTGATATGATGATGATGTAGAATCTATTTTTTGACATGATAGAATACATGAGACTTATCACTTGTAAGTTGCAACTCTTGGAGTAACTACTAACTTTGAATGTTCAGCTCTCAACAACTCAACGTGCTTCCTATATGTTCATTGTTTATACTTAGAAAACACCTTTTTTCTATGTTTTTCTTCTTATTGGTCATTTCATATGTTGAGGAATTATTTATACATGACTTTCATCTTAAGATTTTGAATAAGTCAGCATTTTTTTGGTGCGGTCTCGGGGACGGGCCATAGGCTCCGTCCTCGTCCCGGGGACACCACCGTTCCCGGGACCAATCCCCGGCCCTTGGTGACTTTGGTGTGCATACTATATAAATGATAAATGCATCCTATATAGATCATAAATTGTAATGAAATTCATGTGCATGAATGTGCTTGAGACTTGAGTCTTGAGAATAAGGATCATATATGTGTATGGCATTCTATGTGTTGCATCAGGCATGTGCATGTACATGTCACATGTGTGTATATTGTCTACACATGTATTGTCACAAAGTTTATCCATCATCCATGCAATGAGCATATGTGTGGTTCATATCATATGAATCATGATTCAAATACATACATACATACATACATACATACATACATACATACATACATACATACATACATACATACATATATATATATATATATATATATATATATATATATATATATATATATATATATATATATATATATATATGTGTGTGTGTGTGTGTGTATATGTATATAGATAGATAGATAGATAGATAGAGAGAGATTATACATACATACTATATATGTATATGTATGACATATGCACATTGTATATGTATGTAGTATGTACATTGGCTGCTATCATCTATGTATCAATTTTAGATAAATATCAATGATCAACAGCAATGTGCAAAAAACTTAAAAAGTAAAATGCAAATCATACTTAGCTTCATTATTCATAAGATGTGTCACAATGAAACATAAACAATGAACTTGAAAAATGAAAAGTTACACTAAGTAGCATATGGAAAGTCAACATTTCCATATATATTACCAAAAACAAGTCATGACTCATCATTGATTATCCATGTGTGACCCAATAACCACAATACATCGAAAGTATACCAATGGGTGGATCATAGACCAATGGTCGCTCGTGGGTCGTGGCTACAAAAATATAATATGAAGTGCCAAGAAGATACAATGATGAAAATAATAGTAAATCTAATCATCTAACCCCTCTAATGATGAAGATGATGAAGGAATGTCTCCAAAAGAGAGAACATTTCCTTCATTGTCAAACTTTGGTTCTCTAATAGTCACTGTCAGAAGTGTGTGAGCCTTGGACACTGATCCTTCATACGACGAAGGGAACCCTTTGACCATAATGCAAGTCCTTTGAAGAAAGGGTATAGTAAGGCTATAAATCCGTATGGGCCGAGACATGTGGACCTATCGCGAATCAATTAACCGAAGTACATCCTTCCTCCTAAAAAAAATGTAAAGCAAATTATACATTAAACCATTGATTATTGACCAATGATCATTATAAAAAGTCAAATACCTGGAAGGAATCAATGCCATGGATGGAGCAATCACCTCGCGCATGCATATGTACATATGATACACTAGACAAAGAGCGGATCCCTCTTGGTCTAGCATACGTAAGACTATATAAATGTATTTCAAAATAGGCAATACAATATACGTAAGACTACATAAATGAATTTCAAAATATTGATGGATCCACTCTTGGTCTAGTATATGTAAGACTATATAAATGTATTTCAAAATAGGCAATACAGTCTCGGTCTCAATCCAAAAGTCCTCATCTAGAACTTTGTGCTACACATATCGTGCAATATCAATGTTCGCCTTGGACATGGTCAACCAACAACGATCAATAATTGTCATACGCAAAGAATCCATAACCATGTGGAGTATGTGGAACACTAAGTAGATGAATGCAAAACATGTGTCCGAAGGTCAAACCATGTCATGTGCACTATACAATCGAAAAATAGCTAGCACCTGATGGTTCTTCCTAGTGAATGTGACTATACGTTTTGCATCTCCTACTAAAGATGCAAACCATGGTAATTTTGCAAGATATTCAAAGAGAAGATCTATGCAATGTGTGGCACATGGAGTCCACACAATACTAGGGAATTCTCTCTCAAATAATTCCCCCATTCTCTTGCAATTGGAGGCATCGTTTATTTAGCTTGTACAACGTTCTTTGCACCAATCTCAAGAATAGCGGTTATTATATGTTGAAAGATAAACTCCCCAATGATGTGCACCCCTACATGACTCGCATCAATAGCTCGTAAGAAATAGATCCCTAAACAACTAGAGCCCAAAATGTTAACGATATGGCATCTTCTATTGTCACTCCATCCATCTGAGATGATGGAGCAACCATAGGTCTTCCATCCCACTCTAATGGGCTCTAGCTTCAACTCTATGCACTCCTTTTCTTCATCTAACATAAGTCCACGGAGTCTATTATACTCCACTCCATGCCAATCATTACATGGGCCAACTTGAGCAATGTCTCTAACCATTCTCCTTCAAACTTCAGTCCTCACTACATTAAATGACAAGTTGCATTGAAGAATGCAACATTCTATTTCCATTGCAACCACTTTTATACGTTGCTTCTGCAACGCGGACATAAAAGAAGAGCTCAAGATGGTTTGTCTCACTCACTAAGAAGGGGGGAGAAGGAGCATTAATATCTTCCTCATCACGTAGCAAGGAAGGTCGTCCCTTCATGGTGAAAGTGTTTTGACTAATAGAGGCATCAATATCATCTATTATGTCAACATAGGTAGCCGCCATCTAACGACGACGAGCTTCCTTCCCTTGTTGAGTAACACAATGCTCACGCTGAATTACCTTGGCAATTTCATGAGGGACCTTCTCACATGTTGATATGCCTCCTCCTACACCAAATACATGGCTAATGAGTTGTGTTGTTGTAGTAGATAAGGTCTTACCACAATACTTACAAGTCCATTTTCTTACCATATCCAAATGCATTGGAGCCAGAAGCCAATGAATGGCATATTGTATGTGCATCCCATACACCTAATGGGACACGATTCATGGTGATACATAATGCCAAATGGATAGTACTTACTACTAAGTACTTAATAGCTAAGAGAAGATATGGATAATTGGAAGGGTTAAGGTTGCTCAAAGCCTCAATGGATAATACATATGGATGATAATGGAGGGGACAAGTTACAGAGATGCTCACGAATGGGTGGATTATGGGTATGGGCTCACAAAGATGCTCACAAATGGGTGGATTATGGGTATGGGCTCACGAAAGTCTTGAGAGCTCACGAAAGGCAAGTTGGTACTCGAATCTTGAGAGGTTATAACTCAAAGTTGAGGGCAAGTTGCAACCGATGGCAACTATGATATTAATGCTAGTAATGGTTGAGCCTTGAGGGCAACATTGAGCGGATCGAGACTACCTTGGTCGAGGTGGGCTGAGCTAGTGTTGGCTCTTGAGTGAAGCTCCCGAGAGTCGGTCATACACAAGTAAGGACTCACTGTGTGCGAACGAGTTAAAGGCTCCAAGTTCAAAATAACAATACTCCAACTTTTAGGTCATGGAAGATAACCGGATGTAAGAGTCGCCTATGAGACATACTAAATCGGATATAAATACCTTATGATGCGGTACGCAAACCAATGCTACTTAGCCTCCACCTATTTTTGGCATGACCATACTAAGGCGACAGTGTGACCACCCAAGTCTCAGCATTCAACGCAACGCCGTATAAAAGTCAATTCTTTCAAAACTTGTTAGGAAGAGGTAAACGTGTGAGACATTGCAAATGGAGCCACCGCAAAGCCATGCAAATGTCAGAAACACTCAGAATGTCTAAAAGTGGGTAGGTGACCTTCCAAAAATAACTCCTCTCTGCAAGTGGCCCCTATGACATGCCATAAGTCATATAATTTTGAAGTGCGCAGAAGTTAATGATCGGAATCGGCAAGGCCACTCATCTTGGCCCTCTAGAGTCTATAAAAGCAATAATTAGGCGCTCATTCGTCCCATGTCTCATATCGGTCTGAGTCACGTCTGTAGCTTGTTACTCTATTGAAGAAGAGCTATGGTACTTTGTGATAGTACTCATCCTCTTGTCGTATCTTGCCTTTAGGCGGTTTATTCTGTGTATTTTGTGTGAGCATACTACTCAAGCTACATTGTTGTGCATATGTTTGACAAGTGTCTTGTCTATGTTTTGTCAGTGCAGTGATGTTTTTCGAAGGGTCATTGGCTTGCTTTGTAATCTTCATTGAGCTGTTTTTCTTGGATCAATCATGATTTTTTCCTCATTATTACCTGAGTTAGTGTTATTTGAAGTTGTAAAGAGACTGTGAAGTACGATTGTCGTTGCGCTCTTTGGATCGATCACACTGTTGATTCCTAACTGATCTTTTGTCAGTAGAGAGGGAGTCCTACAAGTAGAGGACTGAGAAGGTAACCTTAGGGACAAACCAGTTGAAGCAAGAAATTAGTATGAGACCACTTGGGTAGTGTATCTTGTCATATGTTGGCATACTTTTTTTTTTATCTATCTGTAGTTCTGTTGAAACTATTTGAAGTCATTAAGGTCTTGTGATTTTCTCATCATTGTTCTCTTCATTTGCAAATTCTCTCTATGCACATGTATGTTACAACTTACAGGGTATACTTCCCTAAGGAAGGACCCCCCTTGAGTAGGGGCATTGGAACTAGTATCGGGAATTGTCTCTTCACCTCTTCTTAAAGAGGTCTGAGATCTCATTTCTACAGAGATTTCTAGCTACTTCCCACTTCTCCTTTACACACGTGGCATACATGTGTGTGTAGCTGCTTATTCTTGTAAGTTGCTGCGTACTTTTGTTCTACTTCAAGTCTTGCTCTTGTACTAGGTGTTCCAAGCCTATTACTCCAAGAGGTGAAGTACTTGTGGCTGCTTATATCAGAGAAGAACACTATTTTCTGTTAAGGTTGCAGAATTTTACCTCTATTCTAGTACATAGGCTGTCTTCCCTACAAATAGTCTATTTTCTTCCCATATTCCAGCACACTATCACTTTCTCTGACTCTTAGGCACACCTCTCCAATTTTTGTACTCAAATCCATCATACATTCAATCTGTTATCCAAATTTTGTATGTTACACACTCTATTTTCCTAATCATTAATCTATCTTATTTGGTTCAAGGTGTGTTATGTGTGCATGGTTTTAAGTGTTGTATAGTTATTATTACATCAAGTAGTTATCGTTCGGCATTGTTTAGAGTAGCCCTTCTGAATATTCGTTCTTATCTCATCTCTTATCTATTTTCCTAATCATTCATCTATCTTATTTGGTTCAAGGTGTGTTGTGTGCTTGGTTTTTTAAGTGTTGGAAAGATCTTGTGATTTCATTGAGCCTATCTCACTTCCAATAAACAATTGGTCAAAATTGGCCAATATGCGGATTTAGGGAAAATTGAAATTGAGCATATCATTGGAAAGGCCTCAAGGAGAGCTATCACTTTGTTTTTAGTGGCAAGCCACTGAAAATATATCACAAGCCGCTTAAAAAGCACAAGAAAAGTTTATTCTTTAGAGTTTTCGTAATTCACGACAAAAATCTTGCTCAAATTTACGAAACTATGATTTTTTAGCTTTTATGGAGATTGCTTTATTCAACAAGGTTATATAGACTAGCCCATGGACACTTAGTAGAGTCACTTTTGGATGCTCTTCATGGGCTATAAAACTTGGAGAAGTGGTCCCTTCAACTTGAAGAGGTGGAGTTGTCTTGTCTTCATCATCTACAAGGTGTTGAGGAGCTCGGAGCTTATCTATTCGGAGGAGATCATTTTGCTTTGGAGATTGTGGAGTTATGGATAGTTTGTGTGTCTTGCAAATTCTTTATGATATCTTTATGCTACCTTGTAACTTACTGTACTTCAACATGGAATGTAATGAATTTATCAAGAGTTTAGCTCCTTTCACTTCTCTCATGTTGTCTATTCTCCATCTTGCCTCTATTTTCTCTTTGTCTTCATATTGATTGTGGGCCTAAAAACCAACACATACAACTTCCGCAATTCTAGAAGACATAATATGTTGAATCACTAACCTTTTGAAGCAATAGAGAAATTTGTGCCAATGTCTAAGCATCACGAGAATCTAAGTGTCTTTGCTCTTAAGTAGGAACCAAAACTTCTGTTATAATTGTTAGTGTACTAGATACTATTGATGTAGAAGATGAAAATCTTGCTATCAAATCTCTTCTTACGCTTTTAATTCGTAGAAACTCCACTTCCAAGTCTAAATGAACTACTAGTAATGTGATCACATAAGTTTTTAATAGCAATAATATTCTTGATTATGGAACTCCATAATTAATAGATCGGACCTTCTCATTTATGACCTTGAGATAGGATTCTAAGAACATTGCTTTAATCTCGAAGTTCATACATGATTGACAAGTGCTATTAATATATGAAAAGTGCAAAAAGCACAAAGGATACAAAAATCATAAAGAGTTTTAAAAAAAAACACAAGCCGAAAAAAACATAAGGCAAGAACCACAAAATCATACAAATATACACCTTAAGACTCAAAATTAAATGAATGAGAAATAGAGAGAGAATACACAATTTTCAAAGTGTAACAATAAGCTTAGTGCTTACCTACACTATATAATGTCAAATTACAATGTGTGTAAATGATACAAAACTGAATATATGCTTACAAAAACTGAATCTAGGCTGAATTTAGGGTTCTAGATACAAGAAATTGTGCATAAAGTGCCTAAGAACTATGAAGAGTGTGTGTAGGTGCGATTGAAGTAAATAGAAATAGTTTAGAACTGTTTGTACGGCAAACCCTAAATCTGAAATTAGGGTTTTAGAAACCCTAAATCAGAAATTGACCTAAATAGAAAGAGAAACTCCTCCTTGTGGAAAAGTAGAAAGCACAAAGCCTTGGAACAGGAGAAACAAAAGAACTGAATTTAGAACTTGCTACTTACAAAACTCAGCTAAAGTTGAAGGTTGGCTACCAAAATCTCCTCCAAATCTGCACCAAATCTTAGAAACACCTCTTCCAAGAGTTAGAGCACTTCAATAAGCCTTGAGTGATCAATGAGTGATGCTAAACTATGACCCTCAAGCCCTTCTTTTATAGGCTTTAGAAACTTTGGCAAAAATTTGGTGAAAAGCTTGCATTAAACTTAAAAAAGTGATAAGCTTTCAGTAGCTAAAAACTTCTTTTGGAGTAAAAATCTCCAACAATCTCCTGACTAGCCATCAGATAGGCAAGAGAGTTAGCTTTCCTTGATGCTCATGACTTGAGGAACCATAATATGCAAAAAAAACTTTTTGAGCAAAAATTAGGGTTAGGGCTTTCTTGCATTTCTTGGAGTAAAAATCTCCAACGATCTCTTGATCTAGCCATCAGGTAGGTGAGAGAGTTAGCTTTCCTTGATGTTCATGACTTGAGGAACCATAATATGCAAAAAAACTTTTAGAGCAGAAATTAGGGTTAGGGTTTTCTTACATTTCTGGACCTCTGATGACATAATGTTATATACCAAATGAAAGCTCTCCTCAAGTACTATCCGGTGAGCAAATCAAAATTTTCGACCTTCTATGACCAAAATTTGTTTAAATATCAAAAATTAGGGTTGCTGGAAATTAGGGTTTTGTGCTATTTTGACATCATTTCGAACAACAAATTCACAAAGCACTAACCAATATACATGTACGAAAAGGGTATGAAATGCACAAATTCATCAAGACTAAATACACAAATTAACAAGTGCAATCACAAAAGAAGAGTAAGAGAAGTGCAAAGAGAACAAAAGGTGCACAAGCACAAGTACCAAAACTCAAAAGGTTGACAAATGCTCATACATGCACAAAGGTATAAAAATATGCCCACAACGAAAAGCACAAAAGAAAGTGCTAAACAAGTATATAAAAAGACCAAAACATGTGTATAAGCATGCAAAAATATGGGCAAAGTACTTGATTTCTCAAGTGTGGCATTTTTTCAAAAAGAGGGGCAAAGAGAGAGCAAAGGGTAAATCACCAATAAATAAGTGCAAAAAGACCTTGAGGGCAACAAGTAGACCGGCTAACCTCAAGTTTTGATTGTACTCAATTTGATTGTTTTGACTAAGTTTGTTTAAATTCGAGCAATGTTGCCAAAAGGCTGACTTGTATAGATTAAGACCAAACTTGACTAAGTATTATCTTGAAGAGTTGGATCTAGAAGGTATGATAAACATGAGCATGACATGCTTCAACTTTTATAATAGTGAATATAATATGGCCACATCATTCACACTAACCAATGCAAAAATTTAAGCTAATTTGGAGTTAGTCAACATCATACATGTATAGGAAAACAACTTTTCATCGTGTAAAGCAAGGAGAGGTTTGCCTTCTACATGAAGATACTTGGATATGAAGATCAACATGTGGTGGAAAATATGTTCATGTGAGACATGTTTATGTATAATGTATAACATGTATGTATAACTTATGTGTGTGTGATATATCATACACCTAGTGTCAAGATAGGAGGGTAATTCTTAGCAAATGATCAAAAAGTGTCAACCTTCCACTAGGTGAGGCCCTAATTATGCAAGTCAATTCAAAAAATTGATGGTCAAAACCTAGTTAGAAATGGCCAAAATTGTATGTGGAGATTTTTACATATCCTTGTAAATTCTTAAAGAGAGCTTTCCATCCATATATAACACTTGCCAAACAAACCTTGTTTGACCCACACACTTCTTAAAGCACTATCTTTATATCAAAACTTACTTTAACTTCCTTCACTATGAGATTTTCATGACCCTTTGGTTTAAGACAAACATTTTTCAGCCAGCAAACCATTAGACATCATTAACTAATAAAATTTACTTTTTTTATCCACTAATAAGTTTTCAACTGCATAGATATTCAACAGGCCTTTAAGGTTTGTCAAAATCTAGCCAAACCATGTCATTTTAGGTATTGAATGGCTTTTCCGCTCAAGTACCTCCACGTTATGTCATTTCATCAAGCTTTCTTTGTTGCTATGCACACTCTCACTCTTTCAAAAAATAGTAATTCTTTGCATTTTCTCTTCCTACACATAGAGCTTACTTCAAAACAAATATTATATGTCATTTCATCAAGCTTTCTTTGTTGCAATGCACACTCTCATTTTTCCAAAAAAGTGATTCTTTGAATCTTCTCTTCTTATACATCAAATGTTTCCTTGTGTGTTTCACTTAACTTTTGAAAAAATAAACAAACAATATGCTCTTTACTTTTTTTTTTTTAAAGCAAGATTTTTGTCTCTTTTGATTATAGTTATAAAAGATGCAAATTATTTCCTACAAATGATGACAACAAATATTTTCAAAAACCATTGATCCTTAGATCCTCCTTCTCGCCAACAATCAGTGTGTCATAATGGCATGATCTTGATCTTAAATGCACTTCTAGATCTTTCAAAACATAGTCCAATAAGGTATGATTTTTTTTTCCTTTGACCAATCTAGAAACATAACTTGACATACACCTTGCAACGCACTTCCCACTGAGATTAGTGAAACTAGATAGTTTCAAGAAAACGTTAAATCACAAAGACACGTGCAATTTCCTTAAACAACAGGACAAAATGATCTCTCATCTGTGAATCGCCTAATCGACTACTTTGCGATGGTATATTTAATACTATTGCCTGATATTAAACATGGGGCTCCAGACAGCACCTGATTGAATACAACAACAGAATCAGTAAATGCGTCAACTTTCTGCATTCCCATAGCAATAAGTGCCTCCAGTCCTGCAATAAGAGACATGTAATCCGCTGCAGCTTTACTTACTCCTGAATCCAAGGGCTTTTTTATTTCTGTAACTACAATGTTTCGATCATCCATGATAACTGCCCCAACTGCAGCATGTGCAGGAAAAACACTAGCAGAAACAACTGAGGCCACGTAAACTTTAAATGTAGGTAGATCTTCATCCTTGTACTCTGGTTTGAAAGGGTTCTCCATATGATCACCATATTCGTCCCAGTATTTATCATCCGCATCATAAATGGCCTGTGCAAACTTGGCATCATGGTCACGCAATAGAAGTTCCCTTTGAAGGCGCTCTGTTTCAAGTATTGTGTGACGTAAATCAGAAGCCTGCTGCTGAGACTTCGACAGCTCAAGAGTCTGAAAAGAAAATGCCAACGACCTATCTTCAGGGGAGGGAATATTGTATACAACTTCGCTCGGACCTTGATGACCGCCCTTGGATGCCTGTAAAGCTTCCTCTAACTGGAGCCTGTAAGCAAATTCGAAGTCAGTCTGCGCCAACTTAGCCAGGTTCAACTCGCTCGCCTGCCAACCGCAGGCTTCGTGATCATCATCATCATCAGTGTGGACAGACATAGCGCCGATCCTTGCATACGCCATGTTTAAGCCAGGGCACCAAAGGATGGACGGTGCCAAAATAATTATGAGCAGATACAGTATAAATAGCCGAAATACTACCACGTTTATATATAAAAAAGCACCTACATTGATCGCGGGAAAACAAAGTCTGTTCACATGGGGTGAGAGCGCCATACAAGTTTCCATCCCATTCTTTTTCCTATGTCATAAAAGAAATTGTCATGTCCAAGTCCGCATAGGTTAGTGGTTGATGCTTTGAATCCCAAAGAGAAAGTCCTGAGTCCAAATCCTGGCTGGACATATCCATGAGTTCCCAAAGATGAGTGTCCATGAAGTTTCCTAAGATGGGTGCCTCTACCTTACAAGGTCGGGTGTGTGCGTCTTTCCAATTCATTGTTCTCTCAAAAAAAAAAAGAAATTGTCATACAAGCTTCCATCTCCTTCTTCTTTTTATGTTATAAAAGTAAAGGAAAAGGTTGTTGGGTAGAAACTTGAAGAGACTGTCCAACAAGGTAATGAATCATCATGGGCTCTTGAGGCTTTTCTAAGGGAGCCTCTCAAGCTTGTCTCAACAATTAGGTGAGATGATGCAAAACACTAGTGAGGACAAGAAAGTTGGGGCTAACAAAGGACATGTAGAACAAGCATTGTGCACCCATGACTAAGTGCATGATGGACAATGCCAAGACCCTCTTTAGAATGTTTTTAGTGGCCTTAGGGAGAAAATGGACTTGAGGTGGTGTTTACACTTGGTCATACATTATGGGAGAGGTGCATGTTCCTTCTCCCCAATTAGTGAATGGTAACATCAAATGGAAAAAGGAAGTATTGGACGAGGAACATCATAGAGAGGGTTTCTCTATTGTGACAGAAATCATAGTGAGCCATAGTTGTGATAAAAAGGACAAAATTCCTAGCCATAAGGGAAACAATGTAATGTGTGGCAATAGAATGCCAATTAAGTAGTTGATGATTTATGGAAGAGAAATTTATTGAGTGGAAATTTCTTTTGAAGAGACTAATCTAATGGGTCTTTGTCTATATTAGTGGCCATGCAAATATTGGACGTGGGGTATGATCAATGACATAGGTCACAGGATCTTTTTAGCATTAGAAATTTGCACACATACACACCTTGAACCAAATAAGATAGATGAGAGACGATAGAAAATATACTAGAGGAAAGAAATGAAACGAGTAGCAAAAGGGCTACTCTAAAATAAATATAACTTGATGACAAGTACTATACAATTTGTATATATACAAAATCGCATGAAAGGCTGAATATGGGATGGAACTAGGTACAAATATGAGAGAAAAGTGCCTAAGAGCTGTAAAATAATGAATGTGTCTGGATTATGGGATACAATAGGCTAAATATGAAGAAAATGGCCTATGTGCTATGGAAAAGTGTTAAATTATACAACCAAACTAGAAAATAGCTTCTTCTTTGATGTAAACTACTATAAGTATTTCTCTTGTTGAGGTAGTGGGAGCTGAAAAAGTTGATAGAGCAACAAGACTTGAAGTGGAACAAAAAATATGAAGCAACTTACAAGAAATCACACATTATATGTGTATGAAGTATATTGCTTCTAATCCACATACTAGCTTAAAAGGAGTAAAGCCAGTTGAAACCTTGTAAGAAATACGATAAGCCCATAACACAATAGGAAGGTATTGCTCCCATTTATCCGGGTGTTCGAAAAGCACCTTTTGAATCATCATGAGAATAACTTTGTTAGTGCTTTCAGCCAATCCATTAGCATGAGGGTAGTAGGGAGTACTGAATTTATGCTCAATGTGATAATACTCCATAATAGCATGAATAAGTTGATTTAAGAAATGAGTCCTGCAATTTGAAACCAATTCCAACAATAGACCAAAATGAGGAAATAATTATTGTGTAAGCATCATCACAACACTATTTGCAATAGCATGATTTAAGGCCCAAGCTTCCATCCATAGAGTATTAGTCTCTACTCATAAGAATAAAGGTATGCTCGAAATGAGTTGTAGGGGGTCTAGTTGGACCAATAAAATATAATTACCATTTCTAAAATGGTTCTAAAGGAAGAATAGGTTGAAGAGGGAATGGATGAGCTACATGAGGTTCTCTGGTACATTGACAAGGGTCACACAACCGTACATAATTATGAACAGCTTTTTGGATAGTAGGCCACCATAAGCCACTCCAGAAAATCTTCTAGATTGTTAAATCCGCTCCTAAATGTCACCATGTAGGACCATTGTGTGTAGCCAAAATACTTGTGAATACTTCATGTGAAGTAACACATTAGAGCCAAACACGTGTCAAATCTCTAAAATAGATCTGGTCCAAAATCACAAAGAATCATTGGTTGCACAGTGGTAGCTTTTTTTGAGCTATAAACCATAAATGTGCGGGAGAACTCCAATCGCCAAAAATGAGATCATCTCTTCATAGCAAGTCGGTTCTCCATATGTAGAGTCATTAGCTTCGGTGACTTGAAAAGGCTCTGCATCGGGGAAGGAATCATCAATACCAAATGGAGGTTCACCATTATCCAAACGAGATAAAAAATCAGCAATCACATGTGAAGAACCATGTCGATGAATAACATCATAACCAAATTATTGCAACAATAGTACCCAGTGTGCGAGTTGGCCATCTAAATTTTGTTGTTTCATTAAATAAAGTAGGGCAAAATGGTCTACATGAAAATCAAAATAATGACCAAATAAATAATGTCAAAAATTTTTATCGTGTAGATAATGCTCAGGCACTCCCTATTAGTAATTGAATAATTCCATTCCACATTAGTAAGCCATCTGCTTGCATAATAAATGGGATGAAACCAAGAACAACATGCTTTCTACATCAAAAATGAGCCAATAACAATATATGAAGCATCCATAAAGACATGGTTAGGATGATTCCAATTCCGAGCTTGGAGAATTGGTGCTGGTGAGAAGGATCTTCAATTGTCTAAAAGCGAGATCACATTTTGTAGTGCACTAGAATTTAGTCAACTTTACATGGGCCAAATTATTCAAAGCCATAGCAATATGGGCTAAATAATGCAAATGTCAGCCATGCCATCGGAAATGACCTAAGAATTTAAACTTCCTTGGATGATTGCAGGCATAGTTTTAGCCTGAGCTTGGGCATCTCTACTATCCTCAAAGTCAACACCAACCATTTAGGCATAGTTTTAGCCTGAGCTTGGGCATCTCTACTATCCCAATGAATTTTATGTAGTAGGTGCAACAAGAACTACAACATGAATAGGAATTTGAAGATCATCATCTTCAATGCTATCTACATCACCTTCAATAATTGTCTTTTGCGAGTGTAGTAAGAAGTTTTTCAACACCTTGCACAATATTCCACAACCCTTTTGCTACCAATACATGATGCATCATATATGCCCACAATGGGTAATTAGTACCATACAATCTATCCTAGCCAACATACGGAATACATTGTTGCTTTCAGCCATGACTACTATCCAAATACCCTGATGCAAAAAAGAAGAGTGTATCTCAGAAATTTGAACAGAACCACCCTATTGAACTCTACGAAACATGGAATAGACTTTTAGCCGCTTGTATTGGAAAACCAAAACATGTATATATGTTTGGCACAAAAGGAAGAAATTTCCTTTGCCACAAAGCGAAGATGTTTTGAACTTCTAATCACCATGAGTATGCTCACCAATTTTGGACGTACCCAAAGAGAAAAAGGCAAGAAGAGGCTTGAAGTGAGCTTTTCTCACACAATAGGAAGAGATTGATCAATAGTAGAGACAGATAGGACGGAGAGATGGAGAGAACCAAAACCACAAGGTGGAAGAGACGACTTTCCTCTACCTAGAGCCTAAAAGCATCCAAGAATATTGAGACCCACGCTGTTAGTGAAATTGATGAAAAGTTATTTCAATGGGACAGGAGATCCCTATGACCATGTGGCCGAGTTCAAGCAAGTGCTACAAGCCAAACAAGTGGATGACATGTTCACTCAGTACAATGCATTTGGGCTTACATTGAAAAACACTACATTAACCTCGTTCCAGCCTTTGCGGCAAAGGAAATTTAGGGAGATTCATCACTTATTAGAATCATTCATCATAGAATTCTCTAAAAGTGGGATTATACACAACACCTCTTCTTTAATTCATAGTTTCAAAAAGACTTTCCAGGAGACAGTCAGACTAGTGGGATGTAGATCTAGATAGTACATCGAGAGATGCCCTATGCCAAAATTATCCACTCAAGCTAAACAAGTATCTTTGTTTTTGGATGGGCTATTGAGCTCTAAATTACAATCCTATGTATACTTGAAGGAACCCAAAACACTAAAGTAGTGTGTAAGAATCTATATAGACATTGAGGACAACTTAAGAGATGAACTGGAACTCTGCAAGTTCTACAAGGACATAGATAATTCTACTCATTCATCCCAAAACATTCTAGTTCCATAGAATACCTAGCTGAGAAGGTAGCCCAAAAGCTAGGAGTCTCAAGCAATCAAATACCCATGATAACTTCAACCAAACATTGTTACACCTGTGGCAGTGACCATATGGCAAATGCTTGTCTGAACGTGACACAACCTCAAGGTAACCCTAGCACTCATTACTACATGATAGAAAGGTGGTACAATAATCACACTGCACAAGATTTCCCATACAACAAGCAAGTGGTTAGACAAAACTATCCTCAGGCCCATCAAAAACCAAATAGATATCTAGGCCAATATAACACTCAGCCTCATTACTATAGGCCCCAACAAAATTATCAGTTACCCTACCAGGCACAACCTAGACCCCAACCGATGCTAGGCCAGCAACCACCACCCCCTGCAAATGTAATTTCTATCAAATATGTTGCTACATAAGAGAATATCAGTAGAGCATTAGTACCCTCATCTCCACTAATCACAAAAAATGATCCTAACTCCAATAGTTTTGATTCTACCGATGTAGATAGCCCACCCACATACTACATCGAGTCACCAAAGCATATGGAAACATACCAATATGAGAACCCATTTATGGAACCTAGCTCGGAGTCAGACTATGCTAATGCCATGTACGCCAACCCCAACCCACGACCCTAGTTGAGACAGACAAGACCACATGGCCCTAAAGGTCCATGCTTTAGGTCCCAATGAGATCATTACATAAAGGATTGTCCACACCCTCCATTAACAGGACAACCTCAGTGTTGTAATTTTCAAGGTTTTTATATTGATTGTGATAAAGAGCATGTCGTACGAGAATGCCCTAAAAACCCCTCCAATGCCTCTAAGGTAACCCCCATTAACATGATAGGCATTGTGCACACGTCAAATGGATCTATACCAACCTGTGTACCTATCGAAGCTATAATGAGAGCCTAGACATTATTGCAAAATCAATAGCCAAACCCTGATAAGATAGCTGAGAGTAGTGAAGTTGAAGAATCAAGTGGAAGAAAAACCAGATCTTGGAAGGATCATGAGAGAGACTCAAAAGAAAATGGAGTAAGAAAATTAGTGAGCTAGAAGGAAGCTTAAAAGAGACTAGAGCCAAAAATTTTCACTTGGCATCATGAGTCAAATCAGGAGAACCCAACCCCAAAACTAGGATCAGTTCTAGCTGAACCCATATTATAGAACCTGGATGTGATGTTTAAAGCATACTAGGCACGAATCAGAGAAGGACCCCAAGTGGGAGAGTTGAGGGAGAATTATCCCAAGGCAGACCTAGAAATTGAGAGAACAAAGCCCTGTAAGAAAATGGTAGAATCAGCTCAAGCAATGTTTGAAGCATTATTGGAGAGGTTAGAACATTTGATTTCTATCAATGAGAAGAATACTCCTAATAGGGTCTGGAACCTTATTTTTCTTCAGAAGAAGAATTCATTTATTCTGTAGACGCCGCCACCCCTGAGGTAGGGAAGGAGAATCGAGTCGAGCGGCTTAAACCCCTTCCTGAGATCAAGGAGAATAAGCAGAAGAAAGAGAAAAAGAAGTCACTTAAGTCGATAGAAGAAGAATCTCTATTGGAAGTACCGGAGAACTTTAAGAAATATGAGATAGAAGATCGCAAAATAATGGTAAGAATGCCTAAGAGAGAAACAAATACCGGAGAAGCATATGATAACCGAGAAGAGACTAAGAAGATCGTAGTGACCGTCAAAGAAGGAGAGGAAAAATGTACATATATAGGGCATGATCTAACTGAGGAAAAGGAAGAAGAACTAATAGCCTTGTTGAGAGAAGATAGAGATGTGTTTGCATGGAGTTATAAGGATTTGAAAGGAGTAGACCTTGACATATGCTCCCATAGAATTCCCATGACTCAAGAAGCCAAGGCTTCAAAACAAAAAACATACATTCATAATGATAATTATGTAGCCAAGATTAAGGAAGAGATAGATCGTTTGATAGGAGCTGAATTTATCTATGAGATTGAGAATATCGAATGGGTGTCACCCATTATGGTAGTGAACAAAAAGAATGGAAACTATGTGTCTGCATTAACCTGAAAAAAGTTAATGTAGCCACTATTTGAGATAGCTATCTGCTTCCCATCACTAAGCACTTATTAGAATGAGTAGCAAGCAAGGAGTCTTATAGCTTCCTTAATGGATTCTCAAGCTACAACTAGGTGCCCATTGCTCCTAAAGATCAGCATAAAATGTCTTTTGCTACAGAATGGGGCATATTGTGTGATGCCATTTGGTTTGACAAATGTAACTTCTACTTTTCAATGGCTGAAGTGTCATGTCTTTAAGGAGTCCTCACAAAAGAACTTGGAAGTCTATGTTGATGATTTGTGTGTCCATTCCAACATTAGACAAAAACACATCCTTGAATTGAAATAAGTTTTTGATAAATGTTGAGAATATCAGGTCTGTCTGAACCCAAACAAGTGTGTTTTCATGGTCAGGAAAGGCAAGATTCTAGGATACATTGTGTCAAAGAATGGGATTTCTATGGATGAAGAGAAAGTTAGAGTGATTGTAGACCTACCAAGGCCAAAGAATGTTAAGGAAGTACAAGTTTTCATGGGGCATTATGGTTACTATTGAAGCTTCATACACATGTATGCTATCATTGCAAAGTTTGTGTCCTCACTTCTGACTAAGTTCGAATGGACAGGTGAGTGTGAGAAATCATTTAACAAACTCAAACAACACTTGTGTTCAACACCAATTTTGAGGACACTAGATTGGAGTAAGCTATTCCATGTACATGTGGATGCATCCAACTATGCTATCGGGTGTGTGCTAGCACAACCTATGAGTGAGAGCAATATTGATCTCCCCATAGCATATGCAAGTAGACAATTGAATGTAGTGAAAAGAAATTACACCACTATTGATCGAGAAGGATTAGGAATGATTTACATAGTAAATAAATTTAGACACTATTTGTTGGCAAACAAATTCAAGTTTTTCACAGACCATCAAGCATTGTTATATCTAGTCAACAAACCTTGTAACATGGGAAGATTGATACATTGGTTTTTGCTATTATTGGATTATGATTTTGAAGTGGTAGTTAGAAAAGGATAGACCCTTATTAGAGCCAATCACCTTTCACGATTGAATACAGGAGAAGCGCCTCAAGGAACAATTGATGATTTACTAGATGCTTACTTGTTTAATCTTGAAATAGTGTCTGAATGGACCAAACCAACTGTCCCTATTCTTACATTTGGACCCAAGAACCCTCAAATTAGAATTAGGGAACAAGAGATAACCAAGTCCTAGCAATACCAAATAATGGTAGGAAGTATCTACAAACAAGGTAATCAAAAGATCCTCGTTTGTTGCATAGAGGAATCAGAGCATGAGAAATGGTTGCAATTAGCACACATAGGTGCATTAAAGCAGCACCATTCGAAACATTGCACACTACAAACTCTACATAGATTAGGAGTGTATTGACCTTCAACGGAAGCAGATGTCTACAAAACATGCAAGGAATGCCCAGTTTATTGTGTTAGACCACCAGTTGAACATGCGGCTTTATACCATGTGTCTCTAATGCCAGAATGGAGCAGACCAATGGTAACCTACTTGAGGATGAAAACCTTCCCTCAGGGAATGACGGTTGCAAGACAAAGAAGTCTAGAGCAGGAAGCTCAAGACTACACACTCATTGGCGATAATATGTACAAACAAGGAAGAGACAGATATTTGAGATAGTGTGTTCATGAGAGTGACTACTTGAGCATATCAGAAACTACACAACAGGGTGTTGCAGGAGGTCATTTTGGCCCCGATTGGATAATCAAGGCTATACTCCTCACGATTATGGTGGCCCACTCTTCATATGGATGCACATGCATATGTGAAGCGATGTGATGTATGCCAAAGAGCTCAGTTCTGACTCATAGAGATGAGATGCCATGATGGAAGGATGTGCTTTCTCTAAGTGGGGTATAGATTTTATTGGACCCATTAACCCCCTACTAATGGCACTCATGTTGAATACATCATTGTAGCTATAGATTATCTCACCAAATGGGTAGAGGCTAAGGCTACCAAAAAGAATGACGTACATACAACTGCAAAATTCTTATTTGAGAATGTCTTTACTAGGTATGGATTATCTATAGAGTTGTGAACAACAAGGGACTCATTTTCTAAACCAAGTCATTGAATATTTGTTACAAGCTTTTATGGTGATTCACAAGAAGTCTGCACCATATCATCCTTAGGCCAATGGATAGGCAGAAAGCACTAACAAGTGAAAGAACTAGGAGAAGCTTGTAGGAGGTAGAAAAGTGAGTTGTGAAGTGATGAAGCTTCGTCCAACCAATCGGCACAAGACTAGCTCTTGAGCTTATGGAGACTCAAATAGACCTTATAGGCATGTGATAAGTGCAATAAAATGCAATATGTACTTTGGAGCATCAAGGAGAAAGAGTCGATACAAGATAGATAGGTTTGCGCATTGACTATCTCAGAAACTCTTGAGGTGGATTTGATCTACATCAAAAAGCTATTCTTTGGATTATGTCAAAAGAATATCCATTAGAGAGTTATTTTATTTATGCTCATTTATTGTTTTTTTTAAGATTTTTTATGGATCATTCACCATTGTAAAAGCCTAGAGCTTTACACATGCAAAAGGAGAAAAAGAGAGCTAAAATTCCATGAAATTTTGGTGTTTGAGTTTGGAATCAATGAATCAATCAATCACCTAAAAGTAGATCAAACTAGATCTTCACTTTTCCTAGATTGTAGGAAAGTGAATTAATTCCCTCGAACAACTAATCTCACCTTCATTTGAACTCAAAATCCACTTTTAGAAGTCGTGAAACACTTCAAGAGTCTATATAAAGACATCAAATCACTTGTACATTACATGGAAGCAATATGCATACACTTGTGGCCATCATTGTCTTGCTTCTTCATTTCTTTGCATCACCTTCTTCAACAATAGTAAGCTTGCAGAGGCCATTGCTCTCTCTAGAGAGCTCCAAATTGGGTGAGGACCACTCATTGGAAAGGTATTAGTGTCTAGATTATGTGTATAAATTTGCAAAGCATTTGGTTTAGTAGATTGGGAGAAATCTCAGTTTTTTTGTCTCGGGATCTATCTCTGTGCATCCCTGAAAAATCAGAGGTACCTCTGTCGAGTGTAAAGTTCATTCCAAAAGCATATTTTGCTTATTTCTTGTACTCTTGTACATTCTATACACTCAACCCTATGTGTATCACTCCTCCAAAAGGATTTTTTCTAATTATAATAACAGAGATAATGAAGTAGATAAAAAAAAAAAGTGGGGTAGAGACTTATAGTCACATATAATTGCTACAACCAATATATTTTCTCTCAACCTTTAGCCATGAAATGGAAACAACCTACAAAATGTTAACATGTTAGAAATATAGAACATGCCATAGGCAAGCACACACAATCTCTCTCTCGTGAGCTATCGAAAATATATATCTCTCTCTCTTTCTTGATCCATACCCAACTCCACACAATGGTTCAGAGGGTGAAAGCTTCCATAGGGTCGATGTTGGGAATTCCAAGTTGGTGAATTCAAATTTCAAAAAATAATTGCACCTTCAAATTAGGGCAAAAATTTGGACCTAACGTTTGTTAGAGAATTAATATAAATGGCTATTCTGTTTGTTTTTAAAACATAGGAAATTCATCTTTTTATATTTTTTCATGTGACATTGGGCTAAGTTTTGACTGTATTATTTTCTCTGTCCATGACTCTTACTTGAGAATCAACAAAACCACTCACAAAGTGAAGTAACATGGAAAGTGACTAATGTATCAAGTAACCAAACCAAATGTGTGCCATCGAATGAATGAGAAGAATTGTAAGATGAATCATAAGAGAAAGTGATGTCACCATCAGAGGCATAATCAATCACCAAGGACTCTTCTAAAACCACTACCTAATTTTCATCACGTGCATATCTCTGATGTCATTGTCACACCTGCCTAAAGCAATGTCATTAAGTATGATCCTCACACCCATAGTGCCAACATCAAATATGTCAACATGCTCTACATCTCACATGAGTCATCTGACTCCCAAACATCTCATGTAGTCTTTGCCATAATGCATCACTCGTCTTCTCATACATAACAGTCTCATATATAGAATCCATAAGTTGTAATCAGATCGTGGAGCTAGCCATGCATCCATACATGGTCGAGCATTTTCCATCTTGGAAAGTCAATGTCGAAGTGGGGAAACCTTGCTTAAAGACATAGTAGAATGAAGCTATAATTGGTAGATATCATGTAGAATGCCCACTAAAACTATTGGAAAATCTAACTCTAACAACATGTGCAATAGAATTCAAATACACACTAGTCATTTGTCAATTCAAAAAATATGTAAACTATGAAATGATTCTTGGGAAGCCTTTTATGTGGCAGCCGAAGGTGGTAGAAGATTGGGGATGGATTTTTATTTATCCAACAACAAGGGATATAAAAAAATAAATCTCCATAATTTTTCTTATAGAGATGCCAACTTCAAATCTTAGTAATGAGTATGGGAGTGGTGGTGAACAAGGAAATCATAACTAGGGACACATCAATGGGCTAGTATTCCACCTCAACTAGAGATGACTTTCCCTCCACCCACACCGACTTCTATGTCAGATCCTATATTCAGGGAACCTATCATGGATCATGATCAAGCAGTGTGTTTATTGGTTTAGGTAGTCCAAAGGACATTAGATGGAGGAAGGAAACTTATACATTCTTAGGTAGCCAAGAAGAAACACTATGATGGCTTAGGAGACCCATATGACCATGTGGTAGAATTTAAACAAGTATTGAGGGTTGAGCAAGTAGATGCACTTTTCACTAAGCATAAAGAATTTGGTCTGAAGTTGGTTGTTACAGCTTTATCTTGGTTTCACCCATTGAACAAGGCTAACTTTGCCAACATCGAGCATCTATTGGATGAGTTTATAGGTGAATTTGCAAAGAGAGGAGTCAATAATGACACCTCATCTATTATCCACAATTTCAAGCAAGCCAACCATGAAACTATAAGGCTAGTAGCAAGATGTTTGAAGTAGTACATGGATAGATGCTCAAGGATTAAATGAACTTCTCATACAAATATACAAATATAGAACTAATCTCTTTGTTTTTGGATGGACTATTAAATGGAGGTTAAGTACTTTGGTATATTTTAAGAGGCTTGATAACATTGATGTGTGTCTAGAACTAGAGGAAAAATTGGCTAAGGACTTGAAGCTACTCCAAAATTAACCTAAATCAAAAGATTTCTCAAGTGTAGCCTCTTTCCATAAACCATTTATGGACGAGTTGGCAAAGTTAGTGGCTAAAAGACTTGGGGTGCATACTCAAAATAGTTCTAGATCATATCCTCCTCTACCTATGGGAATGCCTATGTTGAGAAAATGTTTGTAATGTCAAGGGGACCGCAATACCTAGGCTTTTCCTTGGGGCAAAACCTCCAACATACCCCCTTTTACTTATGGGAAACCAAAAATGTCTAAAGTTGCCTTGATTGCTAGATTGAGAAGAAATTCACCAATCACGTGATAGATAATTGTCCATATAATTGACAACAAGTGAGCTAGCCTCCACAAGATCCATAACGACCATATTTTTATCCTCCAAGAGATCAAACAAGGTAGGTTCAAAGGTATACACAATATCAACAACCCTCTTTGCATCAGAGAACAAGGGACAATAGTGTTGGTACATTTGGCAAGCCTAAATGCTTGATCAAATGGATAGGACTTCTCACATCTACATTGGACTCACTAAAGACTAGCAGATGAACATCTCTTGTAAAAGTCATGAGTTTTATCTCATTGATAAAAGTAAATGGAAAACAATTGAAGGGATCTCATGATGTTAGGAGCCAAAAACCATGACTAATTGGTGGGTGGAATCAAATCAATCAATACCTAAAGTTTCGGAACACTTTTAGCTAGAAGAAATTCAAAATTCAAATTCACTTTATGAGTATAAATAGGAGTGACTTTTAGTCGCAGGATATGACAGAGAAGAAAGAGCCATTGAGCCTCATGGTTGATCATACACTAATCTCACATATATGTGAGTAAGCACACTACATCTCCTTTGTATCATACATTCATTAGCATATACAATTTGAGTCATTAGCTCATGATAATCTCTATCTATTGTTCTCTGCTGCTATCTCACCAATTTCAGTGATATTGTTTAATTGAGTTCCCTACATATAAGTAGTCATTTGACTTGCTTAAACTTGGGATATGTAAAGTAATATGTCTAGTTGCTATGTATCGATTTTCATTACTTTTGGATCACTAAATCTTGGGTTATGATTCATGCAAGTTATCTTTGCCTACATACTATCATCCTCCTGAAAGTCGGGATTACACACATGAGTTCTTAAACTCATTCCTCAGTGTATATTCACTCTAAATTAATGAAATAACTTGGAATAGTTAGTTAAGCTCTTCATTCACATGTTTCTAAAAACTCTTGGGTCAATTGATACGAGAAAGTGAGAAGAGAACATTTTCCTGAGAGGTTCAAGTCCAAAAATAATAAGTTTTTTAAGAAGTTCTTTTATGTGCAAGTTATCTGTTTTGGCACAACTATTTGGCAATGATGCTTGAAGGTAAATAGTGGGTCTAAATGCATATTTGGGGAGTTTAAGGTGTCTACTAAGGTGCTCTGAAGTCACATTCGTAGGTACAAAGTAGGATTATTGCAACACCACCTCATATTTGGAGTGTATCCTAACATCTCCTCACAGTGGTATCAGAGCTATATCAACTCAACATGGGAGATGGATTTCCTTCATCAATTGATAAATTGGATCAAGGTAATTACTTAGCATGATCGCTTAGAATGGAAGCATATCTTCAAGGGAGAAATCTCTATGGTTACATCTCTAGAGATGAGATGATGCCAATACTCAAAAGCAAAGGACAACCAACTCAAGAAGAACAAGAGAGGTTAACTACATGGTGTTCAAAGGATGCTCTAGCGAGGTCTTAGATTCTTAACTCAATCTCTGATTTTTTACTTCTACAATTAGGAGCTACAAGACCTCAAAAGAAACATGGAATGCCCTTGAATAATTATTCTCATCAAGCACTAGAGCTAAGAAAAACCAACTCTGGATGGAGTTTACTGTGGAGAATGAGTTCTCCTATGCGCAACGGAAATGTGTAGTGAACCATCCTTGTATGTCTAGCACTTGGACAAACAGTTGCATCTTAGATAGCTTGCTGCTCTCAATACAAAATTCAAATGGACTTGTGCCTTTAGTCAATCAAATTAGACAAAGATATCTTTCTAACAAGCTATAAATAACTTAATTTAAACAAGTTTTGATTAGGAAACACAACTGACAAAGATGAACTACATGTCCACATAAGTATGTTGAAGAACTAAACTTCACTCTCGGATTGATAACTCTCTGAGTATATATCCTTTGAGAAAGATATTTGGTATAGAGAAATTAGACACAAATAACTTTCCAAAAAGCTAAAAAACAAGTAATTTGGATGAGTTTTGGTCAGGCAACTCAACTCACCAAAATAGACCACTTGCATACATAAGTACACTATAAAACTGGACTTCACCCTCTAATAGATATCTCACAGAATATAAATCTTCTGAATGAGATATTTGGGATAGAGGAAGTACATGCCAAGAGATTTCCAACAAGACAAAAATCAAACAATTGGATATGTTTTGGTTGGGGAACTTAACCGACCAAAATAGACTACCTATCTACACAGGTATACTAAAAAACTAGACTTCACTCTTTCACTGATATCTCACAAATTATATAATCTTTCAAGGAGATATTTGATATGCGGAAAGTAAACGAGATATTATTTCCAATGAATGTTTAAACGCATGAAATGGTTACATATACACTCAGATATGAGCTCCACAACAGAGCTATGTACAAACTAATGTGCAGCTATTAAATCCCATCTAATGATCAATGAAGAGCTAACAAAGGGAGTGTGTTTGACCGCAAGATTTCCAAACGTTTTTATAAGTGATTTTTTCAAATTTGAATTTGAATTCAAATTTGTCTCTCACTAAAAAGTGATCCTCTTAATCTAGGAGATATTCTCTCAATCTAAAGTCGTGACTTCCATTCTATCAAACTCCACGAGTTTGTAGCCTTTTATAATATTCTTCAAAGGTAAAACCTTTTACAATGGTAAATCATTCAGCGAGTACAAGGTATGGTTCATATGAGCCATCAGAAATCTTCTTCAAGGTCTAGCCAAATGTGAAGGCTTGGATTTGTGCCAACAATGTACATGGAACAACCTCCTAGATTTGTAAATGAATCACATCCTGAGGATGTGTGTAAACTCAGGAAAGCTTTGTATGGCTTGAAGCAAGCTCCTAGAGCTTGGAACCATAGAGTAGTTACTTTGATGCAGGATAAAGGATTTCAATCAAGTAAAATAGACTCTTCACTTTTCATCAAGAAAAGTAAATATGAAGTAATATACATAGGTGTATGTAGATGATATAATTCTTACAGGTAATGATGCTAATGGGATTAGAAGAATCAAAACCCAAATGAAGGAGGAGATTAAGATAAGTGGTCTTGGATTGCTCACTTACTTCCTTGGATTGGAAGTAGTCTACACAGATCAAGGGATGTTTCCTACACAAAGGAAGTATATAAAGGACATACTTGCAAAATTCAAAATGCAAGAAGCTAAAATTGTAGGTAATCCCATGGAGGTCAACCAAAAATTAAGTGCTTATGAAGGAGAACTTATAGAAGACATCACAAGCTATCAAAGCCTAGTTGGGAGTTTGAACTATGTTACGCTAACTAGAGTTGATATTTGCTATGGGGTAAGTGTGCTTAGTCAATTCATGCACACTCCTAGGAAACCTCACATGGATGTAGCAAAGAGGATATTGAATTACTTGAAAGGAACAATTAATGAAGGTTTATATTACCCTACACATCTAATTTGAATGTAAAGCTATCCGCTGATGCAAATTGGGCAGGTTCCAAAGATGATAGAAGAAGCACATCAGGATATCTTTCATTTGCAGGTACAAAGCTCATATCTTGGTCTTCAAAGAAGCAACCTACAATTGCTCTCTCATCAACTGAAGCTGAATACAGAGGGTTAACAACTGCAACACAAGAAGCTATGTGGATCAAGACCCTATACATAGATTTAGGGTTGGATTTTGGCACTCAATACATATTTGGAGATAATATGAGTTTACTTCATCTAACTGCTAACCCTATCATTCATGCAAGGATTAAAAATATAGAAGTCCATTATCATTTTTTTAGGGAAAAGATTATGAGTAAGGAGATACAACTCTCATATGTATCTACTCACATGCAATGTGCACATATGATGACCAAATCATTGGATGAAAGCAAATTAAACAGGTTTAAATCCATGATTGGATTGCAAGAGATACCAAAGTATTGAAGACTCAAGAATATTGGGCTTTAGGGGGAGCTATTGGTACATTTTGCAAGCCCAAGTGCTTGATCAAATGGATAGGACTTCTCACATCTACATTGGACTCAGTAAAGACTAGCATATGAACATCTCTTATAAAATTCATGCGTTTTATCTCACTAATAAAAGTAAATTGAAAAGGGTTGAAGGAATCTCATGATGTTAGGAGCCAAGAACCATGACTAATTGGTCGGTGCAATCAAATCAATCAATACCTAAAGTGTAGGAACACTTTTAGGTAGAAGAAATTCAAAATTCAAATTCACTTTATGGGTATAAATAGGAGTGACTTTTAGTCACGGGATATGATAGAGAAGAAAGAGCCACTGAGCCTCATGGTTGAGTATACAGTATGAGTAAGTCCACTACATCTCCTTTGTATCATACATTCAGTAGCATATACAATCTGATTCATTAGCTCATGGTCATCTCTATCTATTGTTCTCTGTTGCTATCTCACCAATTTTAGTGATTTCATCTAATCGTGTTCTCTATGTATACTTAATCATTTGTATTCCTTTAAATTGGGATAGGTGATCTAATTTGTCTAATGACTAAGTGTCAATTTTCATTACTTTTGGGTCACTAGATCTCAAGTTATGATTCATGCAACCTACCTATGTCTACATATTGTCATCCTCTTGAAAAGTCAGGATTACACCCCTGAGTTCTTAAACTCATTCCTTAGTGCATATTCACTCTAAATTAGTGAAATAACTTGGAGTAGTTAGCTAAGATTTTTAATTAGATGTGTCTAAAAGCTCTCGGTCAATTGTTATCAGAGTGAGAATTGAACATTTTCATGAGAGGTTCAAGTCCAAAAATAGCAAGTTTTTTCATAACTTCTTTTATGTGCAAGTTATATGTTTTGGCATAACTATTTGGCAATGATGCTCCAAGGTACATAGTGGGTCTAAATTGCATATTTGGGAATTTCAAGGTGTCTGCTAAGGTGCTCTGAAGTCACATCGACAAGTGTAGAGCAGGATTATTGCAACACCACCTCATCTTTGGAGTGTATCCAACCATCTCGATACAAATAGAACTACCATGTACCTCAAACTATCCTAGGAATACAACCTCCTCACACTTAGAGCATAGTGTCAATAAAATATACTCAACGTGAACTTAACAAGGAACAAGCAGTAGTGTCAGCTTTCAATAAAGCCTCACTCAATCAAGAGTGTGAGACCAATATTCTGGGTATTGCTTGTATGAAAATCCCTCCAATACCTTTTAAAACTCATATGAGCAATAGTATTATGAGCAAAAAATTTATTCACATCCATTTGAAGTAGAACATGTTAACATGGTGCATGCAATGCCTAGGGCTCCTCCTCCAACTCATCAAAACCTATGAGCATTGGTCCATTTGATCAAAGATTTTCCCATGCTTATTTACGTCATGCAATAAAGTGGAAAGGAGATTGTGCGAATTGCACTAGAGAACATCTCTTTAGCGATTGCCCTAAGAATTCAAAGTGCACAATAACATATGAAAATCAATGTGAATGAGGTAATTGACCCTTCTAGAAGTGTAAAAGATAGTCTAGTATCTATAAAAGTCATGACTCGAGCCCAAGTCAAAAGGAAAGAAGCTGAATTCAGTTTGAGTGGGAGTGAATCCAAAAGTTCTAAGATCCATTACAAGTGATATTAGAAGACTCTTTAGAGACCTTTGAATAATCCAAAAGAAGAAAGAAACAAAAATAAAAGAATAGGAGAGAAAACATAAAAAACAAGTTGCAAAAAGACTCAAAGAATTGGAAGCAAACCAAAATAAAAGTCCTAAATCCATATAGAATGCCTTTCTACTAAATTGAAAGTGAAAAAAATCAGCAAAAATATAGGAGTACAAGTTAACGAACAGATTTTGAACTAGGAAGGATCAATTCTAGCATATCCTAAGCCTCAACATTTAGATATGATGTTAAAATCTTATTAGTTGAGACTAGGAGGAGGAACGAGTCTTAAGAAACATGAAAAGTGTTATCCAAGGGGGGACTTGGAAAAAGAGAATTTTGCAATGTGCAAGAGATTGATTGAAGTTTCTCAAGGTTTGCTAGAAAAAATATTAACCCCCATTCAAGTTACTCTATTGTAGAGCCTGAGTTCCATGAATGCCTTCAAAATATGAAAGGAAAAGAAGACCTACAAGAGAATGGACCTCATGTAGGAACAATACAAGATGATAGTGAGAATGATATAGATTCCATGGTGCCAAAAGTGAAGGAGCATTGGCCTCAAGAACTTTGGACGACAATGCAAGATCCTTGATGGAACAAAGAAAGCAAATATCATCCTCTATTCATGGAGATAGAATTCGAGAAAAATGAAGATGCATTCGAAGCTTCCTCTATGCTTGAAGACAAGTTGAGCCTAAGGATAGCAATACATGATGCAATTAGCTTAAGGAATTCGCCAAACTATATTGGAGAATATGAGAAAATATATGATATTCATCATGCTCCTACCATCAGACTCAAAAAGCCAAGAACTAGTGATGAAAAATCACAAACCATGGAAGAACTCAAAAAGGCAAAAGTTCATTGCAAATTGATAATTGGTGAGCTATTACAAATTAAGCCTGAACTTTGGGAGCAACTCACAAATCACTTAAAGGGTGATAAACAACAAAAGAGGAAAACAAGTCTGCTCAAGAAGGTTAATTGATAGTCAAAGTCCCTATAGACAAAGTAAGAGACTATAGTGAAGGGGATGAGGGAAACAACTTTCTCCCAATCACCTTCGATTGATACATGAAAAAGGCTATCCTTGATATTGGTGTAGGATTAGGCATAGCTACCAATGAAATCGAGGAAAAATGGGGTAAAGCGACTCTAAGACAAACCAAGATGAAGTAGCAATTGATAGATGGCCACATAGATCGCCCCATAGGCCTATTATAAAATGTGATTGTAAGCACATTTGGAGTTGAATTTGAGCATACATTTTCCATATGTCAATTTGGGAAAGCAAATAATTATGAAATTTTGGGGAGACCCTTCATGTGTAAGATAAAGGTTGTGCAAGACTGGGGAAGAGGTTCCTTATATCTACAGCACCATGGGACAATAACCAAGATAGATTTACACCTCTTTTACAAAGGTGTAACCCCTCTCCGATGGAATATAGTACAAAAAGAAGGAGATGATATCTTAATCCATAGTACTAACTCAAGTAATCAATATTGGATGCATGAGGATACCCACTTGTGGATATATAATGCAACTTAAAGAGAAAAAAAGATACTTGAAAATATAATTCTACTAAATAAATAAGAATGACCCGTGGAGGGCTTTGCCCATATTCCATGATTTTTTCCAAAAGAGGAATTCGAACCCTATGGTTGGATGAAGATCTTAGCCACACTCGATGTTGTGCGAATGAACAAGTTGTCATCGGGGAAGATTGCATGGATAAAGATGGCTATGGTATGTATCTCCTCACAATTAGAGTTTTCAATCAGAAAGCCTCAACCATCACGTAGGCAACAAAAGGAGAAGAACCCAAGGAAGCAGCTAGCTCATGCTAAGAAGCAGAAACAAAGGACACACTATAAAATCGAGACAATAAGGGAAGAAATCAAGCACAATATAGCAAATATGGATTCCCAAATTCTATATGCAATGATTCACTCTAGCCTATGAGAAGAAATCATGGGCTCACAAGAGCACGCAGTAGCCTAAATGTTGAAAAATAAGTAGCACACAAAGCCCCAATCAAGTGAAGCAAATCTATCTACCCAACTCTCATATTCAATCCTCAAAAGATGGCAGATAGATTTGGAGGCCCAAGCAACAAAAAATTCAATCTAATCAAGCCCAAGCTTCCAAACATTGGCACAACAAATGATGATCTCAAAGACAACAAACTGCTAGCCTAAATTTGTATCTATAGTGGCAACTAAAAGTCAATCGATCCATTTCCAAGAAAGAACAAATTCATCAATAGGCACAAGCAAAATATGGGTTATTAAGGCACTAAGATCCTCAACGTCTGTACAAAACATACCAAATACTCCAGAATTTTCTTTAAGAGAGACTTTATGTCATACTTGGAGAAATTATAGTCGTAAAAAACAAGCGTCTTCTTGCAAGAACCCTATGCTCATTGCACAACCATGTCTTTTGCACCACATTTGAGCTTTTTGCACATCAAGTACGCATTCAATATAGGTCCAAAATAGAAGGCCATTCAGTAGACACAATTGTGATATCCATGCATGAAAGAGATATGTTGTAAAGAGAGGTGAAAAGTCACATATATACTTTGTTTTTGCTCCTAATGTTTTCTTTCAAGTTTTCACTAATCCATGTTAACAAGAATCAACACATATGTAGCTACTAAAGGACATCAATAAGTAAGAGGATTCAAGAGTTCAAAATGCAAACATGTCAGGATCGAATGGATAAGAGCGAATCAAGGCCCCAATGCAACTTGCAGTCAACTTGAAAAATTCAAGAGGCTCAACATCCTTCTTGAACTCAGTCTCTACACTCACATCCCATGCATTGATAATTAGAAGCAAATGGATGTTGAATTAAAGTGCCTCTCTTGATGCACCCATTTGTTCGTGTGCACCTAAAGTTGCATTAATAGGGTCACATCATATGGCCTTGCATCTAGACATCTGGCTTGTGATCTCTATTTAGTTAGGCACATCCTCAAAAGAAACATGTTTTATCTCATAGTACAATAGATAAGTCTCACAAAAGCAGAATAGTCCTTTTCTTTTTGTATGTGAATAACCATCACAATTTTATCTTTTGATATGTAATTGTATATATATTTCAGCTTTGGCTAACCCAAAAAAAATTAAAAATTAAAAAATAAAAAGTGAAAATTGAAATGAAAAAAAGGCATTTTTTTTTATGTCAAGAGAAAGGAAATACGAAAGAGAGCTCCCACACACTCTCACAGTCAAAGAGAGGAGCCCACATAGATTGCGGCAATCAAGAGGAATATTCTTCTACTTCTTTTATTACATAAATAGAATTTACAAGAATGAACTAGCTCAAAAATACAACCAATACAACATATAAAGATCAGTACATAAAGAAAACCCAAATGTTTTGTGAATGAGTGAGTTGGCAAGAAAAAAAATGTGACATCACTCTCAATAGATAAATCTATTAAAGCTCACTAAAAGTATCCCTGATGTTTATCAAAGCAACCACTATACATGTTAGAAAAATGAAAAGTGGTACATGTCATCCTCAATCATCACATGTTGAGATTTATATCTTAGCGCTCCAACCAAAGTCACTAGAAATCTATAAATAGAGCTAGAGAGCTCATTTTTTGTGGTTGGATTTTGGAGAAAGCTTGTACATTCATTGAAAGCTATTGTATTAGAGAAGTACTTTCCTTCTATTGTTCTCCTTCTCATCTCTAGCTTGTGTGTGCATTTGTTGTGCTTCTAACCATCACCTACACAATCATCACTTGTTCGCAATCGTTATATCATCATCACACCTCTGAGGATTGACAATTAAGGACACAAAACATCTTGACATGGTACTCCCCCTTGTCTAGAGTCATAGCAAATTGTGCATTGTTGCCAAGGAGTGCAGTTGAGGACAAACATGTGATGGTAAGAGTGTTGAAGGATTGACGTTGGAAGGTAAAAAATTGTTGTTTTTGTTAGATTTTTTATTATTTTCATCCACTTTTAGCATCATCTTCATCTCCACCACCTTCCATCACCATAGTCACACATCATCATCTTCACTAAAAAAAAAATTCCATATCTACCCACCATCCCTCACTTCCCTCATTTGCATCCATGAGAGAGAGAGAGAGAGAGCAATCTTGTGTGTGCTGTTTTTTGCTTGTTTTTAGTGATCTTTTGTAGATTTCAGCTCCATTTTTGTGTTCAAGATTGTGCAAAGGTACGCATGTATTGTTTAGAACTTTGCATCAACCAATTTGGTCTATCAAAATAGATTGAAAAAGTTGGATTTTTGCAAATGCATGTGTAGCACAACATAGGCCTCCCCAACGCATCTCCATGTTATAGATGCTTTTCAAAAACTTTGACTTTTTTACTCTATCCCCCATATGCCAAACTCATGATAGGTGATAGGCTTGTCCATCATGACGGACCAGTCCATTGCGACATACCAGTCCATCTTGACATACCAGTCCATCATGACATACCAATTCATCACGACAGACCAATGTATCATGATAGACCACCCTATCGCAATAGATGCCCATCTATTGTGACATACGAAAGACCATGATAGAGACCCTCTATCATGACAAACACCTTTCTATCATGATAGAACAACCCCACAACAGAACAAAGTGATGATAGACATTTTTCTATCATGACAGACCCATCTTTCATGACTAAAGCCTAGTCTATCACAACATACCATCCCCATGATAGGCTCCATCTATCTCGATAGACTAACTGTCTATTGTGCCAGACCTCTTCCATGATTGACCCTCTATCATGTCGAACCCATCTATCGTGAGAGACTAACCTATCACGATAGACAACCTATATGGAAAAATTTAGGGTTTTGATTTTGGGCTTAATTTTGGTCTATTTATAAAGGTCTTTTGGTGAATTACAAGAACTACAAGGCTAGAGTGCAAGAATTTTAGACTCTCACAAGGGGTCAAAACAGATTAGCAAAATTTTAGGTCTTCTTGGGTAGCTCAGAGTAGTAAACGAAACTTGAGGTTGGAAAATTACACACCCCTTTGTCAATTCTAGCTTGGACTAAGCTCTTAGTGCTAGCAATAGAGCTCAAGGTGATGCTATGAATACTCAAGTTTAAGAAATTGTAAGAGATCAAGTCTGTTAAAGTTTGAGGTGTATGGAAGCACATGAATAGCACGATGATGAAGAAGAAGCTTGGAGCACAAAACACAATATTGAACGTATTACCAAGTGAATGTACAAGAATAAGTTTGATTGATATTAAATCTTTAAACACTAATCTAATTCATAAAAGCAATAATAAAAAATAAGACTCATAAATAAAATGATAGATACATAAATACGTTTTAAGTACACATATAAATAGATGAATCAATAAGTGTATGCATAGGTAGATCAACATATAAATATATAAATGATAGAAATATGGATAGATCGGTAGATAAGTAGATTTATAATTAAACAAAAAGTACAATTATCATCTTGAAGTGAATCTATGTGACTATTAAAAATTTAAGAGCCAAAGAATCAAACATTCATAATAGTTCATATTGTATTGTCTCACTAATCTATGTATGATTCTTATCACATGAGTGTATATAACTATTGTGACAGTAAGAGTCAAAGAATCAGACAATCACAATATAGTTTCTATACACCTTGTGACCTACACTATAAATATGCTCACACGAATCTAAGTGACTATTGTGAGATTAAGAGTCAAAGAATCAGACAATCACAATAGTCCCTATACTATTGAGAGAGTAGGAATCGAGGTAGCAATTCCAACAATCTCAATAGATATATTGCTCAGTCCTATACTATTGTGAGAGTAAGAATCGATGTAGTGAGTCAGAAAATCACAACAGTGGTATATTTAAATTTGATTCATCACATAAATACAAATCATACATATGTAAGAGATGCATATGCAAATCATAACATATGCATGATACACAATAAACATAACAACAAAATAGAAAATAAATGTAAAATAGAGCAATACCTGAATGATATGTTGAGGAAAGGGCTCTGTGAGTAGTTTGGTAGTAGTAGAGCTCTAAGAACTTGTCAGAAAGCATGTGCAAAATAAGCTTTTCAATCGAATGGAAAAATATATATTTTTTACTTAGAAATAGGTTTTCGATCGAAATCGCTTTTGATCAAAATTTTTTTATCGAAAGTCTCTCAACTGAAAACATATGCGTATCCTATTTTTTTCATTCACATTTATTTAGAAATCCCCAAATAAAATGAACATATTCGATATTTTTCCATTATTCGGTTGAATAAATGCAACCTAGGTTCCCACTCATAGGTAGAAACCCATGGGAAAGTCTTAGAAATACCCATAGACAAGATAGGAGAGACAAGCAAAGGAGAAGAAGGAAACACCTACCTTCGAATCACCTAGTTAGGATATATGACCAAGGCAATCCTAGATTCAGGAGCAAGAGTTGCCATTGCCACCACTTATGGAAACGTTGGGGCAAATCAACTTTGAGTCCCACATGGATGAAACTGCAAATGGTAGATGGACACATAGAAAAGCCACTAGGATTGTTAGAAGGAATCACTCTTAGTACTTGTGGTGTAGAGTTTGAGCATACCTTTGCGATTTGTGAGTTTATAAAAAATCATGTGTGTAAAATGATCTTGGGTAGACAATTTATGAGGAAATTGCAAATAGTGCAAGATCAGGGAACCAATCCGTTGCACTTACAACATCTAGGGGTAAGTACCAAGGTTAATCTTAGGGACTACACTCATAGAGATGTACCACTTTTGTAGTGGAATCCCATCCATAAAACACAAGAGGACACAGAGTCTATGCATTCCATAGGATCAAACCCTTCATGGATGCATAAGGACACCCACTCGTGGATGTGTAAGCTTGCAAAATAAGAGGAGAAAAGGTTAGAAGCCAGAGACATAGAAGCATTAAAAAAATAGTAGATCAATTCAGGACCAAGCCTATGCACCTATGAAGACGATGACTACGTCCTGGTATACAAAAGCACATTCAATATGCAACATGATGCTAGAAGGAAGTTGGAAAAATGTTGGTTTGGTCCATACATTGTACATAAAATTTATGATAATAATACTTATGTTTTAAAAGAGACAAATAACATTGTTTTTAAAGTGTCTTTCACTGGAAAGTGGGTCAAACTCTTTAACAAGAGAGAGAAAACGAAAATTATGAGTTAATGGGAAAAAAAGGAGTAGATGAGAAAGCTGATGAAAGTATGAAGAAACTCAAGATTAAAAAAAAACTTGAATGGAACTTTGAAAATGCACATTTTATAAGTGTATGTATGTATATAATGATAAATGTATATAAACAAGAATAAAAGTTTTATGATTAGAAAATCTATTTTTTTATATGTCCAACAACAAGATTTGTGAAAGATTCATCTAAAAAAAAGCTAAAAATGACCAATCAATCATCAACCAACACTTGTCTTGGGTAAACAAAGATGGGATGAAGATGAGAGAACCAATAAAAGACCACAAGAGGATCTTGAGCCTGAGATGATGATATTGGAACCACTGGAGATAGAATTGTAGTGTGAAGACCAAGTCCAAGAAGAGGTTATTGATACTCAATTCATATGGATGTATCTGCCACCACCTATAAGAAGGCTTACTCCGACTAAAAGAAAATGTTATAAGTAAAGTCTTTAAATTCCTCTTAATGTACAATGTACAAAAAAATAAGGTAAGAATTTGTGTATCTATGTGTTCATGGATCTGGTATTTATGTTTTTATTTCAAAAAGCATTTTAAAAGTTAAGCAAAGATTGAGGACCAAACGCTTGGATTTCATCAATTGCTAGTATAAATAAATAGATTAGATGATGCCTTGTGAGGTTGAAGTTTCTCTTGTGTTTATATGCATGATATATGGTTGTTTTAATTTAGTATAGCTCCTTTCGTGGATGTGTAGCAAAAGATACTCTTCAAGGGAAACTTCATCAATAAAAATTTGATCACGCTTAAAGATTATTTGTACATAAAAATGTTAATATCTAATAAGTTTGCTTTGATTTTGAAGAAGAAACTAAGAAACCAAATAAAGCATGAAAGACAAGGATTTGCAGCAAGGATATTGAAGATGATCAATGCATACAAATTCAACCAAATGTTTGGATATCAAATAGATGAAATTCTTTTGTTCCATCTGTTTCCTTCTTTTCCATATTTATATGATATGCATTGCATATTGTTTGTGACTCACATGTTGAAGTTTATACAAATCTAAGAGGAATAAAGTAGAAATTAGTAAATATATGACATTATGATAACATGAAGTACTTGAAGGGAAAGAGAATTGTATGAGTAGCTAAGCTCCTAATCTCTTTAGGCTTTGAAAAGTCTTAGTTTGGGGAGATGCCATCCCAAACTAGCCATGTGGGCTTGTGCAATAAGATCCTACTTCTCATCTTCTTCCACACAACAAGACAAGATCCCTCATTCATTTTTTCTACAAATGATTCCTCCTATGATTTGAAAACATCTAGCTCCTCTAAATTCTTTCTTATCTATAGGAATAAAGTGGTGCAATGGACCATATGTAAGCATTGGAACATGGGGTATCACCTAATTTGTTAGTGCTTCTAGATTGAAAAAATCTGCATAAGGTAATGCATATGGTATTCCATTTGATGGGTCACCATTTGTGAAACTATAAAGGTATGTTGCACGCACATGTGTATTACCTTTCTTGACAATGAATTCAGATTCAATTTCAACTAACATGAGAAACCATCTTACCAATCTTCCTGTATTGCAGGACGTGTTCACAAGATAAAGAAGGGCTTGATGATTGACAAAAATCTTAAACTTATTTGCAAGAAAATAATGTATAAATTTCTTGACTATATATATCATTCTTAAGCCTTCTCTGTAATGTTGAGTTGTTGATTAGGATAGGCAATGGGGATATCATTCCTGCTCTTAGTGGCAAGCTGCATCAATATACAAGCTATAACATAGTTGGATACATTAACATGTGCACGGAAGATTTTGTTCCATTCTGGCACTTTCAATATGGGAGTTGTAGCTTAGCTTGTGTTTCAACTCTTCAAAGGCTTTGTCACACTCTTTGCTCCATTTGAGTTTTGTATCGAAGCATACATTGGTCTAACAATGATTGTGGACACCCATTTGGTGTGCTCAATCTCATATATGAAACATAATTCTAAGAGTTTATCTATCTCCTCTTTTATCTTGGATGAATATACATCGTTGTAAGTGTAAGGCCTCTGTTTAGAGGATTTTGCATCGAATGCCATAGGGATTTGATGGGCATGTGTCTCAAGGTCTCCATTTCTAGATCTCTATATGACCAAACAAAAACATCTCAATATTGTTGGAACGAATCTTTTAGTTGAGTCTCTTTTAAGTCTGATAAGTTGCTTCGGACTTACATACATTTTTCTTCTCCATCTTCTACTGTAACTACCACTTCCTTCTTCATTTCTTGATTTTTCATATGATTCTCCCACTTTGACCTCACGCTTAGGTCTCAAAGCTATGACCTGTTGGCTTTCTACTTCATATTTCTTGAAGTCCTCTGGAGCCTCAAATGTCATCTAGCTATATCTCTATTGCCATAACACTTTTCTCATTAGTTTCTTCATCTTTTTATAGGGGATACATATAATTTTTTAGATCCCTAATTCAACCATCAACATGAACTTTTTTAAAGGACTCCGTTTTAGAATTAAACTTAGATTTCGTATGGACAAAAAATCAATTCTCCATCATCAAACTCTCACTTTGAACCAATAATGGCTCTCCTTCCTCAATTTCTTCAAGAACAAAGGCACAAACAATCCATTAAGATCATATCCTTCTACATTGCAATGTTATTTTAAAGTGTTCTCATTAACAAAATTTCCATGGCAAATACGATTTGCATCCACTCATGAGGTTCGAATTCCTCATCATCGAGACATTGAGGAAAATAATTTGGATCTTCCATAGATATATATCTTGAACTACCAGTACAAGTTTTCGATTCTGATGAATTGTTTGAGACAGTATTGTGTTCATCTTTGTGTGCCTTATTCCATTGGATGGGAGGCATGTCTCTATGCTCGAATGTATGAAGATTGATTCTAGTTTCTATTCCTAGGTGCTTCAAGTAAAGAGCATTGCTATGCCAATCTCAAATTACTTTCAATTGGTGCATGAATGGTCTTCCTAGAATCATCTCATAGTTGCTTGGTTGAAGTTATAAATAGCTAGAGTATGATCAAAATCAACTCCACAGGTATTCAACTTCACGTTCTCTAGCAAACCAATGGGTCACTTTATGTTTCCATAAGCCAATTGTAATTTTAGAAAAGGAGGGTGCAAAGCAAGTTTTCCCACTTTTCTCGTATAGATTTAGTGGTTATTGCTATGCCTTTTTCACTATCTAAAATTGATTTTTTAGTGTACTCCTTGAATGAGATATGTAGGCAGGTATTGTCCTCATCTCATTCACTATATTCTCCTCCCTTATCAATTGGGACTTGCTTCACACTCAAACTATTTACTTTAGGTTTAGACTCAAAAGGTTTACTCTTGGTGGAGATTGTATCCACATCTTTGGCCATTTTATTTCAGTGGCTTTGTGCACAATAGTTCCTCTATCTTTATTGTACATTTCGCCTAGGTATTCTTCAATAATTCCATGATCGGTATACTCCTTGTCATTTTGGACATAGGAAACCTAATGGAAGCTGCCTTCTTTACTATAGAATCTCTTTCATATTCTCTTATCTATTATAGAACCTATACTTATATTTCAGTAGTGATGTGTGTGAACACATTTAGGATTGTTGGAGCACTCTTTTCCCTCTTTAGGAAATTTCTTTCCCTCAACTTATATATATGTATATATATAACCCTAATAGGTCACTTATCTTTGTACATTTCACTTGGTAATACATTCAATTTTGTGTTGTGCTTCAAGATTCTCCTTCTTCATTGTGTTGTTTGTGTGCTTCCACATACCTCGAATTCCAACAATTGCAATTAGAGTAGGTCTTCGATTTATCTCTAGTGTCATTGACACCCCTCTAACCACAGTCTCAAAATTGCATGAAAATGGATGAGCATACTTGAGGTGATAAGGAGTTCAAAACAGCTTTGCATTGTGCATCGATTTTTTGATGTGATCTTGTTTCAGCCTTCAAACGCACTATTGCAATGATTGTGCAAGAAATTCAGCCTGCCAGTACAAGCATCTTGAAGTCTACTACATATTTAGTAAAGCTCGACAAGATGTTTTTTGTGCAAATTTTTGAGATACAATTATTTTTTTGCATTAGAGTATGTAGTCATTGGACATGGCTGAAAGCAATCATGTATTTTGTATGTTGGTTGTTAAAGATTAGTTGGATGGTAATATTTACCCATTGTGGTCATATATGATGCATCATGTATTGGTACCAAAAGGGTTGTGGAATATGTTGATAATGATATGTGTGAACACACTTAGGACCGTTGGGGCACTTTTTTCCCTCAATAGGAGGTTTTTTCCCCTGGCTTGTATGTACGCCTATAACCCTAACGAGTCACATATTCTTGTACATTCACTTGGTAATACATTCAGTATTGTGTGTTGTGCTCCAAGATTCTTTTTCTTCCTTGTGTTGTTCATGTGCTTTCACAAACTTCAAACTCCAACAGTTGGTATCAAAGTAGGTTGCCGCTTCATTTAGGACATCATCGACACCCCTTTGATCATAGTCTGAAAATCACACGAAAAATTGTGAGCATACTCAGGGTGATTAGGAGTTCAAAATTGTTTCGCTTCATGATTTGGAACTTGTTGATACATTTAGGTAGTGATGTGTGTGAACACACACTTGGACCATTGGGGCACTTTTTTCCCTATTTAGGAGGCTTTTCCCCCGACTTGTATATGTGCCTATTGCCCTAATGGGCTACTTATCTTTGTACATTCTAGTGCTAATGAATTCAGTATTGTGTGTTGTGCTCCAAGCTTCTTCTTCTTCCTTGTGCTATTCGTGTGCTTCTGTAGACCTCAAACTCCAACAATTCGTATTAGAGCAGGTCGCCAATTCATCTAGGGCATCGTTAACACCCCTCTGGTCACAGTCTCAACATCGCACGTAATTTGGTGAGCATACTCAAGGTGACTGGGAGATCAAAACAACTTCACTCTATAGTGCCGAAATCACAATATGAGCTCGTTTCGGCCTCAGAATGCACTATCACAATGCTTGTGCATGCTATTTTTTCTTTTTGTGCCAAACATATATATATATAGGTTTCGGTTCGCCAATATAAGCATCTCAAAGTCTACTACAAGTTTATCAGAACTCGACAGGGTACTTCTATTCAAATTTTTGAGATATAGTCAATTTTTTGTGTCAGGGTATTTTAGTCAGTGGCCATGGTTGAAAGCAGTGATGTATTTCATATGTTGGCTGTTGAGGATAAGTTGGACGGTACCAATTACCCATTATGGGCTTATATGATGTATCATGTATTGGTCACAAAAGGACTATGGAATATTGTGTAGGGTGTTGAAAAAGTCCTATTACACCTACAAATATAGGTACTGAAGCTGATGTAGATGGTGTCAAAGATGGTGATATTCTATAGATTCCTATTTGTGTTGTGGTTTCTGCTACACCTATTGTAGAGCAAATTCATTGGGAATCATGGATAGACAACACTTGAGAACACTCTTTTCAAGCCACATACATGCCTGCAAGCTCACAAAGAAGAAGATACAGAGAGGAGAAGACACAAATTCGAAATTATGTGCTCTTGATTCTCACAATGGCAAAAAGTCCTTACAAAGAGTCACAAAATGACTTATATACATGTGCCCTAAAAATGGTCCTTTCACAGAAGAGACCGGCACTTTATTGACTAAAAGACTAATTTCTTACTACTTTACAATGGTAATGATATAGATATATATGGATATGCATCTAAAGGACTCCCCTAGTGCATTTACATCGAAAAATATATTACAACATGACTATGTTACAAAAATAAACTGTCCAAATCGAAAAAATTTTGGGGTCCTTCTTTTTCTCTACATCTCTGCTCTTCTTTGCTCTACAACACTCTCCCCCTCTTTGTCTTTGTCGTCCCTTGATAGGCTTTGCTTCTTGTCTCTAGTTCTGTGCCTGTAGTCGATCTGCTTCGTGATCAACTGATAGCCTCTTTAGAGTTGACCACTGCCAGCTCCTTTGGAAGTCACAATGATATAGTTTTACCAGTGGTCAAGGAACTGATCATAATCGGGACCTGTTGCATTGGTTATGGCCTATTCTTTTCTTTCCACTACGTGCACCTAGTGGTCGAAGAAGTGATAAGGATTGTCAAACAATTTGTTACTTTACTCGAATTAAATCCTTCACTTCTGTAATCCCCTTGGTATTCCATAGATTCATAAATCTGGGTTGTGTTAAGTTGAGCTGCCACGCATGCAACCAGTGGAGATGGACTACAATAGATTTGTAGTCTAGCTCTCCAATAACCTCTTTGTATTTGCATTGCAAGCACCATACGGAAGGTATGAAGGTTTGGATTTCCAGCCTTCGATCTGGACCTCTCGAAGATCAAGAGGTTGAAGCACCTTCTGGGGCTCGGGATGTGCCATATATCTTCTTGCCTTTCTTCATGGGTAGTTGCTGGCCTTGATCCGTCCTTGCCTGTTGCATACTTTCCACTATTGTGTGCCCGTCTGGGGTTCTGTGCACAAATGAATGTTGTGTTCCCCTGCGGGGCTTCTTACAGTGTTGATTCTTCACATTGATCTTGTTTAGTGAATATTCTTTCTTGGTTTCTTCTTCTTTTCATTTTGCTTGACTCTCCTTCAACACCACCCCCCTCCTGAAGTCTATCGTCCTCGATAGGCTTTGGATGTCGACGGGAATACGTCCTATATACCTTTTGCTCTGTTTCATTAAGCAGATTGGCTTCACGTATCATGAGTTGCTTCCATTGTTCTGCTTTTACACCATCATGTGGTGCCTGTCTATGGTATGCAAAGAAGCTTAATTCATACGCCTCAAGTCTGGCATTCAGATTAGTTGACATCTTCAAAATTTTATGAGTCAATCTCAAAAAATCCTATAAAAAATGCTTCCTCAAAAGTTTGCATGTATGGGCTCGGCAAAAACATAAGTATGGAGTAATATTCCATAATTGTAGGATGACTAGGCATAACAGATAGATCGAAAATGAGGATATTTGTGCCTTGGTTAATGCCGATGAAATTCAAAAATGTATATTCTCCATGCTTAAAAACTTTGAGTACTATGAGTATCATACTAAGGATTTTATTGGTCATCTTTATTATGAGATCGGGTACTGTCTCATAACGGTTTAGCCAAAACTTGATGGATCTCACCATATATTCCTCAATCGGTAAATAGTTGTGAGGCGGACTTGGAAGTAAAGGGTAATTCAACCATTGCTTATTGAGCTTACCAGTTCTTTGTAAATCCAAAAATTCTTGTACATCACATCGATGTGGCGTCAGGCAAAAAGACGGATTCACCTGGAATAAATATGGTGCTGCTTGCCAATGCACCTGTAATATTGGATTCTTTTCCAAAAAACTTCCTTCTCCATAATGGTTGTGCTGCCTCAAATTCTTATTGAGTGTAAGTGAATGTGTTTGTCTTGAAGTTCAACTAGTCATCTAGATCTTTTTGTGTAATCTGCTTTATATAACGGCATGTCTGCTCTTTCAACACCCCATAAGGTATGTTGAACGGCTTTATTATCTATTCCAAGTCCTTGCCTTTAATTTTTGCTTCTTTCATTACTTTGACTACTTCCTTTTCAAAATTTTCCATCAATCCGGACACCACTAGTGCCCATTCCTTCTGACCTAGTTCTGCAGTATACGGCATTGGATGATCATCACTAGGTTCCACCATCTGCTCTCTTACTGGTGAATGATAGATCGGGGGGATATAGAGGACATATCTCTACCTCGTTTGTAGGATTCCCTTGTTGTGGCTCTACTAGTGTCCCGATTTTTCTAGCATCTTCTAATTGTTTCTTGAGCTGAGCAATGATTTGATCTTTTTCTTCATTGTCCTTGATGCTGGCTTTGAGCTTCTCGTCAATACTAGTCTTTTCTTCGTATATGGTCCTCACTTGATCCGCATCTTGTATACATTGCTCAACATACTTCACAATTGCATCTTTCCATTTGAGAGTCAACTCCTTAGTGTTTGTAGAATATTTTGTTTATAATAGCTTGTAGCTCTCCTGTGCTTGTTTAAGCTGATTTTCCATACCTTCCAATTGTTTGTGTACCTCATGTGTGGCACTATCATCGATAATCGGTACCTCTAAGGGTTTATCCATTAAGAGAGAATTCATTAGTTCTTTGTTTCTACTCCTCAAATTATCATTTTCGTCCATGTATACTTTGATTTGAGCTTCAAGGAGTTTGCTTCGGTTGAGTATATGACCTTTCTCTATGTCAGAAGCTGCTTTTTGTTGTTCTAAGTCTTGAACCTTCTTTTGTAATTCTTCAACTCGTTGCATGAGACCATTTTGTTGTTCTTGTGATACTTGTAAATCTGCTTGTGCTTTCTTCAATTCTGTATCTTTTTGAGATAATGCACTTTGTAAATTGACTATTGTGGCTATGAGTTCTTCACTCATTCTTTGAAATCTGTACTTGTCAGCCATCAACATTTCTTTCTCTTGGTCTTCTTCCATGAGCACCATTTGTGCAGTCATTGCCTTATCAATCATGGTCTTTACAAGGGGCTTTAGTTTATTGACGTTCACATTTAACCAAGTTTGTAGTATAATAGGTTCTTTGCCTATGGTAATGTCCTTTCCTTGTGCCATGTGTAGTGTTGTTTGGTGCGGTTGTCGAATATGGAGCTGTATCGTTGCCTCAGCCTCTTTAGTTACTCCCTTCTCTTGTGGTGTATCATCTGGAATCTCAATCATAGTTTTTATCGAAGTTTGTTGTGATAGTACCTCTTTTTCTAGCTTCCTTTGCAATTCATTCTTGATGGGTGGTACCACATTTGTTTTTGGTGGAGATGCTTCTTTTACACTGATCTTGGACTGGGTATTCAACTGGATGGTGTGCCATCCTTCAAAGGGTGCTTCCTTATTCTGTACTTGTAGATTTTGATCATCGGGGGTGTGGTGGACTTGATGAATCTCCATCCAATCTTCATCATTCATCTCTGTTATTATATCTGTGTCCAATGTATCTTGTTCGTGACTAGATTCATAATTGGAACTTGAATCATCAAGCCCCAATTCCTTGTATCTGGCAGCTTGTGATGGACTATGGTCTTTTTGAATCTTTTTCTACAAGCGTCTGGACTGAGTGTATTGGTGTCCTTGTAAAGTAAGATTTACCTAGCCTCGCATGTAAGTATGTGTTTCTTCTAAAGCGGCTGATAAATCCCTTTGTGTTATTGGAGGTTGAGATAACGAGACCCGTGGTAGTAGATGTGTTCACTTTGATTGTGGGGTTTCCTGTTCTTCTTCTTCTCTAGCCCGCTTGGCTCCATGCATTGTAGTTCTCGAACTTGTTCCAACTTCTTCTCTTGATATGGATGCTTTCTTCTTCTTTGGAATTGTTGCAGACTTCACATTTCTTGCCATTTCAATAGAGGTTGGCATTAATCATAAGCATTCCTTTATTTCTAGTGCTTCGTAGATCAATAGGGTCAAGGCAGAGCTCCCATTCAAAAACTTCTTATGGTCCCAATTCTTCTTAGCTTCGAATAAACGTTCCTATATGTATGGCGTAAAGTTGACTTTGTTCCGGATTTGCCTCATAGCACGAGATAACAATTGAAGTACAATCTTTTGAGGCGTTGTATATCTGTTCATGCTTGGGAAACAAAAATATTGATGCACCACATGAAATGACTCTTCAATGTCTATCCTGTTGATTTCCATAAAGGTCTTCAATTTAGCGTCGTGACATTCATTTTTGAGATTATTTAGACCGTCTTGATTCCATCCAAAAGCTTTGTTGAGGAGCTTATGCGTAAATCAAACATGTTTCCATTCTCTAGTTTTGTTAAGAACTGTAGCTTCTGGTACTGAGGGCATATCCATTGCTGCCTGCAGCATGTTCATCACCTGGGTACATCATTGAAGATCTGGTAGATAAATTGGAAGGTCGTAAAAATGCATCAATTCTTACCCTTTTCCATACATCCATAATGCTTGGTAATCCATGTTGTAGAGTTTGGAAATCTTGCGACATCAATGGAAATTGATGGTCTCTATCCATAATCTTGATTGTGGCCAAAAAGATGAGGTCTACCACCAATTGATCTTTGCAGAACCAATGACCTCTTGCTTTTGTAATTGACTCCAAAGGAAGAACCAAGACCTCTTCCTCATGCATAGCTTCTGAATCACATGATGCCATCTGCACTTAAAGCACACCACAATCAATGTAAAAGTGGTTGCATCACTTATCTTCCACTTAGTCGCCATACATCGAACAATTCTCTAAATGACTTGTGTCGCCCTTCCCCGTGGGTGTAAGGAAGGCAATACTTGGGATTTTTTCATATAATTTTTCTTATTTTTGCTGAAAGAAAACAAAAATGTTAGTGAATAGCCGAAGCTTTATTTTATTTTTAATTATTTTCCTTGAGGTTATTGTACAAGTGCTCTTCATTCCCTGGGAGGGAAATGTGCATCACTAATAAGGAGAAGAAGAATTATGTGCCAAATGCATGACCTTGTAATGTGGCCCTATCATGCACATTCGAGGTGTATGGAACTCAAGATGTGTGCAAGAAGAAGTTGCTAGCGGATTTGTAGATGGTGATCGAGATTTGGGTATCCAAATTAGCTTTACTTTGTTGTTCTTGACCGCAACTTTGTCTCCTCTTGTGCTTTGTGTAGCTGTAGTATTGTGATTCTTCTTTGCTTACCATACATATATTTGAGTTGATTTCTTTGAGTACTCCTGTTTCTGCAGTTTCGGGTTATTGCATCTTTCTTGCTCCTTTGACTTCATTTTGGATGGATCCTTCCTTTGTACTGGTGTCTTCAATTTACTTTTCTTCGTTGGCATAGTTGATTTGGGAATCCATATTTGCGATCTCGAGGGTTGAGCAGCAATCAATTTCTTTGGGATCCATAATTGAACAATCTTTTGTAGACCTAGTGATCCAGCTTGGCTTCTAGTCTCGACCTGTTGTTGGTTCCTTTGTAGAGGATGGCTTTGTTGTGGATGATGTGCTGCTACTTGATCTTTCTGAATCCATGCCTGTCTAGTTCCTTGAGTGGGATATATTCTAATGCGGGAAGTTTTGGGTTGATTACTCTAACTAGTTGCTCTTGCGCTCAATTCCTCACTAGGGCTCTCAATGAAAATTATGTTAGTTGAAAGGTCCAATGGATTATGAGGAGGTGTGAGATTAATAAATGGTGTAAACATAGGTGAAGTACTTGGAGGTGAGGGTTCCACAGTAGAGGTAGATGCACAATCACCTTCATGCATGCTTAATTGATCTCTCAGACCTAGACAAGTGGCTTTGACAGGTCATTCTTCTAACAAACTAAATACTTCGTGATGCCCTATCTTGGCTGATATGTAGCCTAAGGCTGGTTGGATGGTTACCTCATATTCGTATAGCCAATCGTGACCTAACACAAGTTTTCTAATATACCTTGATCGTGGCACACTAATAGTTTTTGTTGCATTGTGTTATTTCCTAGGTCCAATGATAATGTTATCTTGCTGATGCATTCAGTGACATTACCTCCTTTTCCAATCAGATGTGCTTTGGTTGGATAAAATTAGGCTTTGAGTTGATGAGCCAAAGAGGATCTGATGCAGCTGATGTTGGTACATTTTGCAAGGCTTGATGCTTGATCAAAAGATCAAAGGTTTACTTCATATCTTGAGCATGAATATTCATAAGTCATATGTGAACACCTCTTGTAAATATCTTGAGTTTAACTCAAGATAAATGTAAAACGCAAAGCAAGAGAGAATCTCGTATTTTTACAAATTGTAATTCACAACAACCAAGTGATTGGAATCAAATTGATTAGGAGCCTAAAAGATAGGATCACTTATAGGTGGCAGATTCAAAATTCAAATTTAAACTCATCTATAAAAGTTCATGACTTTTAGTCTTGGATGAGAGAGCAGAACAAGGACACATTGAGCTTCAAGATTGTGGGCACACTTAGCCCACACATGTATGAGTAAGCCTACATTATCTCCTTTGTATCATACACTCAATATATTACACATTTGTTTCAGATTATGAACTATCTCATGTTCACTATTACCTGCTGCTAGACTCTCAATTTCAATGAGTTTGTTTTGAGGATTTCTCTGCGTATACTTATTCTTTCAATGCGATTTAACTTGGTACATGTAGCTTCAATCTTCTAGTTCTATGCTATCAAATTTCAGTTGGTTCAGAGATCTACGAGATATGTTCATTTCAATCTACCTATGTCTGCTGTCTGTTATCCTCCTAAAATGTCGGGATTACACCCCTAACTTCTTAAGATTATTTCTCACCATATAATCATCCTAAATTAGTGAAATAACTTCCTATAGCAAGCTTAGGGGTCCGATTAGATATGGCTAAAAGCTCTCGTGTCAATTGTAATCAGTGAGTGACCACTGAATGAAATATTGAGCAGGTTACAGTCCATAAATAGCAAGTCTTACAACTCTTCAAACTTAGAGGTAGTCTATTTTGATGCAACTATTCAAAGATGATTCTCTAAAGCATATTATGGTTCCAAATGCACATTTGGGAAGCTAAAGGTGTCTACTAAGGTAATCTGAAGTAACATTGGTAGGTGTAGAGCAGGATTTGTGCAACACCAGCTCATTTCTAGAGTGTATCCAACCATCTCCTCACAGTGGTATCAGAGCAATCATCAACTCAACATGGGAGATGGATTTCCATCATCAATTGACGAATTGGATCGAGGTAATTACTCTGCTTGGTCTATTAGAATGGAAGCATATCTACAAGGTAAAAATCTTTTTGGTTACATATCTGGAGATGAGTCAATGCCAATACTTAGAAGCAAAGAGCAACCCACTCAAGAAGAACAAGAAAGCTTATCAACATGGTGCTCAAAGGATGCATTGGCCAGGTCATACCTTCTCAACTCAGTTTCTAATTTCTTACTCCCACATATTAGGAATTGTAAGACATCACAAGAAATGAGGAATGCACTTGAAGCATTCTTTTCTTCAAGCACTAGAACAAGAAAGAATCAACTGTGGATGGAGTTCACAACACTCAAAAAGATGCCCAAACAGAATGTGACTAATTATGTCACTAAAATGAAGGACTTAGTTGATCAACTTGGAAGCATTGGAGAAGTCATTGATGAGGATCAAATTGTGAGAAAAGTTATCAATGGAATGAAAGGAGATGAAAACTGGGAAGCATTCACTACTGCAATGGATCTATACATGGACATGCAGGTACCTGACTTCAATACTCTAATGGGACAATTGTTTACTCATGAAGCCAAGCTTGTGAAGAACAATGAAAACTTGAAAGGTAATCAATCCTCTTCCCTATACACTGATAGGAACAAGAGTAAGGATAGTAAAGGTAAAGGCAAGAAATCTGATGATGAAGCTAGTACCTCCCAAGCTAACTCTGCAAGAAGAGGTAGAGTTACAAGAGGAAGAGGTAGAGGAGCTAGACAAGGCAGGGGAGATTCCAAAGCACCTCTCCATGTGCCATATGTGGATTGACTAACCACACAACTGATAATTGTTTCAAGAACCCTAGAAATCAGAGAGGAAGAGGCTTCAATAGAGGAAGTTATGGAAGAGTAAGATAAAAAAACTTCAACAACTATAACAACAATTACAACAACTACAATAACCAAGGAGGCTATAGAGGAAGAAGAGACTACAACAATTATACTGAAGAGCAGGAACAATAAGAATCACTTTTGTTAATGAACATGACCATGAGGCAAGGTAAAGCAGATGAGCATGTGTTTTATATAGATTCTGGTTGTTCAAATCATGTAGAAGGAAATGTGGCATTGCTATCTGACTTGGAGGATCCAAGGAACAAGCATGAGGTTGAGACAGGAGATGATATAAGGTACTCAGTTGAAAAGATTGGGAATGTGAAGACCTCAGATGGAAACATGAATCTACTTAGTAAGGTATTGTATGTACCTACCATAACCAAGAACTTGATAAGTGTTGGACAAATTGAAGAAAAAGGCTTGCAGGTAAGGTTTACAAGAAATGGAGCATTTGTTGAAGATCCTCAACAAGTATTCAAGAAGATAGCCAAAGGAGAAAAGACAGGTAGACTCTTTACATTTGAAGTACAAGATACTAGAAATATAGCACTTTTCAATTATGGAGGACAAACCTTATCAGAATTAGAAATGTGGCACAAAAGATTAGCTCACATAGGAGAAAGAAGTTTAAAGCAAATATGCAGGGATTAGAGTGTGCTTGGATTGCCAAATATATCCAAGCAACATATGATATACAAATGCAGTGCATGTCAATTTGATAAGTCTCATAGACAACCATTTATGAAGAAAGGTTACATTCATGAGGATCTATTGGAGCTAGTCCACATAGATGTTTGGGGACCTAGCAAAGACCCTTCAATTTCAGGATCCAGGTATTATGTATCATTCATTGATGATTGTAGTAGATGGACCATACTTTATTTTATGAAGCACAAGGATGAAGTATTCAATTGTTCAAAAAAATATCTTGCTCTTGTTGAAAACCAAACAGGGAAAACATTAAAGAGGCTAAGGTCAGATGGAGGGGGAGAATACTTCTCCCATGAGTTCGATGCATATCTCCAAGATAGAGGCATCAAAAGAGAAATCACCACCAGATATACTCCAGAACAGAATGGAGTAGCAGAAAGGAGGAATAGGACCATTGTGGAGGCAGCAAGGCCATGATCAATGAGAAGAAATTGCCCAACTATCTATGGGCAGATGATGTATCCACAGCTACCTATCTTATCAACAAACTCCCATCTAAAGCATTGGATGGGATGAAACCATATGAAGATTGGAATGGAAGAAGGCCTAGCCTAGACCATTGCAAAATTTTTGGGTGCATAGCTTATGCACATGTTCCATCACAGATCAGAGGTAAAATGGATCCCAAGGCAGAGAAATGTGTGTTCATAGCTTATGATCTTAATAAAAAAGGGTACAGGTTGTATAATCCAAGTACTAAAGGCTTTATTGTTAGCAGAGATGTTGTTTTTGATGAAAACGACTCGTGGTTTGAAGATGATTGCAAAAAAGTCAAGCTACCTTATGACCTAGAAGAAGACTTTCCTACAATTCAAAAGGTAAATAATCAACAATGTGAAGATTCAAGTGATTCTGATGATGATAAAAAAACAACAAGGAGGAACTTCAAGGTATGGAGCAACAAAGGTAAAGAGAAGATGCAAGACTTGATGGATATTGCAGAATCCTCTCAACAAACAATAAGGAAATCAACTAGGGAAAAGAAGAAGCCATAAAGGTATGGATATGACACCTCTTTAGTCACTAAACACTCAATCTATATTGCTCAGGATATCAACTCAGAAGAACCATCAACCTTTGAAGAAGCAAACAAGAAATCTGAATTGAAGGAAGCAATGGAGGAGAGATACAAGCACTTCAAGAAAATCAGACTTGGGACCTAGTTCCCAATAACCAATCCATGAAGATCATTGGATCTAGATGGATCTATAAGGTAAAAAAGAATTCTGATGGATCAATAAACAGGTATAGCCCGTTTACCCGGTCAACTTTAGCCCCATAATGCGCTAAAGAAAACGCTTTAGCCAATAGGTATTAGTGCTAAAGGGTTTGCTCAGACCCAAGGGATTGATTATGAGGAGACTTTCTCTCTTGTGGCAAAGTTGCCAACAATCAGAGTTCTCATAAGCATAGTTGCTTCAAGGAATTGGAACATCTATCAATTAGATGTAAAAAATGCATTTTTAAATGGTTGGATTTCAGAGGAGGTGTACATGGCACAACCTCCCGGATTTGTTGATAATGTACATCCTGAGTATGTGTGCAAACTCAGGAAATCTCTCTACGGTCTCAAACAAGCTCCTAGAGCTTCGAATCATAGATTGGTTACATTTTTGCAGGACAAAGGATTCAAGATGAGCAAGGCTGATTCTTCACTCTTCACTAAGAAGAGTAACTTTGAAGTTATATACCTATGTGTGTATGTAGATGATATTATTCTTACAGGTTATGATGCAGATGGAATCATGAAGATCAAAGCCCAAATGAAGGAAGAATTCAAGATAAGTGACCTAGGATTGCTCACTTATTTTCTTGGATTGGAACTTGTCTATACAAATAAAGGGATTTTCCTTACCCAAAGGAAGTATGTTAAAGATGTAATTGCAAAGTTCAAGATGCAGGTTGCTAAGGTTGCAGGTACTCCCATAGAGGTCAATCACAAGTTAAGTGCTCATGAAGGGGAACCTATTGAAGACATTACAAGCTACCAACGCTTAGTTGGAAGGCTGAATTATGCAACCCTAACTAGGGTAGACATCTGCTATGGTGTAAATGTGCTTAGCCAATTTATGCACACTCCTAGAAAGCCTCACATGGATGCAGCAAAAAGGATATTGAAATATCTGAAGGGAACTATGAATGAAGGATTGTATTATCCTTATACATCTGACTTAAGTGTGAAGCTATTCACTGATGCAGATTGGGTAGGATCAACATCTGGATATTTATCCTTTGCAGGTACAAAGCTCATTTCTTGGTCTTCCAAGAAACAACCCATAGTAGCACTCTCTTCAACTGAAGCTAAATACAGAGGATTGGCAAATGCAAATAAGGAAGCCATGTGGATCAAGTCCCTATATACAGATTTAGGGTTAGATTTTGGCACTCCATACATATTTGGAGATAATATGAGCTCTTTGCATTTAGCTGCTAATCCCATCTTTCATGCTAGGACTAAGCATATAGAAGTCCATTATCACTTTGTTAGAGAAAAAATAGCAAGCAAAGAAATACAATTGTCTTATGTGTCTACATAGAGCAATGTGCAGATATGATGACCAAAGCACTTGATGAAAGCAAACTCACCAGGTTCAAATCAATGATTGGAGTGCAAGAGATGCCTATGGATTGAAGACTCAAGCATCTTAGGCTTGCGGGGGAGTTGTTGGTACATTTGGCACGCCTTGATGCTTGAGCAAAAGATCAAAGGTTTACTTCATATCTTGAGCATGAACATTCATAAGTCATATGTGAACACCTCTTGTAAATATCTTGAGTTTAACTCAAGATAAATGTAAAAGGCAAAGCAAGAGAGAATCTCATATCTTTACGAATTGTAATTCACAACAAACAAGTGGTTGGAATCAAATTTATTATGAGCCTAAAAGATAGGATCACTTTTAGGTGGCAGATTCAAAATTCAAATTTGAACTCATCTATAAAACATGACTTTTAGTCGCGGATGAGAGAGTAGAACATGGGCACATTGAGCTTCAAGATTGTGGGCACATTTAGCTCACACATGTGTGAGTAAGCCTACATTATCTCCTTTGTATCATACATTCAATATATTACACATTTGTTTCAGATTATGCAACTATCTCATGTTCACTATTACCTGCTACTAGACTCTCAATTTTAGTGAGTTTGTTTTGAGGAGTTCTCTATGTATACTTATTCTTTTAATGTGATTTAACTTGGTACATGTAGCTTACATCTTCTATTTCTATATTATTAAATTTCACGTCAGTTGGTTCAGAGATCTGCAAGATATTTTCATTACAATCTGGCTATGTCTACTGTCTATTATCCTCCTAAAATGTCGAGATTACACCCCTAAATTCTTAAGACTATTTCTCATCATATAATCATCCTAAATTAGTGAAATAACTTCCTATAGCAAGCTTAGGGGCCCAATTAGATATGGCTAAAAGATATCGGGTAAATTATAATGAGTGAGTGAGCACTAAATGAAATACTGAGCAGGTTACAATCCATAAATAGCAAGTTTTACAACTCTTCAAACTTGGAGGTAGTCTATTTTGATGCAACTATTCAAAGATGATGCTCCAAAGCGTATTATGGTTCCAACATATTTGGGAAGCTAAAGGTGTCTACTAAGGTAATCTGAAGTAACATTGGCAGGTATAGAGCAGGATTTGTGCAATACGAGCTCATTTCTAGAGTGTAACCAACCATCTCCTCACACCTGATAGCTACTCCTATGTCAATGAGGGCATCCACCAAGTGATACTTCTCTGTTCCCACTCCTAAGTTCAAATATGGTTGCCGCACTTGATGTCCTAGGGTTTCTTAGGCTCTAAAGTTAGCCATTGGGATGGGCTCTTCTCCTAGCGGATATCTTTCATCCCTCTCTCTCATTCATTCTTTCCATTTCCTTATTCATTCTAGGGCTTCCTATTGTGCTTGCTTGCATATTTTTTCATCTTCTTCTCATCTACTCCTTGCTACTAGAAGTCTTGACAGCATCTCCTTTGTTAATGGTTCTAAATACTTCTTCACTCGACAACCACTTATATAGTTTGGTAGTGTTATAGGGTGGTTAGGATAATTCCTCTGTCCTTGAACATTCAGCTTCTTAGCCACTAATTTGGCTATCTCTTATACATTGTTCCTAGGATTGGAAGTACTGCTAGCACCATCCTCACTCTTAATACTTCCTTGAGGTATTTTTAAGTCTTCCGCCAGATTGTCTTCTAGATCAATACACTCCTTCATGCATTCTTGTAAACTTTGGAATCTCTTCACAAATACTAAGATCTCAACGACCCATTCACCAATCCTTCCAAGAATAATGAGACCATTTTATTTTGGGTGGGTGTCTCTTCTCTAGGACATCTATCCACATATTGCTTGAATACTCTCACTGCTAACCTCACTCATTTTGTAGGCAACTGCTTGAAACTATGGATTAATGATGAAGAGTTGTTTTTTATTCCAGTCTTAGTGAATTCCTCAATCAATTCTTGATATACTTGTTCCATGTTTTGAAAATTATCAGGATCTAAGGGCTGGAACCATGCTAAGGCCGTGTCTGTGAGGGTTAGGCCAAATGATTCATATTGGACCATGAAATCTTCTACTTGCTCAGATCTTGCCACTAGCTTGAATTTAACAATGTGATTGTATGGCTCACCAGAACAATCATAGTGGATTCTCATGCATTTGGCCACTTGAATGGGTCTGAATCATCTTCCTGGTTCAAGTGGTCTTGGCATTACCGAGAAAACTGGTCGTCCTATTGGTATACCTGCATCTCTTCCTACTGGTGGTCTCTCAAGAATAGGGAATTTATTTCTTGGTTCTGCATTTGTAGGAGGTCGATAGTTGGGGTTAACACCAGGTGTATCAAACTAGACTTGGGGTCTAACCGGAATGCTCTGTTGTTGTGTCTGACCAGAATGCTGATAAGATGAATTTTGGTGAGTTCCTTGGGGATTTTGAGAAGTAGTGGCTTGATCCTTAGGCAGGAATACAGAAATGTTCTGACATCTCAGCTTGGCTCTCTCTAATTCAATCATGGGTCAGTATCTTCTCTGATTCTTGTCTAAGTAAGTAATGTGAGAGGGGTTTTCAGGATCTTGTAACTCATAGATGGTGGCTGGATTTGTCACTTCTTCCCTCAATGAAGAGTTGGTTTTAATTAAATGATCTATTCCATTCACCATGTAGACATCCATTAAGAAGTCGTCCTGGGGAATTAAGTCTCCTCTCCAAATCCTAATTACAATGGGCTTCCCTCTAGGGGTTAACACATGTTCTACTTGTCCTTCTTCATTAGGGTTTTGGGCATTATCTTCTTCCCTTTGCTCATTGATGCTCTTTGGATGCTCTATGATCGCATACATAATCCCCCTTTTATCCATATAGAATCCTCCCACGTACTTGACTACTGGTCTCAGCACTATATGAGCATCCCTGGCTTTCTTCAACCTTGCCACTGATCTATTTAGTCCATCTATGTAGATGGGTAGGTCATGTTGATTGGTGTTCACATATTCTAAGGATGTTCTGTACTCTCCCTCAATGATAGACATTAGGCCTGCTATGGGTATAGAGCTATGCAAGTCTTCTGAGGTCATAATGGTTTCTTCTTCAGACTCACTCGAGGTCTCGAAATAATGTGAATGAATACTTGGCTCGACCACATTTCCTACAGATGATACCACACTCCTTTGGCTTCCTAGGACTCTTCACGTTCTCAAGTTCATTCACTAATGGCTCTATTTGAGTCTGGACGGACCTTGGCTCCAAAAATCTCTCCAGAATTTATAGATATATATGTATTTTTTTCTTAATTTGGAGTCTCCTTGATGAGGTATCACTGAAATTTACTGGCACGACACACGATACTTGTTGTTCAGACGACACTCGATACTTAGCTTTACACGATATCTGGCCTCCACGACACACAATATTTGTGATCCACATGACACCTACAGTTGGCAACACTCGATACTTGGCATATTGTCGACACACGACACCTGAGCAGTCATGACACATGACTCCTGAATATCGGGACACTTGGCCCTGAGTATGACACTTGGGTATCGCCACACTTGACCCTCAACAACACTTAGATATCATGACACTTGGCCACACGATACTTAGATATTGCGACACTTGACTCATGTCACACGATACCAGGATATCGCGACATTGAACTAATGTCACATGATACCAGGATATTGTGACACTTGACTAATGTCACACCATACTAGGATATCTAAACACTTGACTAATGTCACACGATACCAAGATGTCGCAACACTTGACTAATGTCATATGATACCATGATATCGCGACACTCACCCTTGGGAGGTCACGACACTTGGATGTCGCGACACTCGACCTTGGGAGGTCACGACACTTGGATTTTCTCACACATAAGCAATTATTAAAAAAAACCAGGCTAATGTATGTGCTCTTAGTGCCTATTTCCCCTTCTCTAAGTGCCTGTATCACAAAAAATGTCAATCAAACCCATGATACCTCCCTCACGACATCGATCGTAGGTCATCTCATGTTTTCTCCTGATTCAATTTGAACTTTTAGAGCAATAATTTGGGCAGCTCACCTTCACAAAGCTACCCTTAAGCTAACTTCAACCCACACTTGCTCTTTGTAGCTCCAACACCCATGATCTCTCTTTCATGACACCTGTTGTCTACACTCTCTCGACATTTTCTAGGAAACAAGTGATCTCAAAATGGCTTATTTTTTTGGTTTTTAAGCCTCTGAAATGCACAAAGGTTGAAAGATGCTGAAAGGTAAAGATCAAAATACTTGGGATCAAAATACAAGGAAGAAGATATAGAGAGGAGAAGACATAAATTCGAAATTCTGTGCTCTTGATTCTCATAATGGCAAAAAGTCCTTACAAAGAGTCACAAAATGATTCATATACATGTGCCCTAAAAATGGTCCTTTTACACAAGAGGCCGGCAGTTTATTGACTAAAAGACTAATTTTCTACTAGTTTACAAGGGTAATGATACAAATATCTATGGATATGCATCTAGAAGACTCCTCTAGTGCATTTACATCAGAAAATATATTACAACATGACTATGTTACAAAAATAAAGTGTCCAAATCAAAAAAATTTTGGTGACCTTCTTTTTCTCTGCATCTCTGCTCTTCTTTGCTTTACAATAGGTATATACCAGTTTTGGCTCGCCAATATAAGCATCTCAAAGTCTGCTAAGGTCTATCAGAATTCGTCTGGGCAGTTCTATTCAAATTTTTGAGATACAATCAATTTTGTGCATCAAGCTATTTTAGTCACTGACCATGGCTGAAAGGAGTGATGTATTTCATATGTTGGCTGTTGAGGATAAGTTGGATGGTACCAACTACCCGTTATGGGCTTATATGATGCGACATGTATTGGTTGCAAAAGGATTGTGGAACATTGTGCAGGATGTTGAAAAATATCCTATCACACTTGCAACTGTTACAATTGTAGGTACTGAAGCTGATGCAGAAGGTGTCGAAGATGATGATATTCTGCATATTCCTGTTTGTGCTGTGGTTTTTGTTGCACCTACTACAGAGCAAATTTGTTGGGATGGCAGAGATGCCCAAGCACATGCATTGATAGCTTTGTCTGCCAAACATGAAATTATTCCTGACATTTGCTCTTGCAGGATAGCTAAGGATGCTTGGGATACACTTACCACATTGTACCAAGCTAGGAATGAGGCTCGTGTTGCTTACCTCCAAAAACATTTGGAGAGTGAGCACATGAATGAAGGTGATTCTATGGAAAATTTTCTAACAAAGATCAAAGATTTTAACAAACAATTGATTTCTGCTGATGAAGTTATACCAGATAGCTCACTTGTGCAGACCGTTCTGAATGGTCTTCCTGATTCATATCAGAGTTTTGCTTCTACTCTTCATTTGATGATGAAAGGCAATCCAAATGCCTTATCATTTGAGGTGTTAGTCTCTGTTCTATTGCTGGAAGATCAATGTAGGCAAAACAGGTCCATTATGGGTGTTGCAGATCAAGCTTTCCTGGCTAGTCAGAAGGGCAAAGGAAAATGGAGCTCTTCAAGTAGTAAGCCGAAATCTACTAATTCTGCATAATCAAAGAGGGAAGACAAAGATGAAAAGAAATTAGAAAAGCAGAAATTGTTTTGCAAGTAGTGTAAAGGAAATGATCATATCATAAAGAACTGTCCAAAATTGGCTGCTAAAGAGGCAAAGAAGAAAGAGGCTGGAATGGTTGTTGTAGAGGCCTCTACACCAAAAACAGAGTCTGCTAATCTTGTGTAGGAAGAAGAATGGGCGTTTACTACTATTTGCAGTTTTGACCCATCTTCTAATGAGCAATGCATGTTTGCACTAGACTCAGATGTTTGGTACTTTGATAGTGGGGCGACCAAACATATCAGCTCGCAGCACAATTTCTTCACTTCACTCGAGCCTGCCCCTACAGGGAGTACTGTCACATGCGCCAACAACTCCTCTTATCCTGTCATGGGAGTTGGTAAGATCATTTTAACTACTGTTGATGGTAGTTCTTTCACTTTATCAGATGCTTTATTTGTGCCAGGGATCAAGAAGGATCTGTTATCAGTTTCATCTTTAGCCAAGATCAGCTTGGTTAAGAAATTTGTTGATGCCAGGTGTACAGTTCATGATCTACCAATAGCGACGTGATTATTGCTTCTGGCATTTTATGTCATGGGCCATATAAGCTCATAGACTATGAGAGATCTATGACTGATTCACCATGTGTACATGATTCTCAAGCTATGGCAGATGCAAAGCTTTGACATGCACGCTTTGGTCATATGAATTTTGCTAGTTTGCTATGCCTGCAGAAATCTGAAATGGTGTCCTCTTTGCCCAAACTTGAGGCACCCAATGAACATGTATGTGAAGGCTGTATTTTGGGCAAAATGCATTGTTCCTCATTTCCAAAAGATGGTTTAGTTCAGGCTACTCAAAAATTGCAACTTGTACATAGTGATGTTTGTGGTCCTATGTAGACACCTTCTTTTGGAAATTATCTTTACTTTGTGACCTTCATCGATGATTTTTCTAGGCATGCATGGGTATACCCATTGAAGGCAAAGTCCGAAGTGTTCATGTGCTTCAAACAGTTTTTGGTTTTGGCTGAAAATCTATTAGCATGTAAATTGGGGACCCTCCATTCTGATCGAGGGGGGGAATATATGTCTTCCTATTTTAATGCGATTCTAGCTGAACGTGGGATAAAACACCAGTGTATAATGCCGTATACACCTCAACAGAATGGAGTTGCTACACAAAAGAACAGGTCACTCATGGAGATGACGATGTATATGGTCAAGAGTCAGGCTTTACCACATAGTTTCTGATTTGAGACTGTCATGTGTGCAGCATATGTACTTAACATGTGTCCCACTAAAGTGCTGCAATCTATCACTCCATATGAGGCTTGGCATAATTGCAAGCCATCTGTTGCTCATCTGCGTGTTTTTGGCTGTTTGGCATATGCATTAGTGCCTGAACAACATTGCATAGAATTGGATGATAGTAAAATGTATTTTTGTTGGGTACAATACTGAAAGTAAAGGCTATCGTCTGCATCATCCACAGACTAAACGCATTCTGTTTAGCCTTGATGTTGTTTTTGTGCAAGATGCTATTCAGCCATTGCTTTCATGTACTAAGGAGACATCTGTTAGCTCTAAAGACATGTATGATACTTTGCTACCTCTTTTTACAGGTGGACTATCTAGTGCTGGTCCTAATGAGGCAACTTCTCAGCCTTTGTAGGTCTCATGTGATGATGCAGATCATTCCATTTCTGATGCAGATTTACATGATGCACTTGTTGATGAGAGAGCTCATATTGAGCAGGCAAAAACTATGCCAAAATGGCCGGTCTAGACTTTGCGTGATAGCAAATTATATGCACCTCTGTCATATCATACTCGTTTAGGCTCTCATAGTGCCTCTTTTGCATAAGATTGCTATGCTATGACTGCATCTAGTCTCTGTGATGAGAATGAGCCTATTTCGTTTGATGAAGCATAAAATTCAGAAAATTGGATGGCTACTATGCAATCTGAATATGATGCTATAATGAAGAATGGTACTTGGTCTTTATGTGACTTGCCTCTAGGCAAGAAGGCCATTGGGACTAAGTGGGTATACAAGCTAAAGCATAAGCCTGATGGTACAGTTGACAGGTATAAGGCTAGGCTTGTTGCGAAGGGTTATGCATATGAAAGAGGCATTGATTTTGATGAGACCTTTGCACCTACTTGCCAAATGACTACTGTTCGTAGCATCTGTGCACTTTCAACTCATTATGGTTGGAATGTACATCAGTTGGATATCAAAACAACATTTCTGAATGGCGACTTGCAGGAAGAAGTGTATTTTTTGTAGCCCCATGGCTTTGTGCAGAAAGAGCATGAGAACCAGGTGTGCAGGTTAAAGAAGGCATTAGATGGCTTAAAGCAAGCACCGCGTGCTTGGTATGAAAAGATACATGCCTATCTGATTGCACATGGTTCTGAGAATGGTCCAACTGAAAGCACCTTATATGTCAAGCGTGCTAATGATGTACTTCTGATCATTGTGGTTTATGTTGATGATATGCTACTCTGCTACTCATTGGTCCTCATGAGAGGCATATTGCTGATTTTAAGGCTGATTTACATGCCTCATTGGAGATGTCTGATTTGAGGCATTTGCATCACTATTTGGGCATTTAGTTTATGCACGTTGATGGTGGAATGGCTTTGTGTCAAACGAAATATATTGACACATTATTGCAGCATTTCGGCCTTGAAGACTGTAAGACCATTGCCACTGCAATGGAGACAGGTTTATGATTGAGTCTTCTGAATGCTGGAGATGCATTTGACGCTATTCTCTATTAGCAGACTGTTGGATGCTTGATTTACTTATGCATACTTTGCGAGATATTCAGCTTGTTGTCTCACAAATGAGCAGGTTTATGCATTGCTGAGGTGTCAAGCATTGGCAGATGATTAAGCGCATATTTTGCTACTTGAGTGGTACTCAACTACTTGGGTTGTTTTATCCCAAGGGGGGATCACTACCACTAGATTTGCATGCTTTTTTTGACTCTGACTTAGTTGGTTGCTATGACACTCATGTGTCCACTAGAGGTTTTTGCTTCATGCTTGGTAGCTCATGTATATCTTGGTTGAGCAAGAAGCAACCTACTATGGCCACTTCTAGTTGTGAGGCTGAGTATAGAGAAGCTTTCACAACTACTGTTGAGTGTGTGTGGCTCAGATGCCGTATGCTTGATTTGGGTGTTGGTCAGTCTTCTGCCACCACCATCTTCACTGACCATCAGACTGCATTGGTAGTTGCGAGGAACCCTGTGTTCCATGCTCGCACTAAGCACATTGAGGTGCATTATCGTTATGTCAGGGAGAGGTTCTCTAGTGGGGAGATCATCTTGGCATATGTGCCCACACAAGAGAACATTGTAGACCTTTTCACAAAGGCTATGCCTACGGAGAAGTTTGAAGCTTTCTACAAAGCTTTGGGCTTACTTCCTTTTGTGGATTGATCCCACATAGCTTGGCACTTCCTTATACATGAGTGCTAGCTCCTTGTTCAATGCATCACTCCCAGGGGGGATTTTGTTGATATATTTAGGTAGTGATGTGTGTTAACACACTAGGACCGCCAGGGCACTTTTTTCCCTCTTTAGGAGGTTTTTTCCCCTCGACTTGTATATACGCCTATTGCCCTAATGGGCTACTTATCTTTGTACATTCTCTAGTAATACATTCAGTATTGTGTGTTGTGCTCCAAGCTTCTTCTTCTTCCTTATGCTGTTCGCGTGCTTCTGCAGACATCTAACCCCAACAAAAAAGGGAAGACAAAGGTGAGAAGAAAACAAAAAAGTAGAAACAATTCTACAAATACTATAAAGGGAATGATCATGTCATAAAGAGTTTTACAAAACTAGTTGCAAAAGAGGCAAAGAAGAAAGAGGCTCGAATGGTTGTTCCAGATGGCACTACACCTAGAATAGAGTCTGCTAATCTTGTGCAAAATGAAGAATGAGCATTTACTAATGTTTGCACCTATGACCCATCTTCTCATGAATAGTGTTTATCTATAGTAGACTTAGATGTTTGGTACTTTGACAATGGGGAAACCAAACATATTACCTCATAGCGTAGTTTCTTAAGTTCACTAGATCATACCCCAAAATGGAGTATTGTCACATGCTCTAACAACTCCTCTTATTGTGTAATGGGAGTTGGTAAGATCATTGTGACTACTGATTATGGTAGTTCTTGCACATTGTGAGATGCTTTGCTTGTGCCAAGGATGAAGAAGAATTTGTTGTCAGTCTCAAGATTAACCAAGATCGGCTTGGTTATCAAATTTGTTGATGACAGATGTACAATTCATGATATGTCAAATGTCCATGTTATTATTGCTTCTAGAATTTTATGTTGTGGGCTATATAAGCTCATAGACTATGCAAAATCTCTCAATTGTTCAACATGTGCAGTTCAAGATTCTCATGCTATGTAAAATGCAAAGCTTTGGCATGCATACTTTGGCCATTTGAATTCTGCTAGTTTTCTATGCATGCGAAAATTTAAAATGGTGTCCTCTAAGCCCAAAATTGAGACACCTAGTAAACATGTCTCTGAATGCTGTATTTTGGGCAAAATGTAGCATTCCTCCTTCCCAAAAGATGGTTCAGTATGAGTTACTAAAAAATTCTAGCTTATTCACAGTGATGTTTGTGGTCCTATGCAGACACCTTCTTTTGGAAACTACCTTTACTTCGTGACTTATATTGATGACTTTTCCAAGCATTCATGAGTGTATCCATTGAAACCAAAGTCCAAAGTGTTTATGTGCTTCAAATAATTTTTGGTTTTGGCTGAAAATCTGTTAGCATGTAAAATGTGCACCTTCCATTATGATTGAGGGGGGCATACATGTCTTCAGATTTTAATGCATTTGTGGCTGAATGTGGGATCAAATATCAATGTACAGTGCCATATACACCTCAACAGAATGGAGTTACTGAAAGAGAGAACAATTCTCTAATGGAGATGGTGAATTGTATGGTCAAAAGTCAGGTTTTACCATGTAGCTTCTAGCTTGAGATGTTATGTGTGCATCATATGTACTTAATAGGTGTCCCACCAAAGCATTGCATTCTATCACTCCATATGAGGCTTGGAATCATTGAAAACCATCTGTTGCTTATTTGCATGTCTTTGGTTGTCTAGCATATGCATTAGTGCTTGAACAATAATGTAAAAAATTGGATGATAAAGTATTAAAATGTATTTGTATTGGATATTGCTATGAAAGCAAATGCTATCGTCTGTATCATCCACCGACTAAATGCATTTTCGTTAGTTGTGATTCTAGTTTTGTGGAAGATGCAATTCTACCATTGATTTCATGTACTAAGGAGACATCAGTTAGCTCCAAAGATTTGTATGATTCTTTGTTACCTCTTTTTACATGTGGATAATCAGGTGCTGGTCCAAATGAGGTAATTTCTCAGCCTTTAAAGCATTCTATTTCTGATGCAAATTTACATGATGCATTTGTTGATGAGAGGTATGATATAGAGTAGACAAAAACTATGCCCAAATGACTGGTGAAGGCTTTGAGAGATAACAAATTAGATGCACCTCTGTCATATCTTACTCGTTCATGCTCTCATAGTGCTTGTTTTGCATCAGATTGCTATGTAATGGCTGCCTCTAGTCTTTGTGATGAGAATGAGCCTGTTTCTTTTGATGAAGCACAAAATTTAGAAAATTGGATGGGTTCTATGCAATCAGAATATGATGTTATTATGAAGAATGGTACTTGTTCTTTATGTGATTTGCCTATAGGCAAAAAGGCCACTAGCCCTAAATGGGTATACAAGCTAAAACATAAACTTGATGGAACAATGGACACATATAAGGCTAACCTTGTTGCAAAAAGGTTATGCTCAAGGAAGATGCATTGATTTTGATGAGACGTTTGCTCAAACATGCCGTATGACCACTATTTGTAGCATCTATGCACTTGTAGCTCATCATGATTGGAATGTACATTGGTTGGACATTAAGACTACATTTTTGAATGATGACTTATATGAAGAAGTGCATGTATTTCAACCCTATGGTTTGGTATAAAAAGGGACATGAAAACGAACTATGTAGGTTGAAAAAGGCATCATATGGTTTGAAGCAATCACCACATGCTTGGTATGAAAAAAAACATCCCTACTTTATTGCACATGGATTTGAGAGCAGTCCAACTGACAGCACCTTATATGTTAAGCATGCAAATGGTTTGATTCTGATCATTCTTGTCTACGTTGATGACATGCTTCTCATTGGTCCTAGTGAGAAGCATATTTCTAATTTTAACCATGGTTTTCATGCCTTTTTTGAGATGTTAGATTTGGGGCATTTTGATCATTATTTGGGCATTTGATTTATGCAAATTGATGGTGGAATAGCCTTGCAGTGTTTTGGCCTTGAAGATTGAAAGCCTATTGCCACTCCTATGGAAACAAGCTTACGGTTGAGTCTTCATGATGCTTGAGATGCATTTGATGTTATTCTCTATCAACATGCTCTTGGATGCTTGATCTACTTATGCATAATGCGGCTTGATATTCCGTTTGTTGTGTCTCAAATGAGTAGGTTAATGCATTGCCCAAGTGTCAAGCATTGATAGGCGATTAAGCACATCTTTCACTACTTGAGTGGTACCCAGATACTTGGATTGTTTTATCCCAAGGAGGGATTACTACCGCTAGATTTACATGCTTTTTCTGACTTCTATTGGGCTTGTTGCTATGACATTCATGTGTCCACTAGTGATCTTTGCTTCATGCTTGGTAGCTCATGCATATCTTGGTTGAGAAAGAAGCAACCTACTATGGCCACTTCTAGTTGTGAGGCTGAGTATAGGGCAACTTTCACAGTATCTGTTTAGTGTGTGTGGCTTAGAAACCTTTCACAACCTACTGAATATAGGGCAACTTTCACAACATTTGTTGAGTGTGTGTGGATCAGAAACCTTTTGGATGATTTGGGTATTGGCCACTCTTTTTCCACCACCATCTTCACTGATATTTAAAGCACATTAGAAGTTGTGAGGAACCCTGTGTTCCATGCTCGCACAAAGCACATTGAGGTGCATTTTCATTATGTCAAGGAGAGGTTCTCTATTGGGGAGATCAATTCAGCATATGTGCCTACATAGGATAACATTGCAGATCTTTTGACAAAGGCTTTGCCTCAAGAGAAGTTTGAAGCTTTTCACAAAGCTTTGGGTTTACTTCCTTTTCTAGATTGATCTCTTTCCATATAGCTTGGCACTTCCTTATACAAGTGCCAACTCCTTGTTCACTACATCACTCCCAAGGGGGATTTGTTGATATATTTTGGTAGTGATGTGTGTGAACACACTAGGACCACCAGGGCACTTTTTTCCCTCTTTAAGAGTTTTTTTTTTGGCTTGTGTATATGCTTATAACCTTAACGGGTCACTTGGTAATACATTCAATATTGTGTATTGTGCTACAATCTTCTTCTTCTTCCTTGTGTTTGTGTGCTTCCACAGACCTAAAACTCCAACAACATATAACCCTAAAGGGTCACTTATCTTTTTACACTCACTTGGTAACACATTTAGTACTATGTGTTGTGCTTCAACCTTCTTCTTCCTTGTGTTGTTTCTGTGCGTTCGTATAGACCTAAAACACCAACAAAGAGAAGTATCAAATGCATCACTTGCATCCTCAATTAAGAACCTAAATTTTCTTCCCACTAGTGTTGAGATGACTTGCAATCCTCAAAATCATAACACTTAAGTAGTTTATCAATATAGTTCTCTTAATGCACAACAATTACCCCCTCAATGAATACAAACTAGATGCCAAGATAATAATCATAAATGTTGGAGTTCAAGGTCTGCAGAAGCATCTAGACCACACAAGGAAGAAGAAGAAGAAACTTGGAGCAAAATAGAGTATATAATGTATTAGCATGTGAATGTACAAAACATAAGTGGTTACTTAGGGTTATAGACATATATACAAGTTGGGGGAAGAAAACCTCCCAAAGAGGGAAAAAAGTGTCCCAATGGTCCTAAGTGTTTTCATGCACATCACTACCAAAATATATCAACAAATTCCCCTAAGGAGTGATGCAGTGAACAAGGAGCTAGCACTCATGTATAAGGAAGTGCCCAGCTATGTGGAAAGGCATCAATCCAAAAAAGGAATTAAGCTCAAAGCTTTGCGAAAAGCTTCAAACTTCTCCCTAGGCAAATCATTTGTGAAAAGGTCTACAATATTATCCTATGTGGAAACATAAGACAAATGGATCTTTCGAGTAGAGAACCTCTCCCTGACATAATGATAGTGCATATGTGCTTTTTGGGAGCATGGAACACAGTGTTCCTTGCAATCCCCAATGCGCTCTCATTGGTAGTGAAAATGATGGTGGTAGAAGATTGACCACCTCCAAAATTAGCCAAATGATATCTAAGCCACACACACTCAACAATTAAATGTGCTCCATACTCAAACTCACAACTAGAAGTGATCACAATAGGCTACTTCTTGCTCAACCAAGATATGCATGAGCTACCAAGCATGAAGCAAAAGCCACTTTTGGATGTATGTATGCCATAGAAACTAGCTCGATCTGAGTCAAAAAAAGCATATAAATCTTGTGGTAATAATCCCCCCTTAAAATAAAACAATCCAAGTAGTTGGGTACCACTAAAGTAGCGAAAGATGTGCTTAACTACTTGCCAATCCGTGACAGCAAGGCAATGCATAAAACCACTCATACGAGAGGCAACAAACTAAACATGAGGCCGCATTATGCATAAGTAGATCAAGCAGAGAACAACCTGCTCATAGAGAATAACCTCAAATGCATCTCCAATATGAAGAATCAATGATAAACCTATTTCCATGAGAGTGGCAATAAGTTTTTAATCTTCAAGGCCAAAATGTTAAAATAATGTGTCAATATATTTTGTTCGACACAAAAGCTATTCCTCCATTAACTTGCATAAAGTAAATGCCCAAATAATGATGCAAATGCCCCAAATCTGACATCTCAAAAGAATCATGCAATATGCTTCTTATTAGGACCAACGAGCAACATGTCATGAACATATACAATAGTGATCAGAAGTACATCATTTGAATGCTTAACATATAAGGTGCTCTCAGTTGGACTATTCTCAAAGCCATAAGCAATCAAGTAGGCAAGTATCTTTTCATACCAAGCATGTGGTGCTTGATTTAAACCATACAATGTCTTTTTCAACCTTGACACTTTGTTTTCATGCTCTTTTTGCACAAAACCATGGGATGAAATACATACACTTCTTCATGTAAGTCATCATTGAGAAATGTAGTTTTAATGCCCAACTGATGTATATTCCAACCATGATGAGCTTCAAGTGCACAAATGCTATAAATAATGGTCATTTGACATGCGAAAGCAAAGGTCTCAACAAAATGGATGCCTCTTTCTTGAGCATAACCTTTGGAAATAAGTATCGCCTTATACCTTTCAATTGTTCTATGAGGCTTATGTTTCAGCTTGTACCCATTTAATGCCAATGCCCTTTTTTCTCGGAGGTGAATCACATAAAGACCAAGTACCGTTCTTCATAATAACATCATATTGTAATTGCATAACAAGCATCTAGTTTTTTGAATATTGTGCTTCATCAAAAGAAATAGGCTCATTCTCATCACAAAGACTAGAGACAACCATTTCGTAGCAATCTCATGCAAAGGAAGGACAATGATAGTTTTTAAGAGTACGATATCTCGATGATGCATTTAAGTTTCTATATCTCAAGGTCTGCACTTGGTACAACCCATTCAACATAGTTTTTTCCTCCTCTATGTCAACCCTCTCATCAACAAGTGTAGCATGTAAATCTATATCAGAAATGTAATGATGTGCACTATTATTTGAAACTTATAAAGGCTGAGAAATTGCCATTTGGACTAGAACTTGAGTGATCACCGATAAAAAGAGGTAGCACAGTGTCACACACATCGTTTGAGCTACTTCATGTCCCCTTCGTACATGAAAGTAATGGTTAAATTGCATCTTCCACAAAAAAAACATCATGGCTAACTAGAATGTGTTTATTTTGTGGATGATATAGATGATAACCTTTTCCTTTTGAACTGTATCCATTAAAAATACATTTGATTGCTTTATCATTCAATTTCCCACATTGTTGTTCAGACACTAATTCATATGCAAAATAATCAAAGGCACACAGATGAGCAACAGATGGCTTACGACCATGCCAAGCCTCATGTGGAGTGATCGATTGTATTGCTTTGGTGGGACACTTGGTAAATACATATGTTGCACACATGACAACCTCAAGCCAGAAGCTACGTGGTAAAGCCTAACTTTTGACCATACACCTCACCATTTTGATAAGAGATCTATTCTTTCTTCTAGCAAATCCATTTTTTTGAGTTCTATACAAGATTTTATGTTGATTTTTCATGCTAGCAGATCCTTAGCCATAACCAAGAACTGTTTGAGGTACATAAACACTTTAGATTTTGCTTTCAATGGATACACCCATGTGTGCCTAGATAAGTCATCAATAAAAGTCACAAAGTAAAGTCAGTTCCTGAATATTGTGTGCATAGGACCGGATACATCACTATGAACAAGCTATAATTTATGAGTAGCTCAAGCTGAACCATATTTTGGGAAGGCTTTATGCTCCACTTGTTCCAAAATAGAACCTTCACAAACATGTTTACAAGGTGCCTCAAGTTTGGGCAGAGAGGACATCATTTTAGATTTCTATAGGTGAATCAAACTAGCAAAATTTAGATGACCAAAGCATGCATGCCGAAGCTTTGCATCTAGGATAGCTTCAAAATTTTGGGCCTCACATGTTGAAATATTCTTAGATTTTGCATAGTATATGAGCTTATACAACCTGTGACATAAGATGTTAGAAGAAACAATAACATCACCATTTGAGAGATGATGAACTGTACATCTATGATCAACAAATTTAGACAATCTTGGCTAATGTTAAAACTGAGAGCAAAGTTTTCTTGATCCGTGACTCATATAGAGCATTTGACAATGTGAAAGAACTACCATCAATAGTAGTCAAAATGATCTTTCCAACTCGCATTATAGGATAAGAGGATTGTTAGCACATGTGATAGTATTCCCTATAGGGATAGGCTCAAGTGAATTAAAGAAACTATGCTACAATGTAATATGTTTGGTTGCCCCACTATCAGAGTACCAACCATCTGGGTCTACTGCACACATACATTGCTCATGAGAAGATGGATCATAGTTTTAGATAGTAGTAAATGCCCATTCTTCATTTTGAACAAGATTATTAGACTCTATTTTAGGTGTAGGGGCCTTTGCAACAACCATTCCAAACTTTTTCTTCTTTGCTTCTTTTGCAACCAATTTAGCACAAATCTTTATGAGATGATCATTTTACTTACAATATCTGTATTTTTTTTTAGTTTTCTATTTTCTTATCATCTTTGTCTTCCTTCTTCACTACGCAACATTATGAGATTTTTGCTTACTAGTAGATGAACTCCATTTACCTTTGCCCTTGTGAATAGATAAGAAGTCTTGATCTACAAGATGCATAATTGACCTATTTTGCCAAGGATAATGTTCTTGCAAAAAATAGAGACTAAATCCTCAAATTTTAAGGCATTTGGATTGAGTCTCATCATCAATCAAAGAGTAGAAATAAAAATCTGATATGAATCTAGAAGATCATTAAGAACAATCTACATAAGTGAACTATCTAAAAAGACTTCATTAGCTGAAATAAACTACTCCTTTAAATCCTTGATTTTATAAAAAAACTATACATATAATCTCATTCAATCATATGCTCACTCCTCAACTATTTTTGGAGGTAAGCAATACAAGCCTCATTTCTTGCCTAGTACAAATTATAAGTTTATCCCAAGCATTTTTTGTTATGTTGTAGGAGTGAATGTGAGGGGTAGTGGCATATTGGAGAGATAAAGCTATCGATGCATGTGCCCAAGCATCTCTACCATCCCAACAAAGTTTCTCTGTAGTAGGTGCAATAGTAGGATGTTTTTCAACACCCTTCACAATATTCCACAAACCTTTTGCTACAACATGATGCATCATATATGCCCATAATGGGTAATTAGTACCATCCAACTTATCCTCAATAACCAACATACAAAATACATCATTGCTTTTTGCTATTGGTAATGGACAAATACCATGATATGAAAATTTGTCTAATCTCAAAAAGTTGAACAAAAACACCTTATCGAGCCCTACTAAGCTTGTAATAGACTTTGAGGTGCCTGTACTAAGGAACCAAAACTTGTATATACGTTTGGCACAAAAGGAGAAAATTGATTGCATATTCTCTGCTATATTGCATTCAAGGCCGAAACGAGCTCACATCAAAATTGATGTGACAAAGCAGAGGTGTTTTGAACTCCTAATTGCCCCGAGTATGCTCACCAATTTTCATGTGATTTTGAAATTGTGACTGGAGGGGTGTCAACAATGCCCTAGATAAAACGACAACCTTCTTCGATACCAATTGTTGAGGTCAAGGTTTGTGAAGCACACAAATAACACAAGGAATAATAAGAAGCTTAGATCACAACACAATAGAGAATGTATTATCAAGTGAATGTACGAAAGATAAGTGATCCATTGGGGTTATAGGCATATATACAAGCCGAGGGGAAAAAACCTCCTAAAAAGGGAAAAGTTCTCGATGGTCCTAAGTGTATTCATGCACATCACTATCGAAATATATCAACACAAACTACCAAGATATGTGACATCAAAAGTATGTTGCAAATTAGCCATAAGCATCCCAATTTTCTCATCCATGGCTGAGTCAAGAGAATCATCAATGTAAAGAACACACTTAGTGTCAATGGCATTCTTACGTTTTGGAAATCCACTTAACTCTCAAGTATGATTTATGTGAATAGAATACAATTTTGATTGCATTTAGCTTGTCCAATTTGAATAATCACATGCAATTTGAGTGGCTCTTGAATACATGTAGTTGCAATTGGGGATACATCCACAAAGTAGCTAAATTTTTTAGCAAATACCTTATCTCGACTTACAATAATTTTATTTGTCAATGGATGATATAAGCAATAACCTTTATTCTCACTACTATATCGAAAAAATATATATTTCTTTGCCTTGTCATCAATTTTGTGACATTGTGTGATGGCACAAGAGTATATGCCAAACAACTAAATATGCACATATGACTAACTATTGGTATTTGCCCATTTCAAGCTTATGACTCTCAATGCTTTCTTAGAACAATGGTTCAATACATAGTTTGCACACATGGCTGCTTCCATCCAAAACTTGTCTGGAAGATGCTTTCCTTTAACCATACATCATACCATTTTAAGAAGTGTTCTATTCTTGTACTATGCAACATGATTTTGTTGAGGTGTATATGGCAACATGTATTCACCATGTATTTGCCACCTAGGTTGCATTATTCATTATTCAACAATTCGATTATTGTGATTAATTATAGAATTTTATGTTGAACCCTAATTATCCGATCGAATTATCTGATGCCATGTCAGGTTATTCGGACATGAGTGAATAGTTTTTGCACGGCAATTGGGAGTTATTAATTTTTTTTAAATCGAAAAGCTTTTGATAGAAAAATATTCGTTCAAATAATGTTTTATAAAAGAATTCCCTCATAATTTTACCTCATCAGAGTTACTTTTCTTTTTTTCAAACTTACATTGTCGTACAAAGAACAAGGTATAAGCTCTTGTTAAAAATATTTACTCTTTTAGTATTAAAAAAATAAAAAAAATTATTTTGTTTTTAATTGTGATTTAAAAACTATTGTGATTGTTTGACTCAACATTGACTATTAATTCACAATAGTATATGTATGTGTGTATGATTGTGAGTAAAAATGTATTGTGATTTTTTGAATCAATATTGATTTTTACTTCACAATAGTATGTGTACGTGTATGGTTCTGAGTGAAAATCTATTGTGATTGTGTATGCGCACGTGTCTATGTGTGTATGATTGTGAATTAAAATCTATTGTATATGTTGGAAAAGCTTTTGACTTCTTTTTTAGAATTAAAGGGTTGAGAAGGTGTTAATAAGTGAACTAGAGCTTTTTAGGTCTCTAAATGAATTTGCCTTTGGGATCCAAAAAAGTTTCATCCAATAGTATTTGTATGTGCATATGAGTGTATAATTGTGAATGAAAATCTATTGTGATTGTCTAACTTAACATTGATTCTTACTTCACAATAGTATGTGTAAATGTATGTGCATATGATCAAGAATTTAAAATCTATTGTGATTGTTTGACTCAACATTGATTCTTACTTCACAATAGTATGTGTAAGTGTATGTGTGTGTATGATTGAGGATTAAAATCTATTGTGATTGTTTGACTCAGCATTGATTCTTACTTCACAATAGTATGTGTAAGTGTATGTGTGTGTGTATGATTGAGAATTAAAATCTATTGTAACTGTCTGACTCAACATTGATTCATACTTCACAGTACTATGTGTAAGTGTATGTGTGTGTGTGTATGATTGAGAATCAAAATCTACATTTTCTGACTCAACATTGATTCTTACTTCATAGTAATATGTGTAAGAATATGTGTGTGTATGATTGAGAATTCAAATCTATTTTGATTTGTCTGACTCAACATTGATTCTTACCTCACAATAGTATGTAAAAATTCAACAATATTTTTTTCATTAGGACCAATGAGCAGCATGACATCAACATATCAACATATATAATAATGATCAACAGTACATTGTCTTCATGTTGAACATATAAGGTGCTTTCAGTTGGACCGTTTTCATGTGATAGCAAGTAGGCATTGATCATTTGATACCAAGCACATGGTGCTTGCTTCAAACCATATAATGTCTTTCTCAACTTGCATAATTTTTTTTCATGTCCTTTTTGCACAAAACCATGAGGCTAAAATACATGCACTTCTTCGTGTAAGTCATCATTGGAAAATGCAATTTCAATGCCCAAATGATGTACATTCCCACTATGATGAGCTACAAGTGCAAAGATGCTACAAATGGTGATCATTTGGCTTGTGGGAGCAAATGTCTCATCAAAATCAATGCCTTTCTCTTGAGCATAAATATTTGCAACTAGTCTAGCCTTATAGCTGTCAATTATTTTATCAGGCTTACATTTTAGCTTGTATACCCATTCAGAGCCAATGGCCTTTTTGCCTAGAGGCAAAGCACATAAAGACCAAGTACCATTTTTCATAATAGCACCATATTCTGGTTGCATAACATCCATCCAATTTTTTGAATTTTGTGCTTCATCAAAAGAAGCAGTCTCATTATCATCACAAAAACTAGAGATAGCCATTGCATAACAATCTAATGAAAAGGAAGCACTATGAGAGCTTCAACGAGTATGATATGACAGAGGTGCATCTAATTTGCTATCTCTCAAAGTCTATTTTTACACCAGCCAAACAACCATAGTTTTAGCCTCTTCTATATCATCCCTCTCATCAACAAGTGCATCATCTAAATTTTCATAAAAAATGGAATGATCTACATCATCATTTGAAATTGATAAAGGTTGAGAAATTGCATCATTTGGTCTAGCACTTGAATATCCACTTGTAAAAAGAGGAAGCAAAGTGTAATATACATCTTTAGAGCTAACTGATGTCTGCTTCATACATGAAAGTAATGGCTGAATTGCATCCACAAAAACATCACAACCATTCAGAATGCATTTAGTATATGGATGATACAGACGATAGCCTTGCATTTTGGATCTATACCCAACAAAAATACATTTCATTGCTTTATCATGTAATTTCCTATGTTGTTGTTCAGACACTAATGACAGACAACCAAAGACACACAAATGAGCAACAGATGGCTTGTGACCATGCCAAGCCTCATATGGGGTGATCAATTGCACTACTTTGGTGGGACACCTATTAAGTATATATGTTGCACACATAATAGCCTCAAGCCAGGATCCATGGGGTAAAGCTAACTTTTCACCATACACCTTGCATCTTCATGATAGACATGTTCTTTCTTTTAGCAACTCCATTTTTTTTAGTTGTATTCAGCACTGTACATTGATGTTTCTTTCCACACTCAACTAGAAATGCACTAACATTAGAGAAATTTATCCCCCCCTGATTAGAATGGAGGGTGCCCAATTTACATGCTAATAGATTTTTAGCCATAATAGAAAATTTTTTGAAGCACATAAACACTTTGAGATTTGCTTTCAATGGACACACCCATGCATTCCTAGAGAAGCCATCAATAAAATTCATAAAGTAAAGGTAGATCCAAAATGAAGGTGTTTGGATAGGACCACAAACATCACTATGAACAAGTTGCAATTTATCAGTAGCTCAAACTAAACCATCTTTTAGGAATGACGAAAGCTGCATTTTGCCCAAAATATAGCCATCTCATACATGTTTACAAGGTGCCTCAAGTTTGGATAGAGAGGACACAATTTCATATTTTTGTAGGCAAAGCAAACTAGCAAAATTCAGATGACCAAGGTGTGTATGTCAAAGCTTTGCATATGTGTTAGCTTGAAAATCTTGAATTGCACATGCTGAATCATTCATAGACTTTGCAAAGTCTATGAGATTATACAACCTTCAACATAAAATGCTAGAAAAAATAATAACATCACCCTTTGAGAGATCATGAACTATACATGTGTCATCAACAAATTTGACAACCAATCCAATCCTGGCTAACACTTAAACTGACAACATATTTTTCTTGATCCCTTGCACATACAATGCATTTGACAATGTGAAAGAAACTCAATCAACAGTAGCCAGATGACCTTACCAACTCCCATTGTAGGATAAGAGGATTTGTTATCACATGTAGACAATATTCCCTATAGGGGAAGGCTCAAGAATTGAAGAAACTGTGTTATGAGGTAATATGTTTGGTTGGTCCAATATCAAAATAACAAACATTAGGGTCTACTCGAGACATACACTACTCATGAGAAGATGGGTTACAATTGCAAACAATTAAAAATGCACATTCGTCATTCAAAAAAAGATTAGCAAACTATGTTTTAGTTGTAGAGGCCTCTACAACAACCATTCTAGTCTCTTTCTTCTTTGCCTCTTTTGCAACCTATTTAGGAAAACTCTTTATGGCATTATCATTTCCCTCACAGTATTTGCAAAATCGTTTCTCCTTTTTTGTTTTCTTCTCATATTTTCTTCCTTCTTTCACTATGCAACATTAGTCGATTTCTACTTACTAGTAGATGAGCTCCATTTACCTTTGCCCTTCTGTTTGATGAAGAAAGCTTGACCTACAACACACATTATTGACATGTTTTGCCTAGAATGATCTTCTTGCAACAAAACGGAGACTAACTCATCAAATGTGAAGGCATTTGGATTGGCTTTCATCATTAATCGAAGAGTAGAAGCAAAAATCTGATATGAATCTAGAAGAGCATTAAGAGTAGTCTGCACAAATCAACTACCCGATAAGACTGTATCGATAGAGATCAAGTGCTCCTTCAAATTTTGGATCTTTGTAAAAAAACTATCCATAGAGTATCCTTCATTCATGTGCTCACTCTCCAATTGTTTTCTAAGGTGAGCAACATGAGCCTCATTTATTGCCTTGTATAAAGTTGTAAGTGTATCCCAAGCATCCTTTGTTGTCTTGCAAGAGCGAATGTGAAGGATAATGGCATGTTTGACATAACAAATCTATCAATGCATGTGCCTGAGCATCTCTGCCATCCCAACGCATTTTCTCTATAGTAGATGCAACAAGAACCCCAACATGAATAGAAATTTGAAGATCATCATCTTCAATGTCATCTACATCACCTTCAATAATTATATTTGTAGGTGTAGTAGGAAGTTTTTCAAAATTGTGCATAATATTCCATAACCCTTTTGCTACTAATATATGGTGCATCATATATACCCACAACGGGAAATTAGTACCATCCAACTTATCCTCAATAGCCAACATATGGAATACATCATTGCTTTCAGTCATGACTAGTGAATAAATACACTAATGTGGAAAATTGAATGTATCTCAAAACGTTGAATAGAAACACCCTATTGAGCCCTACCAAACATGTAGTAGACTTTGAGCTGGTTGTATTGGGAAATGAAACCTGTATATATGTTTGGCACAAAAGGAAAAAATTGCCTCCACAATCTCTATGATAGTGCGTTTGGAGGCCAAAATGAGCTTAGATCAAAATTGCAATGCCACAAAGAAAAACCCTTTTGAACTCCTAATCTCCTTGGGTATGCTCATCAGTTTTCATGCAATTCTAAGACTATGATCGGAGGGGTTTCAACAATGCCTTGGAAGAAGTGGTGACCTACCCCAATTGTTGGAGTTCAAGGTCTACACAAGCACACAAACAACACAAGGAAGAAAAAGAATCTTGTAGCATAACACAATACTAAATGTATTACCAAGTGAATGCACAAAGATAAGTGAACCATTATAGTTATAGGCATATATATGAGACAAGGGAAAACAACCTTCTAAAGAGGGAAGAAAGTGGCTCGATGATCCTAAGTGTGTTCACACACATCATTACCAAAATGTTGTATCTCAACTGGGACTCGAGGGACCATTCCCATAGGTTTTACTATGCTTTGATGTGGCAATGTTACAGTGAAGTTGATAGGTCTTGAAGGTTGTAGTCCAAGCTTTTTCATGGTATGTTCAGGATCAAGTTAATGCCAGAACCTCCATCCATAATAGCTCCTTGTAACTGATGTCCTCTGATATTGACTATTAGATGTGAGCTCTTATAATCTATGAGGAGGGATTCCTCTACAGATTTATCCTTATTCATAGCAGCAGCCTTTGCCACTAAACTAGTCGTGGAGGCCTCATCAATGATCTGTAAGACCTTTGACCTGAATTTTCCATCCATATTTATTAAATAAAAAATATTGACCTCCTTTTTAATTGATTTGAGTAGTCTTGAAGCCTCAGATTCCTTAATATCATGGGCTTTATTTGACTGTTCAAACTCCTCACGAGCCCTGCTGAATGCATGCCCAATGACACCACTAACACCTGTGAGCTCTTCGTTTTGTCTGTATCTTCACACGTAGTGGCTCTTTCCTCGTGTGTCCCTTTGTCCTTGTTCAATCCAATAGTACTTGACTCTTGGCCTATGGCTATTTGAGCTTTCCCCTTGCTTCTTGTATGCATTACAAAAGAGTCAATTTCTTCTAACTGCACTGCTCTGGTAGATGGTGATGGCACATTGACTTGTTCTACAAAATATTCTTTATTCATCGAGATCACTTGTATGTGAGGCCCATTTCCAAAGTTATCCCTAGGTTGAGGGTTATAAGTGTTACCTTAGCTAGGTGCAGCCTACCATCACATTAGTTGGTGGTTGGGCTCCTCCTTGTGCCCAATATGTTTGTGCATGCATCCCTCTTGACTGACATTCCTAGGCCTCATGTGCATCTTTCCTGCATAACTGGAAAGTAATGCTTAGAAGAGGGCAATCACTTAGCACATGTCCTTTTTTTCTGTACATGGTTCACCATAGTCCATTTTTTATGCCCGCTCCACGAAGTTCCTATAGTTCTTGCCTTAGTTGCGCTAACTCCTCCGCTTGGGCCTCTTCAATTTCTCTCCTCAATTGGGTTATTGCAGTTTCTTCTTCTTTCTGGGGCTTGTTCCTCCTTAAACTCTCAAGTTCCTTTCTCAACTATGTCATTGGGTCCTCAAGTTCCATATGATATGGGAGATTAGAAGAACCTATTCCATATTGTTATATGATTTGCTCTATCCTTGTTGTTGTAGAAATAAATTCCTCAAGTTGTTGTAGGTAACATCAACTCCTTAATTTTGCATTGTGTTGAAATTGGAAGTGGTTTGGCCAACCACTTCTTGACAATGAAATCATGGGGGGGTCAGGTAATTTAGCCATGAGGGATTTTGCTCTAATGACAAATTCTAGAAACGTCTCCCCAATACCCAATCTTAAGTTCTCTAATTCTTCAATAATATTATCTGTTGTGTTCCGTTGTTGGAACTATGTCTTAAAAGCTTCCTTCATTAATTCCCATGTAGTGAAATGTTTATTGACAAACTGTCTAAACCATTTATTTGCTAACCCTTTCACTGCTGTTGGGAAATGAATTAAAACTTCACTTCCCATTAGACCCCTTGTCTTGCATAAGGCCAAAAATCTTCTAACATGTTCATCTGGGTCTTCTTGTGCTAATCCCTTGAAAGATGGAAATTTGATATTTAACTTGGGAAGTAGAGTTTCTAAGTATACTTGAGCTGCCATATTTCTTATTGATGATGTTGATGACAGAGGGCTTGTTGACCTTTGAATAACTTTTCTTCTTGTTGTTTTACAAGGGATCCTCAAAGTTTGAGACCGGGTTGCAGTCATGAGCTGCTCATTCTCCATCTTAGGCTAAGAGAAATCCAGGTAAAAGAAAGATTACCTCTCAAATGGCACTGTCAGTATCCTTCCACTTCCTCTATACTTTGCAAATATTGGTTCTCCTATGCTCAAGCCTCCTTGTGGTCCCACCATGCGTGCCAAATTTTGTTGGGGAATTCTTTTGTAGAAAGTTACTTGAGTATTTGTAGGAGAAGGAAGAAGAAGAAGAAGTGAAACACAGACATCAGAAGCTTCTGTACATTGATTAGAAATAGAAAATACAATGATGATGTCTAGAACAAGACCAACTGTTCTCTATGCAGAGCGCTTAATCCCAAAGAGTACACACACACACACACAAAGTTACAAGATACCCAAAGTTCCTTATGCCACCAACCTTCTCTACATTAGATCTCCACCCTCTCTAGTAGCTTACTCTTGTGCATGCCTTGCACTCAAGCTTCCAATATGGTAGCAGGAAGGGGCACCTTCTATCAAAGCGCACACCTCCTCCATGGTACCTTGTGCCACCTTAATTGCCTTCCTCACTAGTTCTTTGCACTCCCTCTCTGCACACTAGATCACCCTTCTTGCACAATTTTCTCTCACTTGCTTCTCTTTGTCGTATTGGTTCTATGTCCCTTGCTCTTCTCTCTAGTGTAGACTATGCTCTCACTTGCTTAGTCTAACTCAAAGAATGCCAATGCCTTGTGTGAGTGTCGATTCCACTTACGTATGTTGCTCCTAATTGATAGCATATCTTGGTACTCACTTTGATTTCCCACGGATGTCTAAAATGTGTACGGCCAATGACTCCCTATTTTGTCATGTAGCAAATTTAGGGGACCATACATACACTTTTAAACGGGGGGGGCCATACATACACTTGAGTACCACTTCCTCTTCATATGCCTTCACTTTTTCCTTCATTTCTTCAATATGTGTGCTTAAGGGAGGGTTCACCTAAGCCTTCCAAACACTTTAAAACCCTTGAAAACCTTACAGAAAGACCATCTGCAACCTGCATTCAACTTTCTACAAAACCATAACCATTGTGAATAAATTGATTGTGCACTACTTGTGCATCTTAACCAACTTGACTTTGACCACTTTGACATTGATCAACTTGCCTTTGACCACTTTGACGTTTACCAACTTGACTTTGACAACTTTGACTTTGATTGGCTCAACAATAGGGAAGCTTTCACAGTGACTATTGAGTGTGTGTGTGGCTCATATGCCTTTTGGCTGATTTGGGTGTTGGTTAGTCTTCTATCACCACCATCTTCATTGACAATCAGAGAGCATTGGTAGTTGTGAGAAACCCTATGTTCTATGTTCGCATAGAGCACATTGAGTTGCACTACCATTATGTTGGGGAGAGGTTCTCTGTTTGAGAGATCAAGTTGGCATATGTGCCCACACAGGATAATGTTGCAAACCTTTTCACAAAGGCTCTTATTAGGGAGAAGTTTGAAGCTTTTTACAAAGCTTTGGGCTTAATTCCTTTTGTGGATTGATATCTTTCCACATTTGGCACTTTCTTGTACATGAGTGTCGAGTCATTGTTCACTACATCACTCTGAGGAGGGATTCACTGATATATTTTGATGGTGATGTGTGTGAATACACTTAGAACTATCGCAATAGTTTTTTTATTGTTTAGGAGGTTTTTTCCTTGGCTTGTACATGCATCTATAACCCTAATGGGCACATATCTCTGTACCTTCATTTGGTAATACATTCAATGTTGTGTTGTGCTCCAAACTTCTTCTTCTTTTTTATGCTATATGTGTGCTTCCGTAGACCTCAAACTCCAACAAACACATTAGTAAAAGTGATTAATCCTAACACCAAGGACATCATTGCCCGAGGCATCAAGGATAAAAAGGCTTATACAAGCTTTCCTATATTCTCACTAAGTTATCAATTTCTATCCTTTGGCACCAAAGATATGGCCATACATCGTGTTTAACCAAGATCTCAACTTCTGGATTGGTCCAGGGATTGCGCAAAATTATCCAAGTGTCACTCAAGGAAAGCAACACACAATTACTATTCCAAAAGAGGTCTCCACTCAAGAAAGGAATACTCTACTCCTGGTGACATGGATCTCTATAGGCCAATGAATACCCCATCACTAAAGTGGGTAAATCTACTTTCTTGGGTCTACTTTCTCAAGCCTAAGTCATATACATGTTCCAAGTTCTGAGAATGGGTCTACCAAGTTGGGAACGATCCATTCAGTTTAGTGAAGAGCATAAGATCTGATGGAGGTGGTGAGTTCATCAACCATGACTTTGATAACTTGATAAAGTAGAAATGTATCAAAAGACAAATAATTCAACCTCATACTCCATCCAAACCATTCAAATTTTGGGCCGAAATTGTACATACTACAATTCATATCATCAATAGAGGCTTCAGAAGTGCACAACACAACAAGACTCCATTTGAAGCCCATTGTGGATGCAAGCCCAATCTTAAATCCTTTTGAGTGTTTGGAAGTGAACCATTCATACATATTCCCAAAGAAGGTCAACATTTGGCATCTAAGTCCAAGAAGCATCTATCCATTAGCTATAGTTAACAATCTAAATCATACAAATTGTATTATCTCAAAAACCACTCCATCATCATTTCAAAATATTTAATATTTGATGAAGCCTGACCCTTTTCCACTTCTGTTTCTGGACAATACGTTAGATGAGGTAGCAGGCCGAGAAATGTATTCTTTCTTAGATGGTTTTGGTGGTTGCAATCAAGTGAGAATGGTTGAGGATGACATATCAAAGATGGACTTCATTATGAATTGGGGGGTATTCGCATGTATTGTCATGTGGTTTGGATTACGGAATGCACCAAGCACTTTTCAGTGTTGCATGCAATAAAATTTCACTCCATATCTTACATCCTTTATGCGGATCTTCCTAGACGATTTCTTGGTTTTTCACCAGATGGCCGCACATCTGCATCCACATTGATAGCCAATCAACTTGGCCCTCGAAAAGAATCCAATGTTCCATGCTTGGACCAAGCACATTGAGATTCAATACCAGTTTATCCATGAGAAACTTGTATCTCAAAAGATTACTCTAGAGCAATATAGCTCTCACGAGAGAGTGACAAACATGTTCACAAAGGTTTTGCCTCTAGTTCCACTCTAATGCTTGGTAGACCTCTACAGCATTGAGTTTCTCCAAAATGGAGTTGCATGGGGGGTGTTGATGACATGAGTTCAAATAATTCATTTCCATTTGTATTTGTATGAGTGTATCTCTATTTTGTATCCAAGAGACAATCCATTTTTATATTATTTTTAGTTGTATCACATTGTGTTTGGGTACCTTGCCATTTGCTTCTACATGTGTATTCATTATCTTTTAGGGGGAATTATCCCACATGTGATGTACTTTGAGAGCCTTCTCCAACTCTATATAAGGAGCACCTCTCCTCCACTTTTTACTCAGTTAGAAGTTGGTCGAGCCTACTTCATGCTCTTCGCAAGCTCATTTCTAATCCATGTGAGTTTACCCATTTCTAATTGGTCTACTTACTTTGAGTTTCTTACACTTTTTCATTTTGTGAGTAAACTCTTATTTTCATTTTTCTTCTGCATGTGTACTCCCTACACTTTGCACTTGGTTAGAAGCTTGAAAGATCACTTCATGCTCTTGGCAAGCTCACTTTAAACCACATGTGAGTTTTCCCATTTCATAGTCTAATCACTTTTGAGTATCACACTTATTTTCATTTTACGAGTACATTGTCTATTTCATTTTGCTTCCGCATGTGCATTTTCTACATGATATTAGAGCTCTAGGCTCTTTGGGTGGCCCATTAGTTGTGGTGGTGCTTGTGGTTTGGTGATGGTGCTTCCCACTCATGGAGAGGAGATTTTAGCCATCAAGTTCATGCTCCTATAGCATTTTGGGGTACCATTCTGCTAATTTTCCCACTCTCCTACCTCTTTTCACCTCTCTTTTCCCATACTCCTACCTCTTTTCCCACCCTCACACCCTCTTTATGGTCGTCATTGGTGATCCGTGGTGGAAATTGGCAACAATGTGGTGGTTATCCTCTATCTTGGTGGCCTTTTGAGATCAAGTTGTTGGCCCTCACATTTTATAGTGTTTATAAATGCTTTTAGCATTCCTTTTGGTGGTCATTTTGATTGCTTTTGGTGATGCGATTCATTTTATGACAGATTCGTGGCTCATTCCTTTTTTTGTTGAGTCCATGTGTGTAGACTTTGCATCTCAAATGCCCTTATTTCATGCTTTAGATTAAGATTCCATTAGTTGTCGAATGAGAGTTAACATGCCTCTATTATATGATAGTAATTTTGTTCCTGTCAACAGTGAAGGGTATCACGGTTACCTTGCATATCCCTTGTGGAGGATGTGCCCCGAGTTTGGTAAATTCGTAGTTCCTTTTTGAGTTTCTGTGCCACGCAACCACACTTTGAGATCTCCCTTTGCATGCCTACGTCAACACCATGTTGTGAATCTCCTTCCACAAAAAGACACAGAACATTCTGTGTAAAATCTCCTTCCAGAGAGAGACACAAAGGACACTCTCTGCATCTACAATCTCAGCATGCACATCAATCCTGCCTATTCATTGCCTATTTGCTCAACTAATTGGTCCTCACATTTTAGATGCATTCCTCAGCTTTCAATGCATCTTTGATGTACAACAGTCACAGAAAATAGAGCAAGAAAGAGGCAACCTGATTGTGCTTAATCGACACCACATTCAAGTGAGATATACATGCAGCATGAGACTTGCGCCATTTTTCTTTTGGTACAGAAAGCGAAGAGGTGGTTATTCCACAGGTCTTCGGGAGAGATGCAGCTGAATGTGAATTGAGTGAAACAAGACGGTTCTAGGCCTTGTCAGTCAATCACACCCATCTCAATTCTGTAGTGATGCAACAGAATGAATATGCATCTAGGGTTGAACCGTTGTCCTCTCTTATAGTGGTGCATGTGCACCTCTTGACTAAAAGAGAGAGAGAGAGAGAGAGAGAGAGAGAGAGAGAGAGAGAGTCCGACTCCTCTGCTAACTACGTGCAACAACACCCAAGCCGAAAGAATTCAGCCATGGGTTGTCACAAGTAAACGGGTTTTGCTAGATAAGAGCGGGGTATAGTAGCTGTCTATATGCCAAAATCTTCTTGGCTCGTTTGCCACCATCACCCCTTGTAGAGAGAGAGAGAGAGGGGGGGAGAGAAATCTTCTTGGCTCGTTTGCCACCATTCACCCCTTGTAGAGAGAGAGAGAGGGGGAGAGAGGGAGAGGGAGAACGAGATAAACTAAATATCTCCTGGAATTTTCTTTTGTTGCTCAGTGGCTACAGAAAAGTATCAGCCTCTCCTATCGTCTTTCAACCCAATGACATCGCAACTATACAAGGAAGGGCATAGTACCCATGGGACTCCCCTTATCCCATAAGAACAAGGGTTTACATAGTTGGGTTAGACTGCAGTCACAACTACCATAGGGCAGGGGAAACGGTGGCACATCAGCCACAAGATACAACTTTCCATGATAACATGTCCCTTACATGTTGCCAATGTGGGTTGCGAAAGACACAACCACCCAAACAAGCGACTTGGGACACGTATATTGAATTAGCATTTGTACGTCATACACGTTTTACGCTCATCTATTGCGAGGTGAAAATTGCCTTCATCACATTTTTGTAGGTTTTTTTTTTGGAAGGGCATATACTTTACTTTTGGAACACCCATTTTCTCGACTATATCTTGTTTTTTAAAAGAAAATATCAAATCACATAGCTCATAGTGTATCCCCTCTATTGTTACCAAAGCATCTCTTTTTATCGACCAAATGGATTATTTTTTTTTCTCCAAATTGTAAATTCCATAAGTAGCCTTTATTTGGGCACATCATTTGTGAAGGATCAGCGTGCCCTAGGAAAAATCTTCTTAGCATCTATGAGCTTATCGAACATACTACCTCAAGTAAAATCTCTCATGAAGCATCAAAAACCCTTCAAGATTTATATGAAGATAAGACTCCATGTAATATTTATGCCCTAAAAGCCAAGTTCCACAACTTATCGATTCACCCACACGAGCGGGTCACGAAAGTAATTGCAACAAGACTACCAATGTAAGCTTTCCTTGTGTGAAAGACAAGTTTCTTCTAAAGATGGTGATTAGGCTACTCAACAAGATCCCCAAGTTGTAGGAAACGTTTGTCGTGGCGATCTACAATTGAGCACAAGCATTTTGCTCCCACATGAATCACACACAAAGTATTCTTCTTCATATGAGACAACTATGAAATCCAAAGGTCCATTTAACATGTATGTCAAGTCTTAGCTTAGGCCACACTCACACACTTCTAATTTTTCAATCCATGAAGAGTAGACCTCAACCTAGTTGTTTGTAACAGCATAAGCAGATGTGATGGATGAGCATCAAGTAGAGTGTCAAAAGTTATCCTCCTAGAAGATACACAAGCATGTCCTTCTCCAAGCTCAAGCTCCTAAATGCTTGATGGATTGGGTGCACACATATCTGATGCTTCAAGCCCTTGCTATCCGATGCATTCAAGGATACGTGTATTCCGATGCTTCCAAACACTTTTTATCTAATTCATTCAAAGATGCATGCTATCCAATGATTCCAAGCACTTGGTATCTGATGCTTCAAGGATGCATACTATCTCATCCTTCCATAGGTGCATTGTTGTCCGATGCTTCAAACAGGGTTGAATCACCAAAATTCTTGTTACTCCCTCAATACTTGTCCTTTTGATGTGTACGTTATCTCTTTCTGAAGCTTTCAAAAAAACCTACAAGTACAAGAGGTGAAAATACAAAAGGAGTAAGTCTAAATCTCTCTACAAAGCTCATAATCCTATGGAAATCCCTCTCCTCTAGTGTGAATCACCTAAAACAAGCATTTAATCACTTCAAAATGGTGTAAACAAGATAGAGGATACTTCCATAACTCATAAAAAAGTGTCACACACCCACAATCACTCACTAAACTCATTAAAAATGCACCAAAAAGCACAATACGAATTTAAAAGAAGAGATTTCACAACTTCATTCTACCAAAAGGTCTCTTTATAGGTGAGGTCTTGGCCTTTATATAGGCTTCCTCCCTCCTAGAGTATGTCATACATGAATTTCCTTATTCTCTTGAGTGGGGTGCCATTGAAATACCTTGATATTTCTAGGGAGCCGGTTGAGAATGTGTAGCTTGTGTTCATCATCATGAATCAAGAGTGAGGCAGCTACATTTTGAATCATCTTGTCCTAGTAAATAAAAATTTTGTCCTATTGCCTTAGTTTATGTTGTAAAACCTATCGGCACTCTATTTCCATATGCACTAAATACCCTGCTAGTCACTCAATAAGTGCCATGGGTCATGGAAAAAGAACTTGAGTCTAATGCTCAAAGTCTTGGAGTAAGACATCTGTGGAAACATGCGAACAACATAAGGAATAAGAAGAAGCTTGGAGCACAACACACAATACTAAATGTATTACCATTAGAGTGCACAAAGATAAGTAGCCCATTAGGGAAATAGACATATATACAAGCCCGAGGAAAAAAACCTCCTAAACAGGGAAAAAAGTGCCCCGATGGTCCTAGACTATTCTCACACATCACTACCTAAATATATCAACAAATCCCCCCTGGGAGTGATGCGATGAACAAGGAACAGGCACTCATGTATAAGGAAGTGCCAAGCTATGTGGAATCAATCCACAAAAGGAAGTAAGCCCAAAGCTTTGCAGAAAGCTTCAAACTTCTCCCTAGGCAGAGCGTTCGTGAAAAGGTCTACAATGTTCTCCTGCATGGGCACATGTGCCAAGCTGATCTCCCCAGCAGAGAACCTCTCCCTGACATAATGATAATGCACCTCAATGTGCTTAGTGTGAGCATGGAACACAGGGTTACTCGCAATAGCCAATGCACTCTAACTATCAATGAAGATGGTGGTGGGAGAAGACTCACCAACACCCAAATCAGCCATAAGGCATCTGAGCCACACACACTCAACAGTCGCTATGAAAGCTGCCCTTATACTCAGTCTCACAACTGGAAGTGGCCACAGTAGGCTGCTTCTTGCTCAACCAAGATATACATGAGCTACCAAGCATGAAGCAAAAACCATTGGTGGACACACGACTGTCATAGCAACTAACCCAATCACTATCAGAAAAAGCATGCGAATCTGGCGGTAGTGATCCCCCCTTTGGATAAAACAATCCAAGTAGCTCGGTACCACTCAAGTAGCAAAAGATGCACTTAACCACATACCAATGCTTGACACTTGGGCAATGCATAAACCTACTCATCTATGAGACAAAAAACTGAATATCTGGCCAAGTAATGCATAAGTAAATCAAGCATCCAACAGCTCACTCATAGAGAATAGCATCAACTGCATCTCCAACATCATGAAGACTCAATCATAAACTTGTTTCCATAGGAGTGGCAATAGGCTTACAGTCTTCAAGGTTAAAACACTGCAATAATGTGTCAATATATTTTGTTTGACACAAAGACATTCCACCATCAGCTTGCATGAACGGAATGCCCACATAGTGATGCAAATGCCCCAAATTAGACATCTCAAATGAGGCAAAATGAGCCTTAAAATCAGCAATATGCGTGTCATGAGGACCAGTGAGCATCATGTCATCAACATATACCACCATGATCAGAAGCACATCATTAGCACACTTAATATATAAGGTGCTTTCAATTGGACTGTTCTCAAAATCATGTGCAATCAGGCATGTATCTTTTCATACCAAGCACATGGTGCTTGCTTTAAACCATATAATTCCTTCTTTAACTTGCACACCTCGTTTTCATGCCCTTTCTACACAAAGACACAGGGCTGAAAAACATACACTTCTTCATGCAAGTCACCATTCAAAAATGTTGTTTTAATGTCCAACTGATGTACATTCCAACCATGATGAGCTGCAAATGCACAGATGCTACGAACAATAGTCATTTGGCAAGTAGGAGCAAAGGTTTCATCAAAATCAATGCCTTTTTCCTGTGCATAACCCGTTGCAACAAGCCTAACCTTATACCTGTCAACTGTTCCATCAGGTTTACACTTCAGCTTGTATACCCACTTTGTGCCAATGGCCTTCTTGCGAAAGACCAGGTACCATTCTTCATTATAGCATCATATTCAGCTTGCATAACAGCCATCCAATTTTTTGAATTTTGTGCATCTTCAAATGAAACAGGCTCATTCTCATCATAGAGACTAGATGAAGCCATAGTATAGCAATCAGATGCAAAAGAGGCACTAAGAGAGCTTGACCGAGTATGATATGACAGAGGTGCATCTAGTTTGTTGTCATGCAAGGTCTGCACCAGCCATTTTAGCATAGTTTTTGCCACCTCAATATCAGCTCTCTCATCAACAAGTGCATCATGTAAATCTGCATCAGAAATGGGATGATTTGCATCATCACATGAGACCTGCAAAGGCTAAGAAGTTGCCTCATTAGGACTAGCACTAGACTGCCCACTTGTAAAAAGAGGCAACAAAGTATCATACATGTCTTTGGAGCTAACATATGTCTTCTTAGTACATGAAAGCAATGGCTAAATAGCATTTCCACAAAAACAACATCATGGTTAAACAGAATGCATTTAGTATGTGGATGATACATACGATAGCCTTTACTTTCAGAACTGAACCCAACAAAAATACATTTTACTACTTTATCATCCAATTTCATGCGATTTGTTCACGCATTAATGCATATGCAAGACAACCAAAAACATGCAGATGAGCAACAGATGGCTTGCAACCATGCCAAGCCTCATATGTATTGATAGGATGCAGCGCTTTAGTGGGACACCTATTAAGTACATATGCTGCTGCATAGGACCACAGACATCACTATGTACAAGCTACAATTTCTGAGGATCCCAAACTGATCCATCTTTTGGAAAGGAAGAATGTTGCGTTTTGCCCAAAATACAACCTTCACAAACATGTTTTCTGGGTAAATCAAGTTTGGGCAAAGAGGACACCATTTCAGATTTCTACAGGCATAGCAAACTAGCAAAATTCAGATGACCAAAGTATGCATGCCAAAGCTTTGCATCTGACATAGCTTGAGAATCATGTACACATGCCAAATCATTTACAGATCTTTCATAGTCTATGAGCTTATACAACCCATGACATAAAATGCCAAAAGCAATAATGACGTCGCCATTTGATAGATAATGAACTGTACATTTGTCATCAACAAATTTCACACAACCAAGCGAATCTTGGCTAATGCAAAAACTGATAACAAATTTTTCTTGATCCCTGGCACAAACAAAGCATCTGACAAAGTGAAAGAACTACTATCAGTAGTAGTCAAAATGATCTTGTTGATATATTTAGGTAGTGATGTGTGTGAACACACTAGGACCGCCGGGGCACTTTTTTCCCTCTTTAGGAGGTTTTTTTCCCCCGGCTTGTATATACACCTATTGCCCTAATGGGCTACTTATCTTTGTACATTCTCTAGTAATACATTCAGTATTGTGTGTTTGTGCTCCAAGCTTCTTCTTCTTCCTTGTGCTGTTCGCGTGCTTCTGCAGACGTCTATCTCCAACAATTGGTATCAGAGTAGGTTGTCGCTTCTTCTAGGGCGCCGTCGACACTCCTCCATTTGCAGTCTCAGATTCGCACGAAATTTGGTGAGCATACTCATGGTGTTTCCGAGATCAAAACTGCTTCGCTCTATGGTGCCGAAATCACGATCTGAGCTCATTTCGGCCTCCGAACGCACTATCGCAGCGCTTGTGCAGGCTATTTCATCCTTTTGTGCCAAAGGTATATACCAGTTTCTGTTCGCCAGTTTAAGCGTCTCGAAGTCTGCTACAGGTCTAGTAGAACTCGTCTCGGTAGTTTTGTTCAACTTTTTGAGATACAGTCAATTTTCTGCATCAAGGTATTTTAGTCACCGGCCATGGCTGAAAGCAGTGATGTATTCCGTATGTTGGCTGTTGAGGATAAGTTGGATGGTACCAACTACCCATTATGGGCTTATATGATGCGACATGTACTGGTTGCAAAAGGATTGTGGAACATTGTGCAGGGTGTTGAAAGACGTCCTGTTACACCTGTAACGACAGGGACTGCAAATACAGGTGCTGGAGCTGATGAAGATGGTGTCGAAGATGATATTCCGCAGATTCCTGTTCGTGTTGCTATTTCTGTTGCACCTACTACAGAGCAGATTTGCTGGGATGGCAGAGATGCCCAGGCACATGCATTGATAGCTTTGTCTGTCAAACGTGCCATTATTCCTCACATTCACTCTTGCAGAACAGCAAAGGATGCTTGGGATACACTTACCACTTTGTACCAGGCTAGGAATGAGGCTCGTGTTGCTTACCTCCGAAAACAGTTGGAGAGTGAGCACATGAATGAAGGTGATTCTATGGACAGTTTCTTAACGAAGATCAAAGATTTGAAGGAACAGTTGATTTCTGCTGATGAGGTTATACCAGATAGCTCACTTGTGCAGACCGTTCTGAATGGTCTCCCTGATTCATATCAGAGTTTTGCTTCTACTCTTCGGTTGATGATGAAAGGCAATCCAAATGCCTTGTCATTTGAGGAGTTAGTCTCTGTTCTGTTGCAGGAAGATCAGTCCAGGCAGAACAGGTCCATTATGCGTGTTGCAGATCAAGCTTTCCTGGCTAGTCAGAAGGGCAAAGGAAAATGGAGCTCTTCTACTAGTAAGCAGAAATCTGCAAATGCTGCATAATCGAAGAACCAGGATAAAGATGAGAAGAAATCAGAAAAGCAAAAATTGTTTTGCAAGTACTGTAAAGGAAATGATCATATCATAAAGAACTGTCCAAAACTGGCTGCTAAAGAGGCAAAGAAGAAAGAGGCTGGAATGGTTGTTGTAGAGGCCTCTACACCAAAAACAGAGTCTGCAAATCTTGTGCAGGAAGAAGAATGGACGTTTACTACTGTCTGCAGTTTTGATCCATCTTCTCATGATCAGTGCATGTCTGCAGTAGACTCAGATGTTTGGTACTTTGACAGTGGGGCGACCAAACATATTACCTCGCAGCGCAGTTTCTTCTCTTCACTCGAGCCTGCCCCTACAGGGAATACTGTCACATGCGCCAATAACTCCTCTTATCCTGTTATGGGAGTTGGTAAGATCATTCTGACTACTGTTGATGGTAGTTCTTTCACTTTATCAGATGCTTTATTTGTGCTAGGGATAAAAAAGAACATGTTATCAGTTTCTGCATTAGCCAAGATTGGCTTGGTTGTGAAATTCGTTGATGACAGGTGTACAGTCCATGATCTCTCAAATGGCGATGTGATTATTGCTTCTGGCATTTTATGTCGTGGGTTGTATAAGCTCATAGACTATGAAAGATCTGTGAATGATTCGGCATGTGCAGTTCATGATTCTCAGGCTATGTCAGATGCAAAGCTTTGGCATGCACGCTTTGGTCATCTGAATTTTGCTAGTTTGCTACACGTGCAGAAATCTGAAATGGTTTCCTCTTTGCCCAAACTTGAGGCTCCTGGAAAACATGTTTGTGAAGGCTGTATTTTGGGCAAAATGCAGCGTTCTTCCTTTCCAAAAGATGGTTCAGTTCGGGCTACACAGAAATTGCAGCTTGTACATAGTGATGTCTGTGGTCCTATGCAGACACCCTCTTTTGGAAATTACCTTTACTTCGTGACTTTCATTGATGATTTTTCCAGGCATGCATGGGTATATCCACTCAAAGCAAAGTCCGAAGTGTTCATGTGCTTCAAACAGTTTTTGGTTTTGGCTGAAAATCTATCAGCATGTAAAATGGGCACCCTCCGTTCTGATCGAGGGGGGGAATATATGTCTTCAGATTTTAATGCATTTCTGGCTGAACGTGGAATAAAACACCAGTGTACAGTGCCGTATGCACCTCAACAGAATGGAGTTGCTGAATGAAAGAACAGGTCACTCATGGAGATGGCGAGGTGCATGGTCAAAAGTCAGGCTTTACCACATTGTTTCTGGCTTGAGGCTGTCATGTGTGCAGCATATGTACTGAACAGGTGTCCCACTAAAGCGTTGCAGTCTATCACTCCATATGAGGCTTGGCATGACCGCAAGCCATCTGTTGCTCATTTGCATGTTTTTGGTTGTTTTGCATATGCATTAGTGCCTGAACAACATCGCAAAAAATTGGATGATAAGGCAGTAAAATGTATTTTTGTTGGGTACAGTTCTGAAAGTAAAGGCTATCGTCTGTATCATCCACAGACTAAACGCATTTTGGTTAGCCGTGATGTTGTCTTTGTGGAAGATGCTATTCAGCCATTGCTTTCATGTACTAAGGAGACATCTGTTAGCTCCAAAGACATGTATGATACGTTGATGCCTCTTTTTACAGGTGGACAATCTAGTGCTGGTCCTAATGAGGCAACTTCTCAGCCTTTGCAGGTTTCATATGATGATGCAGATCATTCTATTTCTGATGCACATTTACATGATGCACTTGTTGATGAGAGAGCTGATATTGAGCAGGCAAAAACTATGCCAAAATGGTTGGTGCAGACTTTGCGTGACAGCAAATTAGATGCACCATACTCGTTCAGGCTCTCATAGTGCCTCCTTTGCATCAGATTGCTATGCTATGGCTGCGTCTAGTCTCTGTGATGAGAATGAGCCTGTTTCTTTTGATGAAGCACAGAATTCAGAAAATTGGATGACTTCCATGCAATCTGAATATGATGCTATAATGAAGAATGGTACATGGTCTTTATGTGACTTGCCTCCTGGCAAGAAGGCCATTGGCACTAAGTGGGTATACAAGCTGAAGCGTAAACCTGATGGTACAGTTGACACGTATAAGGCTAGGCTTGTTGCAAAGGGTTATGTGCAGGAAAGAGGCATTGATTTTGATGAGACCTTTGCACCTACATGCCGTATGACTACTGTTCGGAGCATTTGTGCACTTGCAGCCCATCATGGTTGGAATGTACATCAGTTGGACATTTAAACAGCATTTCTGAATGGTGACTTACATGAAGAAGTGTATGTTTTTCAGCCCCATGGCTTTGTGCAGAAAGGGCATGAAAACCAGGTGTGCAGGTTAAAGAAGGCATTATATGGTTTAAAGCAAGCACCACGTGCTTGGTATGAGAAGATACATGCCTATCTGGTTGCACATGGTTTTGTGAACAGTCCAACTGAAAGCACCTTATATGTTAAGCGTGCTAATGATGTGCTTCTGATCATTGTTGTCTATGTTGATGACATGCTGCTCACTAGTCCTATTGAGAAGCATATTGCTGATTTCAAGGCTGATTTGCATGCCTCATTTGAGATGTCTGATTTGGGGCATTTGCATCACTATTTGGGCATTCAATCTATGCAAGTTGATGGTGGAATGGCTTTGTGTCAAACGAAATGTATTGACACATTATTGCAGCGTTTTGGCCTTGAAGACTGTAAGCCTATTGCCACTCCTATGGAGACAGGTTTACGATTGAGTCTTCATGATGCTGGAGATGCATTTGATGTTGTTCTCTATCAGCAGGCTGTTGGATGCTTGATTTACTTATGCATTACTCGACCAGATATTCAGTTTGCTGTCTCACAGATGAGCATGTTTATGCATTGCCCAGGAGTCACGCATTGGAAGGCGGTTAAGCACATATTTTGCTACTTGAGTGGTACTCGGCTACTTGGGTTGTTTTATCCCAAGGGGGGATCACTACCGCCAGATTTGCATGCTTTTTCTGACTCAGATTGGGCTGGTTGCTATGACATTTGTGTGTCCGCCAGTGGTTTTTGCTTCATGCTTGGTAGCTCATGTATATCTTGGTTGAGCAAGAAGCAGCCTACTGTGGCCACTTCCAGTTGTGAGGCTGAGTATAGGGCAGCTTTCACAGCGACTGTTGAGTGTGTGTGGCTCAGACGCCTTATGGCTGATTTGGGTGTTGGCCAGTCTTCTGCCACCACCATCTTCACTGACAGTCAGAGGGCATTGGCAGTTGAGAGGAACCCTGTGTTCCATGCTCGCACTAAGCACATTGAGGTGCATTATCACTATGTCAGGGAGAGGTTCTCTGCTGGGGAGATCAGCTTGGCATATGTGCCCACGCAGGAGAACATTGTAGACCTTTTCATGAAGGCTCTGCCTAGGGAGAAGTTTGAAGCTTTCCGCAAAGCTTTGGGCTTACTTCCTTTTGTGGAGTGATTTCCACATAGCTTGGCACTTCCTTATAGATGAGTGCCAGCTCCTTGTTCACAGCATCACTCCCAGGGGGGATTTGTTGATATATTTAGGTCGTGATGTGTGTGAACACACTAGGACCGCCGGGGCACTTTTTTCCCTCTTTAGGAGGTTTTTTTCCCCCGGCTTGTGTATACGCCTATTGCCCTAATGGGCTACTTATCTTTGTACATTATCTAGTAATACATTCAGTATTGTGTGTTTGTGCTCCAAGCTTCTTCTTCTTCCTTGTGTTGTTCGCGTGCTTCTCCAGACGTCTATCTCCAACAAATCTTACCAACTCCCATAATAGGATAGGAGGAGTTGTTGGCACATGTAACAATATTCCTTGTAGGGGAAGGCTAGAGTGAAGAGAAGAAATTGTGCCGCGAGTTAATATATTTGGTCTCCCCACTATCAAAGTACCAAACATTTGAGTCTACTAGAGACATGCACTGCTTATCAGAAGATGGGTCAAAACTATAAACAATAGTAAAAGCCCATTCTTCTTCCTACATGAGATTAGCATACTCTGTTTTTGGTGTAGAGGCCTCTGCAAAAACCATTCCGGCCTCTTTCTTCTTTGCCTCTTTAGCAGCCAGTTTTGGAAAGCTCTTGATGACATGATCATTTGCTTTACACTATTTGCAAAACAATTTCTACTTTTCTGATTTTTTGTCATCTTTGTCTTCCATCTTCGAATGTGCAACATTTGCAGATTTTTGCTTACTAGTAGAAGAGCTCCATTTACCTTTGCCCTTCTGACTAGCCAGGAAAGCTTGATCTGCAACATGCATAATAGACCTGTTCTGCCCAGACTGGTCTTCCTACAACAAAACAGAGACTAACTCCTCAAATGACAAGGCATTTGGATTGCCTTTCATCATCAAACAAAGAGTAGAAACAAACTCTGATATGAGTCGGGAAGACCATTCATAACGGTCTGCACAAGTGAGCTATCTGGTATAACTTCATCAACAGAAATCAACTGTTCTTTCAAATCCTTGATCTTTGTGAGAAAATTGTCCATAGAATCACCTTCATGCATGTGCTCACTCTCCAATTTTTTCCGGAGGTAAGCAACATGAGCCTCATTCTTAGCCTGGTACAATGTGGTAAGTGTATCCCAAGCATCCTTAGCTATCTTGCAAGAGTGAATGTGAGGAATAATAGCACATTTGACAGACAAAGCTATCAATGCATGTGCCTGAGCATCTCTACCATCCCAAAAAATTTGCTCTGCAGTAGGTGCAACAGAAACAACAGCACGAACAGGAATCTGCAGAATATCATCATCTTCGACACCATCTCCATCACCTCTAGCACCTATATTTGCAGTACTTGTATTCGCAGGTGTAACATGACATCTTTCAACACCCTACACAATATTCCACAGTCCTTTTGCTACCAATACATGACACATCATATAAGCCCACAATGGGTAGTTGGTACCATCCAACTTATCCTCAACACCCAACATACGGAATACATCACTACTTTCAGCCATGGCCAGTGACTAAAATACCTTGATGCAAAAAATCGACTGTATCTCAAAAAGTTGAACAGAACTACCCAGACCAATTCTGCTAAACTTGTAGCAGACTTTGAGACGCTTATACTAGCAAACTGAAATTGGTATATACCTTTGGCACAAAAAGACAAAATAGCCTGCACAAGTGCTACGATAGTGCATTTGGAGGCTGAAACGAGCTCAGATCATGATTTTGGCACCACAAAGCGAAGTTGTTTTGATCTCTAAAACACCTTCAGTCAACGACCTACTATGATACCAATTGTTGGAGTTAAACATCTGTAGAAGCACACGAACAACAAAAGGAAGAAGAAGAAACTTGGAGCACAACACACAATACTGAATGTATTACCACTAGAATGTACAAAGATAAGTAGCCCATTAGGGCAATAGCTATATATACAAACCGGGGGAAAGAAACCTCCTAAAGAGGGAAAAAAGTGCCCCGGTAGTCCTAGAGTGTTCACACACATCACTACGTACATATAGAATGTCGTGGGATGGTAGGGAATATTAGCCATAAGTGATATGCCCATAAACATTCCTTATTGTATGCCATTGATAAATCAAATAATAGGTAGCCATTGCTTTAAAACCTAATAGCTTTGATATCTATAAGCTTAGATGCTTGAATGCAATGAGACACACTTCTTACATGTTAAGGATCTTGTGTGTCATTCGAAGCTCAATTTGGTACTTGCTCCATCTTATATGTGTACATGATTACCTTGAGCATGTACTCATAGATGAGTTTGTTCTTTGGAGGTTCTGGGAGTTGAGGATAGTCCAACCAATGTTTCCCAATTTTTTGATCTCTTTGTTGTTGAAGGAATTCATATATTATTCTGCATCATGGAATTGGACAATAACCCAGATGCTTCTATAAGAAAGGTTGCAACAAAGAGTAATGTTCATCAAAATTAGGATTATTTGACAAGAATTCCTTCTCACAAGAGGCTCCATACACGATCTTCTAAGTGTGCAAGGTCTTCTTTGTCATAGAGGAAGTTATCATTTGGTGTCTTGCCTACTCTATGAAAGAGGTACAACCTCATTCATTCCCTTATGAGGATGAAAGGGTAGCCTTGGATATAAGATATCAATAGTTTTTGTAGCTCAAATTACCTTCACCAAGATACAAGATAAGATTTCCTTTTCAAGCTCTATGGAAATCTCATCCATACCTTGAATGTAGAGTTCATTGCTCCATGTTTGTAGGTTCTCAAAAGGTGGTTACTCTTTAAATTCTAACTCCATGAGAAACATGGGATCATCAACCTTGATTACTTTCTCGAGATTTGATAAAGTTGGAGAAGCATGTGCGTGTTGAGGAGATATAGGTGGTATTGGTACTTGTGCAGCTTCATTTGCATGAACCATCGAGGGTTGAGGATTTTGTGCTCTTTGTAGTTTATTGACTTGAGTGTGTGACCCTCGTTCTCATCTCTATATAGGCCCAACACGTGTCCAAGTTCTAAATATGGAGCATAAGTACTCCTTACATCCTAAAGTAATTTTCTCAATTCTTTCCTCTTTACTTCGAAACTCTAGATGTTGCCTAGACATATGTTCTTTAAGTTGCAAGCATATGGTAGGCACTTCATAAGTGGTGATGTGAACAATATTAGTTGTTGCATCATCAAATGCTAAGCTTTTATTGTTCAAGATTTGTTCTAGCATGTATTTCTAGTCTTTCCTACTCTTCTCCTCCTCCTCTATTTTCGTTTGTAGTTGTATTTTCAATGAAGCTTTTGTGATTGAGAGAGTATTGATCTATGACGAGAGCGTGACAACTTCTTCTTATGTGGCTACCAAATTTGTTCTTGTCTTTGCATGTTGCACTTGAAGCTTTTGTTGCAATCTTGTAAGCTCATCTATGTCTAGAGCTTTTTCTTCTACCTCTTTGATTCTAACCTTTTTCTTCTCAAAATCCATCATACATTGTTTCAAAAGTGCCAATATCATTTGCATTTTAGTGGTTGATGAAGAAGAAGGGATGTTCGTGGTGTGGAATAATGGTGATCTTGTATCTACAAGTGGTGAGGGTACTTGAATGGGTGTGGTATATAAAAAATATTGAAGGTCGTAGTGGTGGACGATGTGTCGAGTTGTGTCTTAGCGGAAGTGGAGGTATGCAAATGGTTAAGGGTACTTCTTCAAGTGGAACGACTACTTCAACATGCTAATCTGATGTTTTTTGGTATGGTGTATCCACTGGTGGAGATGATACTTGTGAATTGGAAGCTTCAAAGGAGGAAGAATATGAACTTATAGATGTTTCTTGAGTGAAACTCTTTTTCTTCTTCCCTTCTTTTTCTTTACATTGCTTCTTCAAAGATTTTTTTTCTTTTGTAAGGATTTTCCTATTCTTGGTAGCAAGTCTTGTAATGCACAAGTGTAGGTTGTAATGCTGCCTAAGGACTTTGAATCACAAAAGCTGCATTCACTTCCTCTTGCAATCCTAGACTCAGTGAATATAATACTTTTGTTGATTAAAGCGACCATTGTTTAGTGTTTTCTTTGGTTCCTTTTATGTGGATTGTGCACTATTAGAGGTTCAAAAGCCTTTAGGATCACTTCCTTGCTAGATCTTTTGTCTTCTTCTTTTTCGTGTAGGGGCCCTTTTGTTAAATACTAGCATGTGAGCAGTACATGCGAGAGGATAGCTTTAGTTATCGAAGGTAGGAGGTCACCTTTGCTCTTGAGAAATTGGTACATGATTATGGTCAACATGATGCCTCCGCCAAAGCACTTACGTGTGTGAAATGAACTTTGTCATTTGATGAGCTGGTCAAACACCGCTTGGTTCATATTTATTTAATCTATGTGTTGCTCATAGGTGTGTATAAAATCATTGGCAATGCTCTTATCTGTCATGCTTTAGCAATTTTCTTGATTCATGCTAAAGTGAGCATAAAATAATATGGTGTCCAGTTCTGTATCCTCACATTCTCCTTAATGGCCTCAAAGGTAGTAGCCCTGGGTTTTGTAATGGTGGTATTAACATTAGGAACTAGAAACTTCAAAGCATAAGCAATGACATTCTTACCAAAATTTTATTACTTGATTTTTTCCTAAGAAGTTTCTGACAATGCCTACACCCAACACTTCTAATTGACTTCGAATGCTGAAAAGGAATTCTATGCATCCATCTGCATCCAGGTGAACCAATGGAAGGCTCAAGAGCTCGTTGGATGTGCATGGATTGACTAAAATTCTACCATAAGGTACACCAGCTTAACATGATCCTGAGGTGTTCCATGGTGATATATGTAAATATGTTCAATGGATTGGTTAGCCAATAAGCAATATAGTTATGGCAATGTTAATAGGTAGACAAGCTCCTTGACTTTTCACAACTTGTTCTTTCTTTGGCCAAGTGATGATGAAGCGACCATACTTAAAATATGCCTACAATAATGATGTTAGCACAACTCATTCTCAATCATGTTAGTTGGTTAGTGAAGTTAGAATTTTTAGTAAAAATGCAAAATATATACAATGACATATGTGCATATAAGCCTCTCATGCCTAAGTTTTACATTTATGCTAGTGTAGCAAAGGAATGAATGCAAGATATCAAGGTGCAAAAGACAAAGTTGGTCTAGTAAGATCAAGGAATCATGATAAAGAGGCTTTCCTAATAGGTTGAGTCACTTGAAAAAGAGGGTTATGTGAGTGATTTGCTCTCTTTAAGGATTCTAAGAATTCTCCTATGATTTGAGTTTCTAAAGATTGTGGATCGTTACTATGCTTAGGTACCCATTTGGGAGAATGTCTAACGTTTTTAGAGATGTGACTTTTCTTTTTTACGCAGGTAGATCTCATGGGTGTGGGCTTTTGAGGTTCCTTTTAGGTAACTACTATTTCTTTGGTATTTTGTTTTGCCTTCCAAGCCTAGTTGGTAGATGAGGCCACTTTTGATCTTGTTTTTTAAGTTTATTAGGCTTAGCTTTAGGGTTCCCTACAAGTGTGGATTTCACTAAAGGTTTTTGAAAGTCAACTTTCGAGGGTGACTGCACTCATTGTTTCATGCCTGAAACTAATTTAGGAATCTAGATTTGAGCTTCTCCTTGTTGAGCCTAAAGTAGAGCCTTAGGGACCTAAACTTGTTGACTCTTTGTCAATAGATGATGATGATGATGATGTGGATGATCTTTCCTTTGAGGTTGTGATTTCTTTTTACTTGGTGAAGGAGCAATAGTAGCCTTTTTGCGATACTCCTCAGATGTAGAGTCTAAGACTTTCATTGAAGGCTTTGCCTTCTTTATTATCCTCATCTCTCTATGATCTTGAGATTGTCCTCACTTTCACTCTTTATGGCGTTCTCCTCACTAAATGGGTTCATTGACTTTGTAGAAGAATCAAAATCATGAGATGCAATTAGACATTCCCTTGTTTGTGCAAAGTGAGGTGGATAAGAAATGATATCTTGTTCAACTAGACTTGATCTAGGATGATTTGCTCTTCCATATGGGGTTCATCCACAATTAAGAATTATTCCAACAGAACTAACCCTTCAATGTGAATTGGAATCCTAGTTTCTTCAAGACAAACCAATTTTCATCCTTGTATGTCAATTATGTCAAGATTTGATTGAAATATAGCTTCTTGTAAAGCCCATATTCCATACATATGATGCTTTTCCCTATGCTTGGGTATATGTGAGCCATTGTTCTTTCTATGAAGTTTGGTCCTAATAGGGCAGGTAACCATGGTATGTCCAATAGTTTTTCCTCTATCACTCCCAATGTAAATACTTGAATAGGTTTGGAAAGAAAAGGGCCAAAGTTCATTACATCAACTGCTTACATCAAAGGATCCTTTGCCGAGCTTCATCTTGAGCTTCTTCTCCTTAAACTTTTGATCTTTAGCAATTTGGAGGCTTGCCAACATGTCATTTGTCAAGGGTTCAAGATACCTTTTGACGTGGCATGCACTAATGTAATTGGAAAAAATATCACCTCCCAAGGTTGCTAACTCCGAACGCACCTCGACAAGAGATTTTGTGGATAAAAAATTTCATAGCCTCCATTTTGAAGCTTTGTGGCATGTTGTTTTAGTGTGTATATTAAAAAATAGTCTCCTTGTTAACATTTAATTTTAATATGCACATCATAATAATCTTTCTTTCATCTTTTCGTAGTGTAAATACTTTTGGTGGTTCCCAAACAGGTTTCTTGTAATTGTTCTAGTAACTCCACGTGGTTGAACAACTCATGACCAATCCACTTGTATGTCCCTACCAATCTCAATGTTGGAATGAGAAATTCTGAAGGCAATATAGTGTTTTCTCCATAGACCAGATTGAATGGTGTTATTCCTAACACTATTTTGTAAGCAATTTAGTAGGACCAAATTTCATGATGCAATTGTTTGTTTCAATCATAACGCTTGTTATTCACTAGATTCCTGAGTACTTTACATAGAATCTTGTTAGTAATCTTAGTTTGACCATTAACTTGAGGACGATAGGGGCTGATTTATTCTGCATTATTAGAAAATTTTCTAATATGAGTTCAACAACTTCATTTTTAAAGTGAGTTTGCTATCACTAACTATCTAATAAGTGAGCCATATCTAGTGAATATCTCTTCAAATAGAAAATTAGCAATGCTCTAAGCAACACAACATCTTGTAGCTCTCACTTCTACCCACTTTGTCAAATGGTCAATTGTTGTTATGATATACTCCACATGCGATCTTTTTGTTGGTGGACTAATAGGTCCAAGAAAATCAATTCCCCGCTTTGCGAATGCTCTACCACTCATCATAGTAATGAGTGGTATTTGATCTTTTCAGACAGGATATTTGGTTCTATGAAATATGTTACATATATCCACATAACATCTTGCATCCATTTGCAATGTAGTCCACCATAAGCCAACAAAAAGAATGTCCTCTTGAAACTCTTGAGTGAGCCATTTCTAGAATAGGGAAATATTTTCTTTCATGTATGCACAATTCCAAATGTTGTCCCTCTCTCATAGAGTTGGTTTCCTATGAGAGATCATTCTTTACATTCTTCCTCAAGTGACTTTCTTCTAGCAAGAGTAATACTTTCTAGACATATTCCTTTTCGAAGATAATTGACAATAGGTTTACTCCATTCTGGTGCTACCATCATCTGATATACATTTGAATTTTTAATAGTTGATCTTTCATTGCAAAGCTAGCAATTTGAGCAATAATTGTGAACATCTTTAGCCATGTGTGGAAAATAAGCTCCTAATTGCATAATGTTTTGCAAAAGTCTTATTTTGGGGGAAATTCCAACCCAAATTAGCAATGTTTGCTTGGGTAATAAGATCCCATTTTTCGTCTTCTTTCACACAACAAGACATAATTCTTTGTTCAAATCTCATGTAAATGCTTCTAGCAATTATTTGAAGATCTATAGATTTTCTAATTTCTTTTTTATTTGATGGAAGGTATGATGGGGGATGATTCTAACACCCCAATGCAAAAATGGAAGATGGTTGCCCTCCACTAGGTCCACAAGCAATGATATATGATCACTATTCTAAACTTTTCTCTGTATCAGTACAGAGACTTACAATGAAATTTTGTAGACTTGTAGTAAACTACCCAGCAAGCTTTAAATCATCCCAAATAGATATTCCGGCTGGGAGAACCACCCTCTACAAAATAGGCTACCTGTTTGCAACACTCTCTGCCTATGTGCAAAGATATACCTTCACAAAGTTGGCAATTTCTCACAACTCACTCAGCCAAATATAATTGTTGATTAAAAAATACTAGAAAATAACTAAATAAATAAAAAATATTAAAAAATAAAAAAACAAAGAAAAATATTATACGGCTCAAAGGGACATTTCCCACTCAAGAAACTAGAGAAGCTCCATTTCCTCATTTGTAAATTCTCAAGAAAAAGTGCAAAAAATAAGAAAAAATCCCAAAATAAAACTTAAAGAAATAAAAAAAAATACAAAAAGTTCTAGAAAATTAGCAACAACATCCTTTTTAGCTCAAGCCATTGAATGGCATCTAAGCTTCAATAAATACATGAAAAAAACGATTCTACCATCCAAAATAAATAGAGTAATTAAAAAGGCTATTTACAACCTCGCTAGAATGTGCAAAATGCAAGCGGAGTAGTGATGGGGGATGATTGTAACACCCCAATGCAAAAATGGAAGATGGTTGCCCTCCAGTAGGTCTACAAGGAGTGATATATGCTCACTGTTTTGAACTTTTCTCTGCACCAGTACAAAGAGTTAAACTGAAATTTTACGAACTTGTAGTGTACTATACGAGCTACCCAACAAGCTTTAAATAATCCCAAATGGATATTCCAGTTGGGAGAACCACCCTCTGCAAAACATGCTACCTGTTTGCAACACTCTCTGCCTATGTGGAGAGATATACCTTCACAAAGTCACCAATTTCTCACAACTCACTCAATCAAATGACTTGAAACTTTTGAAAAGTTCAGGGCACAATATGCAAGACCAAATGAAGCTTGAAATCAATGAACATGAGTACAATGAGAGAGCAAACAATGCTCTGCAATTTGGTACAATCAGATTTGGAAAAGTCTAACTACACCTCTAGATAGAGAGGAGCAAAATCATGAGAAAATGACGTAAGCAAGCAAGGGGGCTGCTTGCTGGAGTTTATAACTTCACTAAATAAGTGGGAAACTCATGGAATGCATAAAACTCAAAAAACAAAGGCGGGATGATGCTTATATAGACTCTTAATTTTCCTACAATCTAGCTAACCACCCACCAATCAGTTTCGGTGCACTTTTTGGTGGCTGATTTGATGAGATTTGAATTTGATTGAGTTTTGTGGAGCTTCTAACTTTATTCCACGACTTTGGGTCCTCCTTTTTTATTGTTCCACTTGCAAAACTTGTGATTGAGCCTTTTTGCATGATTGAGACTTGATTTTCTGTTGGAGATAGATGTCTGCGGAAGCACGCAAACAGCACAAGGAAGAAGAAGAAGCTTGGAGCACAAACACACAATAGTGAGTGTATTACTAGAGAATGTACAAAGATAAGTAGCCCATTAGGGCAATAGGCGTATATACAAGCCGGGGGAAAAAAACCTCCTAAAGAGGGAAAAAAGTGCCCCGGCGGTCCTAGTGTGTTCACACACATCACTACCTAAATATATCAACAAATCCCCCCTGGGAGTGATGCGGTGAACAAGGAGTTGGCACTCATGTATAAGGAAGTGCCAAGCTATGTGAAAATCACTCCACAAAAGGAAGTAAGCCCAAAGCTTTGCGAAAAGCTTCAAACTTCTCCCTAGGCAAAGCCTTCGTGAAAAGGTCTGCAATGTTCTCCTGCATGGGCACATATGCCAAGCTGATCTCCCCAACAAAGAACCTCTCCCTGACATAGTGATAATGCACCTCAATGTGCTTAGTGTGAGCATGGAACACAGGGTTCCTCGCAACTGCCAATGCGCTCTAACTGTCAGTGAAGATGGTGGTGGCAGAAGACTGGCCAACACCCAAATCAGCCATAAGGCGTCTGAGCCACACACACTCAACAGTCGCTATGAAATCTGCCCTATACTCAGCCTCACAACTGGAAGTGGCCACAGTAGGCTGCTTCTTGCTCAACCAAGATATACATGAGCTACCAAGCATGAAGCAAAAACCACTGGTGGACGCACGAGTGTCATAGCAACGAGCCCAATCTGAGTTAGAAAAAGCATGCAAATCTGGCGGTAGTGATCCCCCCTTGGGATAAAACAACCCAAGTAGCCGAGTACCACTCAAGTAGCGAAAGATGCGCTTAACCACCTTCCAATGCGTGACTCCTGGGCAATGCATAAACCTGCTCATCTGTGAGACAACAAACCGAATATTTGGCCGAGTAATGCATAAGTAAATCAAGCATCCAACAGCCTGCTGATAGAGAAAAACATCAAATGCATCTCCAGCATCATGAAGACTCAATCGTAAACCTGTCTTCATAGGAGTGGCAATAGGCTTACAATCTTCAAGGCCAAAACGTTGCAATAATGTGTCAATATATTTCATTTGACACAAAGCCATTCCACCATCAACTTGCATAAACTGAATGCCCAAATAGTGATGCAAATGCCCCAAATCAGACATCTCAAATGAGGCATGCAAATCAGCCTTAAAATCAGCAATATGCTTCTCAATAGGACCAGTGAGGAGCATGTCGTCAACATAGACAACATTGATCAGAAGCACATCATTAGCACGCTTAACATATAAGGTGCTTTTAGTTCGACTGTTCTCAAAACCATGTGCAATCAGATAGGCATGTATCTTCTCATACCAAGCACGTGGTGCTTGCTTTAAACCATATAACACCTTTTTTAACCTGCACACCTGGTTTTCATGCCCTTACTGCACAAAGCCACGGGGCTGAAAAACATACACTTCTTCATGCAAGTCACCATTCAGAAATGTTGTTTTAATGTCCAACTGATGTACATTCCAACCATGATGGGCTGCAAGTGCAAAAATACTCCGAACAGTAGTCATACGGCATGTAGGTGCAAAGGTCTCATCAAAATCAATGCGTCTTTCCTGCGCATAACCCTTGGCAACAAGCCTAGCCTTATACGTGTCAACTGTACCATCAGGTTTACGCTTCAGCTTGTATACCCACTTAGTGCCAATGGCCTTCTTGCCAGGAGGCAAGTCACATAAAGACCATGTACCATTCTTCATTATAGCATCATATTCAGATTGCATAGCAACCATCCAATTTTTTGAATTCTGTGCTTCATCAAAAGAAACAGGCTCATTCTCATCACAGAGGCTAGGCGCAGCCATAGCATAGCAATCTGATGCAAAGGAGGCACTATGAGAGCCTGAACGAGTACGATATGACAAAGGTGCATCTAATTTGCTGTCACGCAAAGTCTGCACGAGCCATTTTGGCATAGTTTTTGCCTGCTCAATATCAGCTCTCTCATCAACAAGTGCATCATGTAAATTTGCATCAGAAATGGAATGATCTGCATCATCATATGAAACCTGCAAAGGCTGAGAAGTTGCCTCATTAGGACCAGCACTAGACTGTCCACTTGTAAAAAGAGGCATCAAAGTATCATACATGTCTTTAGAGCTAACAAATGTCTCCTTAGTACATGAAAGCAATGGCTGAATAGCATCTTCCACAAAGACAACATCACGGCTAACCAGAATGCGTTTAGTCTGTGGATGAAACAGACGATAGCCTTTACTTTCAGAACTGTACCCAACAAAAATACATTTTACTACCTTATCATCCAATTTTCTACGATGTTGTTCAGGCACTAGTGCATATGCCAAACAACCAAAAACCCGCAGATGAGCAACAGATGGCTTGCGATCATGCCTAGCCTCATATGGAGTGATAGACTGTAGCGCTTTAGTGGGACACCTGTTAAGTACATATGCTGCACACATGACAACCTCAAGCGAGAAACTATGTGGTAAAGCCTGACTCTTGACCATACACCTCGCCATCTCCATGAGTGACCTGTTCTTCCGTTCAGCAACTCCATTTTGTTGAGGTGTATACGGCACTATACACTGGTGTTTTATCCCACGTTCAGCCAGAAATGCATTAAAATCAGAAGACATATATTCCCCCCCTCGATCAGAATGGAGGGTGCCCATTTTACATGCTGACAGATTTTCAGCCAAAACCAAAAACTGTTTGAAGCACAAAAACACTTCGGACTTTGCCTTCAATGGATATACCCATGCATGCCTGGAAAAATCATCAATGAAAGTCACAAAGTAAAGATAGTTTCCAAAAGAAGGTGTCTGCATAGGACCACAGACATCACTATGTACAAGCTGCAATTTTTGCATAGCTCGAACTGAACCATCTTTTGGAAAGGAGGAACGCTGCATTTTGCCCAAAATATAGCCTTCACATACATGTTTTCCACGTGCCTCAAGCTTGGGCAAAGAAGACACCATATCAGATTTCTGTAGGCGTAGCAAACTAGCAAGATTCAGATGACCAAAGCATGCATGCCAAAGCTTTGCATCTGAGATAGCTTGAGAATCATGAACTGCACATGCCGAATCATTCACAGATCTTTCATAGTCTATGAACTTATACAGCCCACGACATAAAATGCCAGAAGCAATAATAACATCGCCATTTGAGAGATCATGAACTGTACATCTGTCATCAACAAATTTCACAACCAAGCCAATCTTGGCTAATGCAGAAACTGATAACAGATTCTTCTTGATCCCTAGCACAAATAAAGCATCTGACAAGGTGAAAGAACTACCATCAGCAGTAGTCAGAATGATCTTACCAACTCCCATAACAGGATAAGAGGAGTTGTTGGCGCATGTGACAGTATTCCCTGTAGGGGCAGGCTCCAGTGAAGAGAAGAAACTGCGCTGCGAGGTAATATCTTTGGTCGCCCCACTGTCAAAGTACCAAACATCCGAGTCGACTGTAGACATGCACTGCTCATGAGAAGATGGGTCAAAACTGCAAACAGTAGTAAACGCCCATTCTTCTTCCTGCACAAGATTTGCAGACTCTGTTTTTGGTGTAGAGGCCTCTGCAACAACCATTCCAGCCTCTTTCTTCTTTGCCTCTTTTGCAGCCAGTTTTGGATAGTTCTTTATGATATGATCATTCCCTTTACAGTACTTGCAAAACAATTTCTGCTTTTCTGATTTCTTCTCATCTTTATCCTGGTTCTTTGAATGTGCAGCATTTGCAGATTTCTGCTTACTAGTAGAAGAGCTCCATTTTCCTTTGCCCTTCTGACTAGCCAGGAAAGCTTGATCTGCAACACGCATAATGGACCTGTTCTGCCTGGACTGATCTTCCTGCAATAGAACAGAGACTAACTCCTCAAATGATAAGGCATTCGGATTGCCTTTCATCATCAACCGAAGAGTAGAAGCAAAACTCTGATATGAATCAGGAAGACCATTCAGAACGGTCTGCATAAGTGAGCTATCTGGTATAACCTCATCAGCAAAAATCAAATGTTCCTTCAAATCTTTGATCTTTGTTAGGAAACTGTCCATAGAATCACCTTCATTCATGTGCTCACTCTCCAACTATTTTCGAACGTAAGCAACACGAGCCTCATTCCTAGCTTGGTACAATGTGGTTAGTGTATCCCAAGCATCCCTAGCTGTTCTTCAAGAGCGAATATGAGGAATAATGGCACGTTTGACAGACAAAGCTATCAATGCATGTGCTTGGGCATCTCTGCCATCCCAACGAATTTGCTCTGTAGTAGGTGCAACAGAAACAACAGCACGAAGAGGAATCTGCGGAATATCATCTTCGACACCATCTTCATCAGCTCCAGCACCTGTATTTGCAGTACCTGTAGTTGCAGGTGTAACAGGACGTCTTTCAACACCCTGCACAATGTTCCACAATCCTTTTGCAACAATACATGTCGCATCATATAAGCCCATAATGGGTAGTTGGTACCATCCAACTTATCCTCAACAGCCAACATACGGAATACATCACTGCTTTCAACCATGGTCGGTGACTAAAATACCTTGATGCAGAAAATTGACTGTATCTCAAAAAGTTGAACAGAACTGCCTAGACGAGTTCTGCTAGACCTGTAGCAGACTTCGAGACACTTAAACTGGCGAACAGAAATTGGTATATACCTTTGGCACAAAAAGACGAAATAGCCTACACAAGCGCTGCGATACTGCGTTCGGAGGCCGAAACGAGCTCAGATCGCGGTTTCGGCACCACACAGCAAAGCTGTTTTGATCTCGGAAACACGCTAAGTATGCTCACCAAAATTTGTGCGATTCTGAGACTGCAAATGGAGGAGTGTCGACGGCGCCCTAGATGAAGCGACAACCTGCTATGATACCAATTGTTGGAGATAGATGTCTGCGGAAGCACGCGAACAGCACAAGGAAGAAGAAGAAGCTTGGAGCACAAACACACAATAGTGAGTGTATTACTAGAGAATGTACAAAGATAAGTAGCCCGTTAGGGCAATAGGCATATATACAAGCCGGGGGAAAAAAACCTCCTAAAGAGGGAAAAAAGTGCCCCGACAGTCCTAGTGTGTTCACACACATCACTACCTAAATATATCAACATTTTCAACACTCCCCCTCAAGACTCAATGCCTAGGTCCTTCATTCCAATGCATGCCTTGAAGTGTTGTAGCTTTACTCCATCCAATGCTTTGGTAAACATATCTGCATATTGGTCCTTTGTATTGACATGCTCCACCTTCACATCCTTTGACATGATCTTCTCTCAAATAAAGTGGTAATGCAGTTCGATATGCTTCGACCTTGCATGAACACCGGATTTTGAGCCAAGCATATGCTACTTATGTTGTCACAAAAAATAGGTACTTGCTTAACCTGCAAATCAAGATCCAAAAACAACTTTTAGAGCCATGTAAGCTCTTCCCTAGCATGATAACATATCCACTAGTGCTCCTCCTATCATCTTTGGAACCTGCCTAATCATCATCACAATAAGCTTATACATTTAATCCATCATCAAATGGATAATATAGACCTTCATTCATTGATCCTTTGAGGTACCTAAGTACCCTTTTGGTTGCAACAAGATGAGGTACTCTTGGTGCTTTCAAAAATTGAGATAACACTCCAACTACATGTGCAATATCAGGTCTTGTCATAGTAGCATACAAGAGAGAACCAACTATTGACCTATACATGGTCACATCCTTCACTTCTTCACCTTCATGAGCACTTAGTTTAACATTTACTTCTAATGGATTTGAAATGGGCTTGCAATCACACAAGCCAAACTTCTTCAAAAGATCAAGAATGTATTTCTTTTGCATCAAGTATATACCTTCCTCTTTATATAGTACTTCAATCCCAAGGAAGTACCTTAAAATCCCTAAATATGAGATTTTAAATTCACATCCAAGCTTCCTCATTATGTCCTTGATGTTGGCTTCATCATCCCCTGTAATGATCAAATCATCAACATATATACAAATGAAAACAATTTTGCTACCTTCCTTATTCACAAAGAGTCATGGGTCTGCATGACTCTGATTGTATCCATATTTTACTAAGTAGTCCACAAGTCTTTGGTTCCAAGCTCTTGGGGCTTGCTTGAGTCCATAAAGAGCCTTCTTTAGCCTGCATACATGATGTGGAAACCTCTCATCTTCAAAGCCTTGGGCTGGTCCATGAAGACTCCCTCTTCAAGCTCTCCATTTAGGAAAGCATTCTTCACATCCAACTGGTACATCTTCCAACCTTTTGAGGCTGAAATTGCAATCAAACTTTTGATGGTGGACATCTTAGCTACTGGGCTGAATGTTTCCTCAAAGTATATGCCATAGGTTTGAGCACAACCTTTGGCAACCAACCTTGCTTTGTACCTAGAGATGCTCCCATCTGCATGCCTCTTTACCTTGTACACCCATTTGTTGCCAATGACTTTCATGTCCTTTGTTCTTGGCACCAATGACCAAGTATCATTTTCTTCAAGTGCTTTGACTTCCTCCTCCATGGCTTCAATCCATTCCCTATGCTTATTTGCTTCTTCAAAAAAGTTAGGTTCTTCACAAGCTATAACTTAACTCATGTGCAATGAATGAATCATAAGTTAACGTTTGAATAGGGTATTTAACCCTATTGGATGACCTTACCTCACCATTAGGTGGTAAGAATATCCTCCTCCTTGGTTTAGATGCTTTAAATCCTGGAGTTTCTCATTTTTCCATATCTTCATCACTTGTAGATTCCATGTCTACCCATTGATGGTCTTCGTCATTTGCCTTTTCCTTTCCTTTGCTACTTCCTTCACTTGAATGAGCTTCATTCCTTGTCCTTCCATGCCAAGATGATGTAGTACTCTCCTCTGATGGTGTGCTTGAAGTGGTTGGACCACTTATCTCCATGCTTTGTTGTTGATCTTTGAACTTCTTCTCGGCTTCATATGCATCGTCAACCTGTAACACATCTTTGCTACCATACCAAGGTAGCAAATCATCAAATATTACATCCCTAGATACCTTAAGCTCTTTGGTGCAAGGGTTATAGCATCTAAAACCCTTTTGATATGAAGAATATCCAAGAAATATACACCTATCTGCCTTCAGGTCTAACTTGTGTCTCAATTCTTGAGGTATGTGAAAATAACACACACAACCAAATACTTTGAGATGTGAAAGATTGGGTTTCTTACCACACTAGACTTCATAAGGTGTAACTCCATGTACTCCTAAGGTTGGATACCTATTCATAATGTATATGGCTGTATTTGTTGCATCAGCCCAATAAGAGTTAGGAACATTCATTTCATTTAACAAAGATCTAGCCACTTTTGCTATGTATCTATTCTTCCTTTCTGTCACCCCATTTTGTTGAGGTGTATACCTGCAAGTGAATTGTGAGAATTCATTTGAAAAATACTCTCCCCCTCCATCCGATCTGAGAGTCTTTATATACTTCCCTATTTCCTTCTCCACTAGGTTTTTGAACCTCTTGAAGTGGTAAAACACCTCTCACTTTGACTTCATGCAATACATCCAAACAAACCTTGAATGATCATCTATAAATGTGACAAAATATCTATTACCCCCAATGGATGGCTCCCTTGTAGGTCCCCATACATCTGTGTGTATGAGATTCAACACTTCATTGCTCACATGTGCTCCCTTCTTGAATGGCAATCTGCTTTGTTTTCCTAATTGACAAGCATGGCATAAAAGGCTTGGACATTTCAATGAAAGAGGTATTAAAGATATGGTTAACAATGGTTTAGTGCTTGGATTGCCTAATGTTGCAGGTCAACATATGACATACAGATGTGAGGCATGTCAATTGGGTAAGTCTCATAAGCAATCATATTCTAAGCATGGTTTCATGTATTCAGAGAAGCTTGAGTTGGTACGCACAGATGTGTGGGGACCATCAAAGGATTTCAGTATTAATGGTTCAAGATACTATGTGATTTATGTTGACGATGCTACCAGGTGGATCACTTTATATGTGATCAAAGATAAATAAGAGGTATTCAGTACATTTAAACACTATCCTGTGTATGCATAAAGAATCACAGGTCAAAAGTTGAAGAGACTAAGGTCAGATGGAGGGGGAGAGTATTTCTCTAATGAGTTCAGTGATTACTTATGGAATGCAGGTATAAAAAGGGAAGTTACTTGCATGTACTCTCCTCAACAAAATGGTGTAGCAAAAAGGAGAAATAGAACTCTTCTTGAGTTTGCAAGATCAATGATGAAGGAAAAAAATTGTCCAAATTATTTGTGGGCTGAGGCTGTAAATACAACTACATACTTTGTTAATGGGTTACCATGTAAAGCCTTGCAAGGTATGATACCATATGTAGCTTGGTGGGATAAGAGACCTACCTTAGATCATTGCAAAGTATTTGGATGTTTGGCTTATCCATATGTGCCATCTCAGTTGAGGCATAAATTGGAACCTAAAGCTGAAAAGTATGTGTTCATTGGATATGATGATAAGAAGTGGCTTATAGGTTGTGGAGTCCATCCACAAAGCAATTTCTTGTATCAAAGGATGTTACATTTGATGAGCAAGGTACTTGGTATGTAGGTACAATCAATAATCATGCAGGTGATGAGAAGTTTTGAATCAGAAGAAAGGTAAATCAAAGGTTCAAATATTTGATGAAGAAGAGAACAATGAAGTACAAGTTGAAGTTGAAGAAGTGCCAAGGTTTGATCCAGAATGTGATGAACTAGAGACTTCAAGAAGTGGAGAACTCAGAAGGTCATCAAGACACAAGTGGCAACCTACAAGGTATAGCTATGACACTTCTTTTTTGACTAAAGATTATGCTTACATGGTGAAAGCAGATGAAGACCCTTCTACATATGAAGAGGCAAAAGGAAAGGAAAATTGGGAGAAAGCTATGCAGGAAGAGTATGATGCATTGATGAAGAATGAGACATGGGATTTGGTTCCTAAACCAAATAGTCAGAAGATCATTGGATGCAAGTGGGTCTACAAGACAAAGAGGTATGCAGATGGAAGTGTGTCTAGATATAAAGCTAGACTTGTTGTGAAAGGGTTTGCTCAGACATATGGTATAGACTATGATGAGACCTATAGTCCTGTGGCAAAGATGACAACCGTCAAGACTCTCATAGCCATTGCTACATGTAAAGGTTGGAGATTATGTCAATTAGATGTGAAGAATGCTTTTCTTAATGGTTATATTTCAGATGATGTTTTCATGGAGCAATCACAAGGGTTCAGAGATAAAAGGTATTCAGAATATGTATGTAAGCTCAAGAGAGCTTTGTATGGTTTGAAGCAGGCCCCAAGGGCATGGACAAAAGTAGAGTATAAAGGTATGGTTGAAGCTGCAAAGGAATTCATATGGCTGAAGACTCTCATGAAGATTTTTGACATCATTCAAAGTACACCCAAGATTCATGGAGATAACATGAGTCCATTGTATCTAGCTGCTAACCTTGTTTTTCATGCGAGGATTAAATACATTGAGATTCAGTATCACTTCTTAAGAGAGAAGGTGATTGATAAGGAGATTGAAATCATACATACTTCAACAAAAGATCAAATTTCAGAAATGCTAACCGAAAGCTTGGATGGACTAAAGCTACAAAGATTTAAAGACATGGCAGGTATAAAGAAGATAGAGAAAACCTCAAATGATGATTGAGGGGGAGTTGTTGGTGCATGTCAACCACCAATTGATGTTTTGGATAAAGACTTGAAGTCAACGGATGAAAAAAGATCAACAATTGAAGATTGAAGATAGAGTATGTTCAGGAAATGAAGACTTGTATACATATGTAAATTAATTTGTAGTTAGCTCACTTATACCTTTTGTATGGTCATGAGCTTGTACATATATGCCTATATATACAAGTAGAAAGTCGGGGCAAGTATGAAAGAGCATGAGATATGAAGAATTAGAAGTTGTAAGAGTCATTAGAGACTTTAGAAGTGTAGAAAATCTCTCTCATCATTCAGATGTAGAAGTTTTCAGAGAAGAAGAAAAGTTGCGCCCGATCTTTTGCTGAATCCTCCTTTTGTGCTTGATCATTTTAGGAATCCTTTTGTAGATGTCTAATTCCATAGTTAATTCTTCTATGGTTAAGATTTGAGAGCCTAATTTTAAACAGGCTAAGAGAATTATATGTAGGAACATTTGCATGTGAAGAAGTGATGAGTGTCTTCTGAAACATGCGCAATCTCGACAGTCAAAGAATTGATCAGTTCTCAGTGCACAGTGTAAAGTTTTGCATAAATGAGGAGTCAAAATCTACATTGGAAGGTAAGACATCTATGGCTAAAAGCATTTGATTAAGCAGGTTCAAATTCGGAGAACCATGTGTTAGCAGTTACAGGCATCAAAGTCGACTATACAGGAGGACAATTTCTGACATAGGTTGATTGTTTGGATCATTTCTCAAGATCTACTAAGTCATTTGAGATGTTTTAACTTGGAGAGGATGCGCAACCTTTAGGAAACACCTTGTACAAAGTTTCATGAGAAACTTTACACATTTGAGTAGTCAATAAGTGAATTATGTGCAGCAGACTTTTTAGTGTAGTGACTTTCTTCACAGTTAGCTAAAGTCTTGATAGTTTGGCACTTGTCTTCCAAATTGGTTGAAGTTTTGGAGTTATTCTTGATATAGAAGTGTTATAACATCAAGGATAGCTTGTCTTTTGGATATTAACACTCTCCATCATGTATCTCTTGATGCATCTTATGGATCATGTAGGTCAAAAATGGTAACCAGATTGACAATGCTTCAAGTTAGAGGCATAATTGCCTACAACAACTTATCCATTCTAGCAATTAGATGAAAGTCCATTAGATCATCATCTTAAATTCCATCTCCTCTCAAGACATTCATTACAACACCCTTTCCTTTTGGGTTAGTCATTGGCTCTCTATTGGTAGGGTCACTTGGTTCCTCGATTTCTACTATTTTGTTGATTCTCTCAGGTTGTTCTGTCACTAAGTATAAATTCTTTCGTTTATCTACATAGAAACATCTTTCAAACTTCATAGATGGTCTTTGGAAAACTTTAGAGGTGATTGAATTTCTCAACCTTGCCATTGATCTGTTGAGTCCATCTAGGTATATAGGAACTCCATGCAAGTTTGTAGAAACATACTGCAAAGAAGTTCTATAGTCTCGTTCTATTGAAGACATGAGTTTTGAAGATTAGAGTGAATTGGGATTCGGCGCCTTAAGACCCGTCCTGATCTTAGATCATTCATAGTCTACAATGCCCTTTAGTTTTCCTAACCCTAAATTCTTTTTGTATTAACTTTGGAGTGTTTAAAATTTTTGGTTTTGGATTAAAATGGTGTTTTTGAACAAGAAAATCTCTTAGTATCACTTCTCGATCAAAGGTGATTAGTCCCAAAGAACTCATGAAAGAGGATACTTAAGATCCTTGATGATACATGAAATTTGACTCTCAGGATATGATACTTGGATAGAACACATGAGACACTAACAAACGGTACATGACACTCCAATTCACGATACACAATACATGAACTTCGATCGGAAACATAGGATACTTGAGATATCTATGACACCCAATAATTAGGTTCACGATACCATAATTATGCTTACATGAAACATGAAACCTAATTAAGATGATACACTACTTCACATGACAATACATGATACTTATTGTCATGTGACAATACTTAAGTCTGACACCAAACTCAATTGATTACAACACTTAGACTTTTCTTACTCCAATTCAAATCTTAAAGTGATGTTTATGTCCCTTGTGCACTTTTCTCTTGCCTTATGTACCTGTATCATGAAAATTCCTTAGATTTCCCTACAAACACAAAAATGGCGATTTCTCCCAACTTAAACACCCAAATATGGGTAATAGAGGGTTCTTTTCAAATCTCTCGTCTGGCATATGCATTAGTTCGTGAACAACATCACAGAAAATTGGATGGTAAAGTAGTAAAATATTTTTGTTGAGTATAGTTCTGAAAGTAAAGGCTATCGTCTGTATCATTCATAGACTAAACGCATTCTGGTTAGCCGTGATGTTGTTTTTGTGGAAGATGTTATTCAACCATTGTTTTCATGTACTAAGGAGACATCTGTTAGCTGCAAAGACATGTATGATACCTTGCTACCTCTTTTTATAGGTGAACAATCATGCTGGTCCTAATGAGGCAACTTCTCAACCTTTGCAGGTTTCATGTGATGATGCAAATCATTCCTATTTCTGATGGAGATTTACATGGTGCACTTATTGATGAGAGAGCTAATATTGAGCACGCAAAGACTATGCCAAAATGGCTAGTGCAGACTTTGCATGACAACAAATTAGATGCACCTTTGTCATATCGTACTTGTTCAGGCTCTTATAGTGCCTCTTTTGCATCAGATTGCTATGTTATGGCTACCTCTAGTCTCTGTGATGAGACGGAACCTGTTTCATTTCATGAAGCACAGAATTCAAAACATTGGATGGCTGCAATGCAATTTGAATATGATCCTATCATGAAAAATGGTAACCGGCCTTGATGTGACTTGCCTCCTGGCAAGAAGGCCATTGGCACTAAGTGGGTATACAAGCTGAAGCGTAAACCTGATGGAATAGTTGACAGGTATAAGGCTAGGCTTGTTGCAAAGGGTTATGCATAGGAAAGAGGCATTGATTTTGATGAAACCTTTGCTCCTACTTACCAAATGACTATTGTTCGTAGCATCTCTGCACTTGTAGCTCATCATGGTTGGAATGTACATCAATTGGACATGAAAACAACATTTTTGAATGGTGACTTGCATAAAGAAGTGTATGTTTTTCAGCCCCATGGCTTTGTGCAAAAAGGGCATGAAAACAAGGTGTGGAAGTTAAAGAAGGCATTATATGGTTTAAAGCAAGCACCACATGCTTGGTATGAAAAGATACATGCCTATCTCATTGCACATGGTTTTGAGAACAATCCAACTAAAAGCACCTTATATGTTAAGCATGCTAATGATGTGCTTCTGATCATTGTGGTGTATGTTGATGACATGCTACTCACTGATCCTCATGACACACATATTGCTGATTTTAAGGCTGATTTGCATGCCTCATTTGAGATGTTTGATTTGGGGCATTTGCATCACTATTTGGGCATTCAGTTTATGCAAGTTGATGATGGAATGGATTTGTGTCAAACGAAATATATTGAAACATTATTGTAGTGTTATTTTATGCATCTAGAGGACTCCTCTAGTGCATTTACATGGCTTCTTGAGGTTTCCATAGATATTTGAAGAAGAAAATTGGAGCTCATCGTTTGAAAATTTTTTGGGGGCTCCTTTTCTTGTGCTTCTTTACTCTGCAACACCCCCTTGGGAGTGATGCATTGAATAAGGAGGTGGCACTCATGTATAAGGAGCTGTGAAGCTATGTGGAAAGATATCAATCCACAAAAGGAAGTAAGCCCAAAGATTTTTGGAAAGCTTCAAACTTCTCCTGAGGTAGAGACTTTGTGAAAAGATTCATAATGTTATCTTGTGTGGGCACATATGCCAAACTAAACTCCCCATGAGATAACCTCTCCCTGACATAATGATATTGCACCTCAATGTGTTTTGTGTGAGCATGGAACACAAGGTTCCTTGCAACTTACAATGCACCTTGACTATCTGAAGATGGTGGTGGCAAAAGATTGACCAACACCCAAATCAACCAAACTACATGTGAGCCACACACACTCAACAGTCACTGTGAAAACTGCTCTATACTCAACCTCACAACTAGAAGTGGCCACAATAGGCTCCTTCTTGCTCAATCAAGATATGTATGAGCTACCAGACATGAAGCAAAAACCACTAGTGGACACACAAGAGTCATAGCAATGAGCCCAATCTGAGTTAGAAAAGCATGTAACTTTGGTGGTAATGATTCCTCCTTGGGATAAAACAATCCAATTAGTTGGGTACCACTCAAGTAGTGAAAGATGTGCTTAGCTACCTACCAATGCTTGACACCTGGGAAATGCATAAACTTGCTCATTTGTGAGACAACAAATTGCATGTGAGGTGGAATTATGCATAAGTAAATCAAGCATTCAATAGCCTGGTGATAGAGAACAACATCAAATGCATCTCCAACATCATGAAGACTCAACCAAAAACGTGTTTCCATAGGGGTGGCAATAGGTTTGCAGTCTTCAAGGTCAAAACAATGCAATAATGTGTCAATATATTTTGTTTGACTTAAAGCTATTCCACCATCAACTTGCATAAATTAAATGCCCAAATAATGATGCAAATGCCCCAAATCTAATTTCTAAAAAGAGGCATGCAAATCAGCATTAAAATCAACAATATGCTTCTCATTATGTCTAGCGAGCACCATGTCATTAACATAGACAACAATGATCATAAACACATCATTTGTGCACTTAACATATAAGGTGATATAACTTGGACTATTCTCTAAACCATGTGCAATGAAGTAGGCATGTATCTTTTCATAACAAGCATGTGGTGCTTGCTTCAAACTTATGCTACCTTTTTCAGCCTACACCCTTTAATGTCCAACTGATGTACATTCCAATCAAGATGAGCTGCAAGTGCATAAATACTATGAACAATGGTCATTCGGCGTGTGGGAGAAAAGGTCTCATCAAAATCAATGCCTCTCTCTTGAGCATAACCTTTTGCAAAAACCCTAGCCTTATGCTTGACAACTCTTCAATCAAGCTTATGATTTAGCTTGTATACACATTTAATTCCAATGGCCTTTTTCCTTGGAGGCAAATCAGATAAATACCAAGTACCATTCTTCATAATAGCATCATATTCTCATTGCATAGCAGCTATCCAATTTTCTAAATTTTATGCTTCATTAAAAGAAATAGGCTCATTGTCATCACAAAGACTAGAGGAAGCCATTGCGTAGCAATCTGATGCAAAAGAAGCACTATGAGAGCTTGAACGAGTACCATATGATAGAGGTGCATCTAATTTGCTATCTCGCAAAGTCTATACCAACCATTTAGGCATAGTTTTCCCTCATCTATATTAGCCCTCTCATCAACAAGTGCATCATGTAAATCTTCATAAGAAATGGAATGATCTACATCATCACGTGAAACCTATAAAGGCTGAAAAATGCCTCATTTGGACTAGCACTTGACCATCCACATGTAAAAAGAGGCAACAAGGTTTCGTACACATCTTTGGAGCTAATTGATGTCTCCTTAGTACATGAAAGTAATGGTTGAATTGCATCTTCCACAAAAACAACATCATGGCTAACCAAGGTGCATTTAATGTGTGGATGATACAAATGGTAGCCTTCGGTTTGAGAACTGTGTATAAAAAATACATTTATTGCTTTATCATCCAATTTTTTATGTTTTTGTTCAGGCATTAATGCATATGGTGGACAACCAAAGACAGGCAGATGAGCAACAGATGGCTTGCAACAATCGCATACCTCATATGGAGTGTTAGATTGTAGTGCTTTGGTGGGACACTTGTTAAGTACATATGGTGCACACATAACAACCTCAAGTGAGAAGATATGTGGTAAAGTTTGACATGTTTTCAGCCAAAACCAAAAACTGTTTGAAGCACATAAACACTTCAAACTTTGCTTTCAATGGATGCACCCATTCATGCCTAGAAAAATCATCAATAGAAGTCACGAAGAAAAGGCAGTTCCCAAAAAAAGGTGTCTACATAGGACCACAAACATCACTGTGAACAAGCTATAATTTTTTTAGTAGCTCTAACTCAACCATCTCTTGGAAAGGAGGAATGTTGCATTTTTCCCAAAATATAGCCTTCATGGACATGTTTACTAGGTGCCTCAAGTTTGGGTAGAGAGGACACCATTTTAGATTTCTGTAGGCATAGTAAACTAGTAAAAATTAGATGAGCAAAGCATGCATGTGAAAGCTTTGCATATGAGATAGCTTGAGAATCTTGCACTGCACATGTTGAATCACTCACACATTTTGCATACTCCATGAGATTATATAGTCCACGACATAAAATGCAAGAAGTAATAATAACATCACCATTTGACAGATCATGATTGTACATCTATCATCACCAACTTCGACAATCAAGCCGATCCTGGCTAATGCAAAAACTGACAACAGATTCTTTTGGATCCTTGACACAAAAAAAGCATCTAACAATGTGAAAGAACTACCATCAATGGCAGTTAGAATGATCTTACCACTCCCATTATAGGATAAGAGGAGTTGTTAGCGCATGTGACAATATTCCCTATAGGGGAAGGCTCAAGTGAACTGAAGAAATCGTGCTGCGAGATACTATGTTTGGTTGCCCCACTCTCGAAGTACCAAACATTTGAGTCTACTACAGACATACACTATTCATTAAAAGATCGTCATAGCTTAAAACAATAGTAAATGCCCATTCTTTATTTTGCAGCAGATTAACAAACTTTGTTTTATGTGTAGAGGCCTCTACAACAACCATTCCAGCCTCCTTTTGTGGCGAGTTTTGGACAACTCTTTATGACATAATCACTTCCTTTACAGTATTTATAGAATTGTTTGTGCTTTTTTGGTCTTTGTCTTCCTTTTTTGACTATGCAGAATTAGCAGATTTTTGCTTAATATTAGATGAACTCCATGTTGATATATTTTGATAGTGATGTGTGTGAACACACTAGGACTGTTGGGACACTTTTTTCTGTCTTTAGGAGGTTTCTTTCTTTGGCTTGTATATATGCCTATAACCCTAACGGGTCACTTATCTTTGTACATTCTCTTCATAATACATTAAGTATTGTGTGTTGTGCTCCAAGCTTCTTCTTCTTCCTTGTGCTATTTGTGTGCTTCTATAAACCTCAAACTCCAAGAATTGGTATCAGAGTAGGTTGCCGCTTCATCTAGAGCATCATTGACACCCCTCTAGTCACAATCTCAGAATTGCACAAAAATTGATGAGCATACTCAAGGCGATTAGGAATTCAAAATAGCTTTGCTATGTCGTGTCACAATTGCTATTTGAGCTCATTTCGGCCTCCAAACACACTATCGCATCACCTATGTATGTAATTGTTTTTTGTGCCAAAGATATATATAGGTTTTGGTTTGTCAGTATAGGATCCTTGAAGTATGATACAGGTTTAGCAGAACTCGACGGGTAGTTTTGTTCAACTTTTTGAGATATGATCATTTTTTTGCATTAGAGTATTTTAGTAAGTGGCCATGGATGAAAGCAATGATGTATTTGATATGTTGGTTGTTGAGGATAAGTTGGATGTTACCATGGGCTTATATGATGTGTCATGTACTGGTTGCAAAAGGATTGTCGAATATTGTGTAGGGTGTTGAAAAACATCCTATTACATGTGCAAATACAGTTACTAAAGCTGACGTAGGTGGCATTGAAGATGGTGATATTCTTCAGGCTCCTGTTCATGTTGTAGTTCCTACTACACCTACTATAGAGCAACTTTGTTGGGATGGCAGAGATGCTCAGGCACATGCATATTAATAGCTTTGTCTATCAAACGTGCCATTATTCCTCACATTCCCTCTTGCAAATCAACAAAGAATGCTTGGGATACACTTACCACTTTATCCCATGCAAGGAATGAGGCTCATGAGGTACCTCCAAAAATAGCTGGAGAGTGAGCACATGAATGAAGGAGATTCCATGGAGAGGTTTCTGAAAAAGATAAAAGATTTGAAGGAACAATTGATTTCTGTTGATGAACTATTGCCTGACAATTCACTTATGCAGGTTGTTCTAAATGGTCCTCTAGATTCATATCAAAGTTTTGCTTCTACTCTTCAATGGATGATGAAAGGAAATCCAAATGCCTTAACATTTGAGGAGTTAGTATCTATTCTATTGCAAGAAGATCAGTCTAGGTAGAACATGTCCATTATGCATGCTGCAGATCAAGCTTTCCTGGCTATTCAAAAGGGCAAAGGTAAATGGAGCTCATTTACTAGTAAGCAGAAATCTACTAATTTTGCACAATCAATTAAGGATGACATAGATGAGAAGAAAACAAAAAAGCAGAAATTGTTTTGCAAATACTCTGAAGGAAATGATTATGTCATAAAGAGTTCTCCAGAACTGGCTATAAAAGAGGCAAAGAAAAAAGAGGCTTGAATTGTTGTTACAGAAGCCTCTACACCCAAATCTGAGTCTACAAATCTTGTGCGGAATGAAGAATTGGTGTTTGTTACTATTTGCAATTATGATCCATCGTCTTATGAATAGTGTATGTCCAAAGTAGACTCAAATGTTTGGTAGCAACCAAACATATTACCTCGTAGTGCAGTTTCTTCACTTGAGCTTGCCCCTACAGGGAATATTGTCACACACACCAAACACTATCATTATGTCAGGGAGAGGTTCTCTGCTGGAGAGATCAGTTTGGCATATGTGCCCACACAGGAGATTATTGTAGACCTTTTCACAAAGGCTCTCCCTAGGGAGAAGTTTGAGGCTTTTCACAAAGCTTTGGGCTTACTTCCTTTTATGGATTGATTCCACATAGCTTGGCACTTCCTCATACATGAGTGCTAGCTCTTTGTTCACTGCATCACTCCTAAGGGGGATTTGTTGATATATTTCATTAGTGATGTGTGTGAACATACTAGGATTGCCAAGGCACTTTTTTCCCTGTTTAGGAGGTTTTCCCCCCACTTGTATATACGTCTATAACCCTAACATGTCATTAAGTATCGTGTGTTGTGCTCCAAGATTCTTCTTCTTCCTTGTGGTGTTCACGTGCTTTTGCAGACCTCAAACTCCAACACTCCATTTACCTTTGCCCTTCTAACTAGCTAAGAAAGCTTGATCTACAAAATGGATAATGGAACTGTTCTACATGGAGTGATTTTCCTACAACAAAACAGAGAATAACTCCTCAAATGTTAAGGCATTTGTATTGCAGTTGTACCCTATTGTGATTTGCTAAACTTGTAGCAGACTTTGAGCCTTGTATTGGTAAACCAAAACATGTATATATGTTTGGCACAAAAGAACAAAATTACCTACACAAGCATTGTAATAGTGCATTCAGAGGCCGAAACGAGTTCACCAATTTTCGTGCGATTCTAAAAGTATGAACAAAGGGGTGTTGCTGATGCCTTAGATGAACCAAGTGAATGTACAAAAATAAGTGATCCATTAGTGTTATAGGCGTATATACAAGCTCGAGGAAAGAAACCTCATAAAAAGGGAAAAAGGTGCCTCGATGGTCCTAAATGTGTTCACACACATCACTATCGAAATATGTGAACATTACATATATTCAAAACGTTACGATAATTTGTTTATAATGGTAAGGAAGAGCACTCTCTCAAAACCCCACAAGAACGAAGAGTTTTAGTGTGCTTTAGGACCTTTTCAAATAAAAAGGGAAGGGTCTTGAGAGACACCTATATAAAGGGTAAGACCTCACTTGTAAAGAGGCTTTTTGGTGGAATAAATTTGTGGGTTAACTTGTATTTGTGCTTTTCTATGGATTTTGAGTGATCTTAGTGTGTGATTCTATGTGTGTGACACTTGTTTATGAGCTATGAAAGTATTATCTATCTTATTTCCTTCATCTTGTGATTAAACGTGATTAAACACTTATTTTAGCTAATTAATGTTTTATGAGAGGAATTCCCTAGGTTTGTGAGCTTTATATAGGGCTTTAGACCTATGTCTTTTGTATCTTGTACTTGTAGTGCTTGTTGAGAGCTTTGAAATCACATAAGGTATGCATCAAGCAGACACGTATTGAGGAAGTTACAAGCATTTTGATGATTTGACCATGTTTGTAGTATTAGACAGCAGTGCACCTATGAGAGCATTGGATAGCATGCATTCCTGAATGCATTTGATAATAAGGGCTTGGAAGCATTGGGAAGCATGCATCCTTGAATGCATCGGATAACAAGGGCTTGGAAGCATCAAAATGCATGCATCCTTGATGCATATCAATGGCTTCGAAGCATCAGATATGCATGCACCCAACTCCATCAAGCATCTAGGACCTTGAGCTTCGAGAAAGACACCCTCATGTACCTTCTAGGAGGTTAATGAGGGGAGATACTTTCAACATTCTACTTGAAGCCCATCCATCACATCTGCTTATGTCACTGACTACAACTAGGTTGATGTCTACTCTTCATGGATTGATATGTTCAAAGCGTGTTAGTGTGCCAAGGCATAGTTTTTGCCTCCTCTATGTTAACCTCTCATCAAAAAGTTCATCATGTAAATTGAAGGAAAAATGGAATGATCTGCATCATTATTTGAAACATATAAAGGCCGAGAAATCGCCTCATTTGGACTAGTACTAGACAGTCCACTTTTAAAAAGAGGCAGATGGGGTATTAATTGAATTGGATTATAAGGTAGGGTTGCAAGGCTTTAATAGTCTGATTTTTCTCTTGAAATAGTGGAGCACACCCTCGAGGCATCCACCAGCTTCTAGTTTTTATCCAGAAATACCCGCAAAAATATTGCTAGACCACTGATTTATTTGGATTGGATTGTGTGACTCAACCAGGCATAGTATCCCTTGCCATGGCCCTTAACTTCAACTTCAAACGACTTCAAGTATCGAGTATCAAGAGGAAGGGTGGATTGTCCCAGGTCATTTGTCCAGGTGGTTGGGCCTCTCGACTCTTAAGGCGGGGGCGAGGGTTCAATCCCCACCGGCACCATTTAAGGGACATGTTTAACATGGAAAGTTGTATCTTGTGGTTGATGTGCCATCGTTTGTCGTGCCCCGCGATAGTTGTGACCACAGTTGAACCAAGCTATGTAAACCCCTGTTCTTGTGGGATAAGGGGGATCCCATGGGTACTATGCCCTTCGTTGTACAATTGCAATTTCAAAGTTAAAACCTTTAGGAGTAGGCCTCGGCTGAACATCCATTAAACGATAGTTGTGACCATAGTTTAACCCAGCTATGTAAACCCCTGTTATTGTGAGATAAGGGGGGTCCCATGGGTATTATGCCCTTCCTTGTACAGTTGCAATTTCAAAGTTAAAACCTTTAGGAGTAGGCCTCGGCTGAACATCCATTAAGGAAAAAAAAAAAAGAGGAAGGGTGGATCGATGGAATTCCCACTTTTGGGGGAGCCTCCTACAAAAGGAAAGCCAATGTAGAGCACATGAGAAAGTCGAACAGTTCGGAATTCATGAGGAGCATTGTCTGCCAGCAGCAGATTAGAAGGTCTCATAGCACACGTGCTAACGAGGTTTGATGATCGAACAACCTTACAGTGCGAGGGGCGGTGAGCACGGAACAACATCTCGCCTGAGGTTGCCCCAATCGAGCAGCGTGCGCATGGGTTTCTTCTTGGGAAGGTCAAGTCTCTCGCGCAAGAAATCCCCGTGAGAGAAGGCACACAGGGACATGCATGCAGCAGACTTTCAAGTGAGTCATCACCCCATTAATTTCTTTTCGAGACTTAAATTTCACTCTCTAGGGTTTTGACCATGAGATGTAGAACCTTTGCTCTCTTGTTGGACACGCTCTCTAATTAATGTACTTGCTTGGTCTTCTAGTTCCCCAAGACCTTGATAGACAAATCAGTGGAGATAAATTTATCATAAAGGGTCTTGGAAGCTCCACCTTTAGATCTGAATGATTCCTGTAGTGATACCCTAACAAGCGCACACATTGACTAAGTAGTTTTAGATGGGAACTATCCTAAAACCTTTCAAAAGGAGTAAGTGGTGCATCAATTGAACAACCTACTCAACTTTGGGGCATTGATGGGATTAGGAGAACTCTATTGAAGCACCGAAAAGGATCAATTGAACACCTTCAAGGATTTTTTTATTTTGTTCTTGAAAGAAACACATAAAGAAACCACATTTTACTAACAAGTTTGTTTTTGCATTCTTGTTCTGTTTCATTTGAAAGGCAAACGTGCACCATGCACATTCCCCTCTCGAAGGCTTGAAATGCAATTGTCTATTATCATTTGTACATGCATTTGAGATTGGGAAAAAAATTGGGACAAAAAAATATGTCAAAAGTCATCTCTCTTTTGTGGGAAGTACTTTTTGACCTTCTAGCCACACACAAGAACTCTCATCAACTATTTGAATTAAATTGGGATCATATGGAGGCATCTGAAGATATGCACACAAATCCCATGAATCTGAATGAGTCAAGTCCATCAAGTAGAGACTATTGAGCCATTCTAGAATTCTAGAAATGCAATGGCCATAGGATAGGCATCTATCTAAATAGGCTTAATCGACAAGCCATTAGGCTTAAAAAACCTAATCTTTTGAGCATAGATCCACATTAAATATTAAAATTATGCATTGAACACTATGAGGACAAGGAACAAATAATCAACCTTCTCCATCCCAATTGTAAGTATACAAGCAAGAAAGGAGAAATACTAATCTTGGTCGACATGGGTGACGATGATGTACCAGAAGTTTTGCCCACACCACTAGAAGAAATGGTAGTAGCATGCATGCACATACATTTGGTAAACATCTAACCTTCATGGAAGGCCATCACAAAAGAGATATTGGACTAATAACATAGTTACTCCACCTGCCAAGCAAGTAGTAGCCTATGTGTACCTTAATTAGTATGCTCCTACTTTGTTACCTGAAATCAGAGATAAGGTAGGTAACTCATATTGAGAAGTCATAGAACCTAAAGGAGATTCTATAGAACTTAACCTTTAGTCTTCGATAAAACATTTAGCACCTCAAGGATCCAATAGACAAACCATAGGGTCCAAACCTATAGTAAATACCAACCCCTTTGACGTTCATTAAATACCTCTAGATAGATTCTAAGTAAGAGTGCCACCACAAGGGAAATATGCTCATGTAGCATCAACATATGAGCAAGTTAATCCTCCATTAGCAAGCCATGTGATTGGAACACTAGATCCACGATGTCTCCTTCAACCATACCAAGTGGCAAAGTGCATGAAGAATTTTTATGACGAGTATATTGATCCTTATGATCACGTGGGCAAGTTCAAGCAAGTCCTATGGGCCGAACAAATCACTCACTTTTTCACTCAATATGAGGCAATTGGTTAAGGCTGATTGGAACCACGTTGTCATGTTTTCAACCATTGACCATAGGCATGTTCAAAAACTTTAAAGCTCTTGTGGAAGAGTTCATCGGAGAACCTTCCAAATGAGGATTCAAGCATAATTCAACTCCTTTAATCTATAGCTTCAAGCAAACCAATCACAAAGTTGTGCACGTAGTAGCAAGATGCTTCAAGTAATATTTAGGTAGTTGTCAACCTAAAGAAAGTCCAGTAGAAAGGATGTTGATTCTCTATTCCTAAAGGGATTGACCAATAAGACAAATGTATCAAAGAGTGCATGGCCTTAGAAGAGAACTTACCTACAGAATTGAAGATTTCGCTATCCGATATGAAGAGTGAAGCATCTACTTCCTCTATTTTGATGAAATCTTCGATTGAAGAAATTACAAATTTGGTAGTGAACAATCTTCAAATGGAGTATGCAAAAGAGCAACATAACATGCAATATGGCTAGAGACCACAACCACCTAGGAGATGCCATCAATGTAGTCGAGATCATCCTTCTTCCATGTGCAATAGAGTGCCAAGATACACATCACCTCAAAATCAATAATTGCAACAACAATATCAGCAGAGACCACAGTTCCAACCTAGGCCTATGTATCATCCTAACGATGCATATGGAAATCCTTCTAGAGATTAGCAACAATATTATAGAGAACCTTACTAAGGCCAAGCTAGGTACAATCACGACAACTAAGAGCCTACAAGGATAACTTCAAGATCAACAACCACCTCCACCTCCTAAGGTCTTTCCAATCAAGTATGTAGAAGAAAACACAAATAGGCAGATTGTCCCAGTAGGACCAACTATGATAGAAACAAGCTCTAGATATACTAAGATGTACCTAGAAGATAGAAACATGTATCCTGAAGATACATATGCTAAAGGTAAATGGTATCAAGAAGAGGCCTATTATCCTATGAACACTAATCAAAACCCTAATTGGAATGATCAATCTACTGCAAGAATCTATTTTGTTGATAAATGAGTTTTTCAAAGACAAAACACACAAAAGGTACACTTTCTCTGCTCCTAAAGGACCATGCTATGGATATGACGGTGACCACTTCCTAAAGGATTGTCCCAATCCATTTTTACTTGGAAGGTTGAAGGATTTTGTGAGGACTGTGGGAAAGGGCACTTTATGAAAGATTGTCCTCAGAACCCTCAAAACATTGTTGATGCCCCACTAAGAATGGTTAAGATCATGGAAAGTGGTAGTGATTTTGAAGGGCAAGTGCCTCGTCTCCATAATACTTATGGGATTAGGTACAAGAAGCAAGATGGAAGAAGGAGATAACAGACAGAGAAGAACCTCTACTGAAAAGGTACAAGATTTTGATGAATCTCAATCCTTGAATTGTCCCTTGAATGAGAGTGCTTCAAGAATTGATCCCTCAGTAGAAGAGGAAGAAGATAATGATCTCATGGAGTTGCCACAATATATGGGATAATATAGAAGAGAATCTATAGCTAATAAGTCAACATCAATTAGGTTTCCCATGTCTCAAACCAAAAAAAAATACACCAATCATGGAGGTATTGGAAAATACCCAAGTGAAATGTATGCTCAGATTAGAGGAACTACTATGCACAAATCCACACTGATGGCAAAATATGGTCAAACATGTGGACCCAATCTTCGAAGGAAATGAGGGAAATACTTGCCTACCTATCTTGTTCAGTGGGCATACTGCAAAAGCAATATTGGATGGTGTACGAGCATAGCAACAACCACTAAATCCTTCTAGCAAAAGTGGGGAGAACTTGCACTATGACCCACTCACCTAAAATTACAACTAGTTGATGGACATATAGAGCAACCCATTGCTTTTTTGGAAATGTGAAGTTGAATTCTTGTGGAGTTGATTTTGATCATAAATCTAGAAACCTACAACTTCAACTAAGCAAACAACTTTGAAATGATTCTAGGAAGAACTTTCATGCATCAATTGAAAGTTATGCAAGATTCGGGCAGCAATGTGCTTTACTGCAACACTTAGGAATAACAACTATAATATTTGGTTACATTCCAACATACAAAAATCCCTCACATCTAGTGGAGTAACATACACAAAAATTTATATGATTTTTTTATAGGAAAAATCATCAGAATCAGAATCAAAATCTTGGATGGATGAGGACATACATTTGTGGGTTCATAGGAAAGCTTACCAAGAAGAGGAATGATTACCACGAAGAGTTCCAATGATTGTACTCATTCAAAACATATCCATAGAAGACCCATCTTATCTTCCACAACATTTTACTGATGAAGAATTTGAACCTCATGACTCGATGCAAATCTTATCCACCATGGACATTTTTGTTAATCGGAACACTTTAACAGAACACTGTGATGTAGAAGGTTATGACCTTAATGGATTTTTCATGTTGAAGGTTCTAGAAGAAATAGAGGAAGGAGACCCACTACTAGTTTAAGACAAGAATTTTGATGACAATGATTTAATTTTCGTTCACATGGAATCATAGTTTAATTCCCAAGAGTTCTTGAAAGGAATTAATGTTGATTATTGTATTCAAGATGCAATAACTTTTTCATATCCATTATACAAAGTTGAGGAACCCAATGAGGAAAGTACTACTACACTAGAGAGGAAATCAGATGACTTTTGAGCCTCCCAAACACTCCAAGAAATATGACATTGAAAGGAGACAAATAGTGGCTATGAGATCTAAGCACAAGGGCAAAGTAGGAGAATCATATGACAATCAGGAAATGATGAAGAAAATGGTAATAATTGTACAAGATGGAGAAGAAAAATGCACTTACATTGGAAGTGATGTATCTTACATAGAAGAGGCTCAACTTAAAGATTTCTTGCAGCAATATCGTGATCTTTTTGCATGGACATATAGAGATATGAAAGGTGTTGGCTCTGATTTGTGCCCATAGAATTCCTATGATACCCAATGCAAATTCCTCTAAACAAAGGCCTTACACTTATAATGATATATATTTAGCCAAAATTAAAGACAAAATAAATAAACTCTTTGATCTTGGATTAATATATGAGATCAAACACATTGAATGGGTGTCATCTATTGTGTTGGTTCCCAACAAAGATGGTAAATTAAGAGTTTGCATCAATCTAAAAAAATGTTAATGTTGCTACCATTAGGGATAGTTGTCCACTCTTGAATACTCATCATCTTTTGGAAAGGATGCACATGAAGTTCAACTTAAGACTTCTTTAACTACTAATTGGGGGATATATTCATTCAAAGTTATGATGTTTGTTCTAACCAATGCCCCTACAATGATTCAAAGATTGATGTATCATGTCTTCTAGGAATTTCTTCGAAAATCTTTGGGCATATATCTAGATGCCTTATGTGCATATTATGTACTAAGACCTAAGCATATCCCAATGTTGCAAAGATTATTTTCTAAATGTAGGCAATATAGAGTCTCATTAAATCCAAAAAAGTCTTCTTCATGGTAAGACAAGGAAGGATCTTGGGATATATTGTCTCAAAGAATGAAATTTGGACTAATGAAGACAAAATCAAGGAAATAGTGAATCTGCCAAATCCTAGGAATTTCAAGGAATTCAAGGGTTTCATGTGCCATTGTGGATATTATTGTAGGTTTATTCACAGGTATACAATCATTGCTAGACCATTATATGCATTGATTATAAAGTTTGAATGCACTGAAGAGTATGAAAAAGCTTTTGAGGGTTTGAAACATGAACTTGTCACAACTCCCAAATCGAAAGTAGTAGACTAGAATTATATCTTCCATGTATGTGTTGACGTGTTTAACTATGCCAGAGTTTGTATATTAAGAGAGCCTCCCAGTCAAGGTAGGTTTGATCTTACCATTTCCTATGCTAGCCAATAGTTAAATAGTGCAAATAAAAATTATACTATTACTGAGGGAGAAGGGTCGAGAATGAATAGATAAGTTTGCTTATAAATAAGTTTAAGTTTTTTGTTGATCATCAAGCCCTTCTTTACCTTGTAAAAGAACCTTAAAATATGGAAATATTGGTAAGATGGTTTCTTAGTCTTATTGAATTTGACTTTGAAGTCATTTTCAAGAAAGATAATACAAATGTGTGTGGATCACATTTCTAGGGTGAAAAATGGTGAACTGTCAAATGGAATATCAAAAGAATTGCCTTACACATATTTGCCCAACTTAGAATTAGTACCAAAATGGGCGGAACCACATGTCCCTATGCCCCCCTTTGGTCATTTGCACCACTACCTTGTTGAAAATCAAGTCTCAATCATGCAAAAAGACTCAACCACGAGTTTTGCAAGTGGAACAATAAAACAGGAGGACCCAAAGTCATGGAATAAAGTTAGAAGCTCCACAAAACTCAATCAAATTCAAATCTCATCAAATCAGCCACCAAAAAGTGCACCTAAACTGATTGGTGGGTGGTTAGCTAGATTGTAGGAAAAGTAAAAGTCTATATAAGCATCATCCCGCCTTTGTTTTTTGAGTTGTATGCATTCCACGAGTTTCCCACTTATTTTAGTGAAGTTATAAATTCTAGCAAGCAGCCCCCTTGCTTGCTTACCTCATTTTCTCATGATTTTGCTCCTCTCTATCTAGAGGTGTAGTTAGGCTTTTCCAAATCTGATTGTACCAGATTGTAGAGCATTCTTTGCTCTCTCATTGTACTCATTTTCATTGATTTCAAGCTTCATTTGGTCTTACATATTATGCCCTAAACTTTGCCAAAGTTTCAAGTTATTTGGCTGAGTGAGTTGTGAGAAATTGCCAACTTTGTGAAGGTATATCTCTGCACATGGGCAAAGAGTGTTGCAAACAGGTAGTCTCTTTTGTAGAGGGTGGTTCTCCCAGATGGAATATCCATTTGAGATGATTTGAAGCTTGTTGTGTAGCTCTTATAGTCTACTACAGGTCTGCAAAATTCTATTGTAAGTCTCTGTATTGGTGTAGAGAAAAGTTCAGAATAGTGGAGCATATATCATTGCTTGTGGACCTAGTGGAGGGCAGCCATCTTCCATTTTTGCATTGGGATGTTAGAATCATCCCCCATCAGTGGTATTAGAGCCATTTTGGAGGCTTGGAGACATCAGTGGCATCATTTTGAAGACTTGAAGGGATCAAGACAACTCGTGGAAGCACAAGGAGGACTCATCAAAGCAAGAAGACATCAAAAGGGGGCTACATCGATCGAGATCTCAACTAGTCGAAGGTTAGCAAGGGACAAGCTATCAGAAGGTAATATTCACACCTTCTAAAGCATACAAAAACTTGAGGAGAAACTAGAGGAGCATCTTAGAGCTCAGTGTGGCTGAGTATAATGCACAAATAGAGAAGTTAGAGAAAGGCAATTATCAACCATGGAAATTTAGAGTTAGCAACTACCTTATGGGCAAAGGATTGTGGGGATTAGTGAGCGGAACGGATCCAATGCCTCATGTACATGATCCACCACTTCAAGGGTACGTCAAGGAACTTAATGAATGGATAGAAAGGGATAGGAGAGTCATATTCATTCTATCCCAACACATAAGCAATAGCATGATAGGGCATATACAAGACTTGGACACATTCAAGAAGGTTTGGGAGACCTTGGAGAGATTGTACTGTTCATCAACTAAGGCAAGGAAGATTCAGCTCAAGAATGAGCTGAATAATCTTAGGAAATCACCAAGTACTAACATAAATGAGTACATTTTGAAGGTTAAGGAGCTTGCAAATGCTTTAGGCTCAATTGGGAGCCCAATCGAAGATGATGATCTTGTTGCACACACTCTCAATGGCTTGAGAGAGGATGAAAGGTGGAAAGCATTCACCACATCAGTTTATGTGAGAGATTCCCTACTAGAATTTGATCAATTGGTCACATTGATGGTGACCAAGGAGATGAACCAAGGAGGTTCACAATCAATGGCCAGCCAAGCCCAAGTTTTCTATGTAGGTAGAGGCAAAGGCAAAAGAGGTGGACAAAACTCCCAAGGCAAAGGGAGAGCAAGGTCAAGCTCAAGCTCAAGCAACCAAGAAGGCTCCAACCAAAGCTATGGATCAAGAGGAAGAGGAAGGAGTAGAGGAAGAGGAGGAAGATCACATGGAAGAGAAGCATCCAATGGAGAATGCTACAATTGTGGAAAATTGGGCCATTATTCAAGAGATTGTTGGTCCAAAGGAGGAGGCAATCAAGGATACAAAAGGAACCAAGGTAATTATGCTAGTACTTCAACAAATTCAGAAAATGAGAACTTGCTTATGATGAATGGTTCAAGTGAAAGAGTCAATTCAGATTTTACATGATACATTGATAGTGGTTGTAGCAACCATATGAGTTGCAATAAAGATGTTTTCTTTAATTTACATTCACCCATTACTCAAGGACATGTAGAGACAGGGGATGACACTAAACACAAGATTACAAATGTGGGAGATGTTGCATTGAATGGATCTCAAAGCTCCAAGGTGTTGAAGGATGTGTTGCATGTGCCAACCATCACAAAGAACTTGGTTTCGGTAGGTCAAATGGTTGAAAGAGGTTATGAGGTGAGGTTCAATGAGCAAGGATGTTTTGTTGAAGACCCCAAGCAAGACCACAAGCTCATAGCAAAAGGAAAGAAGCAAGGAAGACTCTTCACCATGGAGGTAAAGCCATCAACCCCTCACACTGTCTAGTTGTCAATTGGAAATAAACAGATTGCAAAAATCGACTTATGGCATAAAACAATTGGGCACATAAACTTACAAAGGATGAAGGACGTGCAAAGGAAGGGCTTGGTGAGTGATCTACCTGATCTTACATCTCAGAATATGCAACATTTATCTTACCACAAATCCAGCAAGCTTTGGCTCCATCTTTATTGATTTTGCCTCTTCCTCTACCTTTGCTAGCTCCTCTTCCTCTTAGGAAGTTGGCTTGGCTAGTTCTACCTTCTTCTTCATTTACTTGTTACTTGCTTTTGATATTCTTCTTCTTATCCTTTGAATACATTGCTTGACCTGCACTCTTATCACCATCACCTTTGACATCCTGCTCAAAAGTTAGCATGTGTCCTAGCAACTAATTTAAATCAAGAGTGAAATGATCTAGTGACAATTCAGTAGACAAAATGAATGGCTTCCATTTCTCATATCCTCTCAAACCTGTGAGGATTTGCCTTACCAATTTATCCTCCTCAATATCTTCATCAATTGCTCCTAATGCATCTGCAATATCCTTCATCCTTGTTACATAATCAGAAATGGTTTGAGAGGCCTTCTTCTTGAATGTGGTAAACTCTACCCACAAAGATGCCTTCCTTGACTTTGTGGTGTTTTGGAAATGCTCCTCCAAAGCATTCCATATATCACTTGCACTTTCAAGACCTCTAATATGAGGTAGCAAGTAGTCATTAACTCCCATGTAGATAATACTCCTTGCTTGAGCATCCTTCTTCATCCAAGTCTTCAAATATGAGAGTTCATCCCTAGTTGGAACACTAAGATCTCTGAATTGTGGTTTTTCTTCTTCACCTATGATGTAACCTATCAGGTCTTTGCTCATGAGATGAGCTTCCATCCTTATTGACCAAGCTGGATAGTTTTCTCTATGCAATTTCTCTATCTGAAGAGAATCTCCCATCCTTTCTTCATCTGTGTATTAAATTCTTCAAGCTTTGTGAGGAATAAGTGTACCTTTACTTCGAACGAAGTTCCTTTTGATCTTCTTGATAGCTTCAGGCCTCCTTCTCAAGCTTTCCCTTAAAGCTTTCACCTTTTGAACCTTCAAATGTTGATTTTTGTATGACTGCAGCAGTCGGGATCCTCCTTTCTTTTATTTTGAGGATTCCTGCTCTGATACCACTGATGGAGAGTGTTAATCTCCAAAAGACAAGTTATTCTTGATGTTAGAACACTTCTATATCAAGAAAAACTCAAAAACTTCAACCAATTTGGAAGACAAGTGCCAAACTATCAAGACTTTAGCTAACTGTGAAGAAAGTCACTAGATTGAAAAGTCAGTTGCACATAATTCACTTATTGACTACTCAAATGTGTAAAGTTTCTCATGAAACTTTGTATAACGTGTCATCTAAAGGTTGCACATCCTCTCCAAGTTAAAATATCTCAAATGACTTAGTAGATCTTGAGAAATGATCCAAACAATCAACCTATGTCTGAAACTATCCTCCTGTATAGTCGACTTTGACACCTGTAACTTCTAACACATGGTTCTCCCAAACTAGAATCCGTTTAATCAAATGCTTTTAGCCATAGATGGCTTACCATCCAACTTAGATTTTGACTCCTCATTTGTTCAAAACTTTACACTGTGCACTGAGAACTGATCAATTCTTTGACCATCGAGATTGCGCCTGTTTGAGAAGACACTCATCTCTTCTTCACATACAAATGTTCCTACATACAATTCTCTTAGCCTATTTAAAATTAGGCTCTCAAACCTTAACCATAGAAGCATTAACTATGGAATTAGACATCTACAAAAGGATTCTTAAAATGATCAAGCACAGAAGGAGGATTCAGCAAAAGAAAGGGTGCAACTTTTCTTCTTCTCTGAAAACTTTTACATCTGAATGATGACAGAGATTTTCTACACTTCTAAAGTGTCTAATGACTCTTACAACTTCTAATTCTTCATATCTCATGCTCTCTCATACTTGCCCTGACTTTCTACTTGTATATATAGGCATATATGTATAAGCTCATGAACATACAAAAGGTATAAGTGAGCTAACTACAAATTAATGTACATATGTATACAAGTCCTCATTTCCTAAACATACTCTATCTTCAATCTTCAATTGTTGATCTTTTTTTTATCCTTTGACTTCAAGTCTTTATCCAAAACATCAATTGGTGGTTGACATGCACCAACAATACATACTTGGATCAAGATAAGAGATGATATTTGGAAGAAACTAATATGGAGAGATCTAGACTCCAATATATGGGTTTGCGAGTGTTTCCTCCAACGATACAGGCAGCCACGTCTCAAAATACATAGAGTCAGCAACAAAGCCAAGGAAACACTGTCCTAGCAAGGTAGTTGTCAAAATGTCCCTCAAAGATCTCATGTTTGTTTTTCTACCCTAAGTAATAGCACAACCCAAGCCCTCAAATGGGAGGTGAGATAATGATTGGACCATGCTTTCCTCAAAGACCTCCACAAGAAAGAGGATCGAGTGTGTGTCTAGTTGTTCAGGTGTTCTTGGGCCACCTGATGTGGGCAAAAAATTGAGACCTTATCAAGTGGAAAAGTGCTTAAGAAATCACTATTATGGATCATGGATCCTTATAATCACATGGCTGAATTCAAACAAGTGTTACAAGCTGAAGAAATAGATGAATTCTTTATTCAATATGAAGCTTTTTGACTCACATTGTTGGGAACAGGTTTGACATGGTTATGGCCCCTAGATCACAATGGATTTTTTAACATTGAAAAATTGTTGGAAGGTTTCATTTGTGAGTTTAAAAAACAGGGATTAAGCATAATACATGTTCTTTTATTCATAGAGAAGAAGAAACTATGCTACGAGGTAATATGTTTGGTCACCCCACTATCAAAGTACCAAACATCTGAGTCTACTGCAGACATGCACTGCTCATGAGAAGATGGGTCAAAATTGTAAACAGTAGTAAACACCCATTCTTCATCTTGCACAAGATTAGTAGACTCTGTTTTCGGTGTAGCCATTCAAGCCTCTTTCTTCTTTGCCTCTTTAGCAGCCAGTTTTGGATAGCTCTTAATGACATGATCATTTGGTTTACAGTATTTGCAAAACAATTTCTACTTTTCTGATATCTTCTCATATTTGTCTTCCTTATTTGAATGTGCAGCATTTGCAGATTTCTGCTTACTAGTAGAAGAGCTCCATTTACCTTTGCCCTTCTGACTAGCCACGAAAGCTTGATCTACAACATGCATGATGGACATGTTCTGCCTAGACTGATCTTCTTGCTCTTTCATCATCAAACGAAGAGTAGAAGCTATATGGTATAACTTCATCAATAGAAATCAATTGTTCTTTCAAATCCTTGATATTTATGAGAAAACTGTCCATACAATCACCTTCATTCATGTGCTCACTCTCCAATTGTTTTTGGAGGTAAGCAAGACGAGCCTCATTCCTAGCTTGGTACAATGTGGAAAGTGTATCCCAAGCATCCTTAGCTATTCTACAAGAGTGAATATGAGGAATAATGGCACGTTTGATAGACAAAGCTATCAATGCTGTGCCTGAGCATCTCTGCCATCCCAACGAATTTGCTCTACACTAGGTGCAACAGAAACAGTAGCACAAACGAGAATCTGCAGAATATCATCATCTTCAATACCATCTCCATTAGCTCAAGCACTTGTATTTGTAGTACCTATATTTGCAGGTGTAACAAGACGCCTTTCAACACCGTGCACAATATTCTGTAGTCCTTTTGCGACCAATACATGATGCATCATATAAGCCCACAATGGGTAATTCACACCATCCAACTTATCCTCAACAGCCAACATACGAAATGTTGAGATATCAAGCTCAACATGTGATGATCCAGGATGACATGTATCAGTTTTTTGGTTCTCTGACATGTTTAGTGCTCACACCGGTATATGTCAGGGATACTTCATTAAGATTTATTAGATTTATCTCCGAGAGTGATGGCACATTTGTTTCTTTCCAGCTCACTCATTCACAGATATTAGGTTGTTCCTTATGTACTAATCTTTATATATTGCAATAGTTGTATTCTTGTTTTTTAGGTCATTCTTGTACATTCCTTTGTATGTAATAGAAGAAGAAGAAGAAGAAGAAGAAGAAGAAGATCATTCTTCCTTGCCTCAATTTGAGTGTGTGCTTCTCTTTGATTGTGAGAGTGTGTGTGTGAGCTATGTTCCTTATCTCCTTCCTTGTGACATGGTATCAAAGCCAGTGTGGCTGTAGAGAGGTTGCGGAGAAGGCCGATGGTGAAGAGTACGCGAGACGGCATGCAGAAAGCGCGATTCACAAATGACCTTAGATTGCTACAAAAATTGGTGTGAAGATAGAAGAGCTCAAAATATTTTCATGATTTAACCTCTTAGGGTCACTCGTTTTTGTCAGATCGAAGTTTCAGAGCCATCTCGACCTCCATTTTGAGCCTGCAAGGTGGGGCCCATAGGAAAACCAGGTCAGTTTTACAAACTGTAACTTGCCTCATGTTTGACAACACTCATATATTCTAGATCCAAAATTTCAAGCGATTTCGTGTACTTTTGATACATGAAAACTGTGTTTTTTTTAGATCGAACTGTCACGTCATAGTGCGACAACATTCATGCAGAAGTGCTGCTTGTCGTGTTTTGCAGTGTTGTGAATTGCTACAGAAATGGCAAATGCAAATGGAATAAGTTAGCTTATGAGCGATAAGTTGGACAAGAACAACTTCCATGCTTGGAGATTCAGAATGACGAATTTCCTGATGGGAAAAGGCTACTGGAAGTACATCAAAGGAGAGAACGAAAATGCTCCGCAGTTACCAGAGAGGAATCGGACTGCGGGCCAGTTAAGAGCATATGAGAAATGGAATCAAGGAGCACGAAAGGTAATGTATTGGCTATCTGTTAGCATACATGATAGCATGATTGGGCACATAAAGGATGCAAAGACTCTGAAAGAGGCTTGGAACAGGTTGGTCACATTGTATAAGAGAAATACAAAGGCAGAGAAATTGCAACTCAAGAAGGAGCTGCATACATTGGAGAAGAAGGGCATGTCGGTAAGTGACTACACCCTGAAAATCAAAAGCATATGTGAGTCACTTGCATCTATTGGCATGAATGTGGATGATGATAAAGTGGAAGTGTGCCTTCGTGCTTTAGGAGCTGCATATAAGCAGTTCAGAACTTCTATATACGCCAGAGAAAATATTCCGAATTTGCTGATTTGGTATCCATGTTGATTATTGAAGAAAAGAATCTTGGTGAGGATTCAAACTCCCAAGAAAAGCCCAGTTCTGAGTAGGTATTCTACTCTGGCAGAGGAAGAGGCAGAGCTAGAGGTTTCGAAAGTGGAAGAGGAAACAATAACCAAGAACATGGTAAAAAATAGAACCCTGCAGGAGGAAGAGGACAGCTTTGAGGAAGGGGGAGCCAAAGAGGTTGCAAAAATTTCCAAAGAAATGATTTAGGTAATGATAGTAAAGGATGTTGGAATTGTGGTAAAGCTGGACACTTTGAACGTGATTGTAGGTTGAAGAATCAAAATAACAGAAGGCAGCAAAACAATTATGCATCCACAAGTGCAAATGATTCTGAGAATTTGTTCATGGTTCAACATCACATGATGAATACAATGTTTGCTGGTGTTTCAAAATCGAATCATAATGTCTCGTATGTTGATTTAGGTGCTTCAAATCACATGACTAATCGTGTGGAATGGTTTAGTACTTTGCAAAAATTGCTAGTTCCTGGATATGTTGAAACAAGTGATAACACATCACACCCTATCAAGCATACAGGAAACATAGCATTGTCCATGGAGGACAAGAAGGTAAAACATCTTGTTGATGCGCTACATGTTCCAAATATAACAAAGAATCTGGTTTCTATTGGACGAATGGTTGACCAGGGATTACAATTCAGGTTCAATGCTGATGGGTTATATGTAGAAGAATACAAACGGGATGGAAGATTGATTGCCAAAGGAAACAAAGTGGGTATGATGTTCACATTTGATGTGAAAATTCCTGAAATGAATGTAGCCATGTTTGCAAAAATTGAAGGAGTCATTGCTAATATAGAGATCTGGCACAAACGGATTGGACGTGCAAACTTGCAAAGGCTGAAATTGATGCAGTCAAAGGAGATTGTCCATGGACTACCAAATTTCAAGGTTGCAGAGATGCAAAAGGCATGTGCAACATGTCAATTTGGAAAACATTCAAGATCATTGTTTCCACATGAGAAGCACGTCAGTGAGAATGTGCTAGAAATAGTACATACAGATGTTTGGGTCCTACAAAGACCACATCTATGGGTGGTTGCAGGTTTTATGTTACTTTCATTGATGACCATACATGAAGAGTGTGGGTATATTTCATGAAAGAGAAGAGTGAGGTGTTCACTCACTTCCAGATTTTAAAGCTTATGGTGCAAAAGCAGACAAGGAAGTACATTCAGACATTAAGATCTGATGGAGGAGGTGAATACATGTCAAATGAGCTCAACAATTTTCTAAAAAATAATGGAATTTGGTGTCATTTTTCTTGCAAGTACACACCACAACAGAATGGTGTTGCTCAACACAAAAATTGACATATTGCAGAAATAGCAAGACCCTTGATGGCTGATAAGAATATGCCTCATTGTTAGGAAGTTTATAGGTAAAAAGCCAAACTTATCACATCTTAAAGTTTTTGGTTGTATTGCATATGTACATGTTCCAGATAAATTGAGGATGAAGCTTGATCAAAAAGTAGAAAAATGTGTCTTCATTGGATACTCCCTTGAGCAAAAGGGATATAAATGTTATAACCCACTCCACACGACAAGTGAAGGTGAGCAGAGATGTGGTATTTGATGAAATGTCAAGCTTCTATGCAGATGCCAAAGAAGAACTGAATCTTAAACCAAATGACAAAGAAAATGCTGAAAAATCAAGTGCAGAATCTCAAGTTTTGAGTGGACCGGATGCATCATCAAGCAATAGTTCCAACTCAAATCCATGGAGTAGAAGATTCCATGGAAATTTCAGTCTAGAAAATTCATCAAATACATCCAAGAAAGGTAAAGAAAAGCTTTCTGCTGGTAGTAAAACATGTGCAAGTTTTGAAGACGATGGAGATTCAAGTGGTTCAGAAAAGAGTCTTGATGAGGAACTTGGATTTCCCTCTGTGAAGACTCTAGGAGTAAGAAAAGCACATGCAGATGATACAAGGAGAAGTGATCCATGACCAAGAAGATCTGGGAGGATGCGGAATTCAATGCAACGATTGACATATGATAGTTATATGGCTCGTCATTGTGCCTACATGACAAAGGTAATACAAGATGTTGAACCCTCTTGTTTTGAAGATGCAATTGGAAATGCAGATTGGGAAAAAACTATGGATGAGAAGATGGTTGCACTTTATGGAAATGATACATGGAAGCTGGTTCCATTGCCGAAAGGGAAGAAATCCATAGGCTGTAAGTGGGTTTACAAGGTAAAGCACAACGCTGATGGTAGCATAAGTAGGTATAAAGCACGATTGGTAGCAAAAGGATATGCACAAACATATGGCATTGATTATGAGGAAACATTCAGACGTGTAGTTAAAATGTCTAATGTTAGGAAGGGTGATGATGGCATCGCAATTGTGGCTATTTATGTTGATGACTACTCTGGATTATGCATTGTTTTATGAAGCTGGTGTAGATTTGCAGGCTCATGGATACACAGATGCAAAAGTCTTCGCCGAATATCCGTAGTCGTAACCTGAACTTGTTCCAGGAGGAAAAGACTTTTATTTTATTTTTAGTTGGGAGTCCGGGTAAAACTCAACTTAAGCTACTGGAATAAAACACCTTAGACACCAAGTTGTTTCACACAAAAATAGAGGAATAAAATTATCAATCTTTGTTGTAGCAGGCTTTAGTCCCCATGGCAATGCTGGGTATTGGGCTAGTAGTATTCTAGATAGAAGATCTACTAGTGGCTTTCTATTCTCACTTGAAGGTGCAACTATTACATCGAGCAGGAAGAAGCAACCCACTATTGCTTTGTCGAGTACAGAGGCTGAGTATAGAGGTGTGTCTACTTTTTCGTAGCCCAAGGGAAACTGCCTTGCACACACCTATGTTTTGTTAAATTAGCTTGTGCTATGCCACTTTCTTTTACTCTGAGTCCACAATTGCTCTCGAATATCACGTATGTATATACCCGCTTCCACTCGCTTTCCCTTTGGTTCTTTTCTTTTCCCTTTTGCACATATGCACGCACACCCGCAATTCCCTCCCTTTCTTCACTCAACCCCCCTCCTTTCACGTCGGGTTCACTAGGTGTGTCGCGAGGATCAGGCAAAGAAGGGTGAGAAGAATAAATGAGGTTCTAGATTCGTACTTGCATAAGTGGACACAAATGAAGCACAATAGAAAATTTATTCCGAAGCTCAAAGTACCTCATGAGGACTAAGGATTTAGCTTCAATGGGTTTCGTGACTAAACATAATTCCAGATACACGTGTATCTGTTCTTTCTTCTTGTACGAGCATGAAGCAAAATGAAACTTTGAGGAATATATTATCCGCACAGGGTTGAATATGCATCTCGATTTGAAATTCAAGCAATTTTTTATCAAATCTCCTTTGTTTAAGAGGATTTGACTCTTTGATAAAATATTTAGATGAAATCCTTGTGATAACTAACGTTCATCAGCGCTGTAGAATGTAAAACGTTTCCATTGAAAAGAGAGATGAACTTCTCTAATATTTCTTGGTAAAAAGATTTGTATTCCTGATGCAACTTAGTAGGCTGGAAGGTTCACTTTCACAATGATGAGCACCAAGTGGAACTTTTCTTTATGCCAAGCAAGACTCTAATCAACGAATAGACTTTTGAACAATGTTAAGTTTTTGTTGTAGCTCGAAGGGAGTTTGCTTATCACTTATTGTTTCATGATAGATCTCTGATCAATTATTACAAATGGGAACATAATAGAAAACGCACAAATCATTTTGACAATTATTCTAGTACAAAAGTTCACAACTTCAACGACTTCGACAGATTAAACAGCAAACATGTCTCTCTATCTTGGGATATGTGAACTTAAAACATATTTTATATTCATGATTTGACTAAAATATCTTCAATTAAAATATCTTCTTCGTGCATAAAATCACAGTTTCAACAACCTGAAGATTGTGCATAACATTTACTTCGAATAGCATAGATTTCATCTGCCGATGACTCTAAAACACCAATCCGAAGGCACTTTCGTCATTTCAAAGTATTGCAAAGTTTAAGATCCTCCTCCTGAATAAACTTCAATTTTTTTTGTCCCAAAACAAAAATCTGAATACCAACTTAGAAAAGACTGATTTTTCAACAATGATTGTAAATAGTGTAAATCATGTTAGGCCATATATCACTATGATAGGACATCTGATCCAAACTCACAGGAAAAAAATCGCTGATATAGAACATAAACATTATAGAATGGCATAAAGGAAAATCATGAAGAGCTTCGCAACAGAAGAAGCTAACAAAGAGTTTAGGATATTCTTACATGCTCGTTTATCCTCCTCAATGCTATGAAGCAGAAGAAGGTACTTCCAGATAGCTCCAACAAATGCAGTTTCTGCAATGCTTTCTGAAAATTCCCTAAATGCCTTGGACACCAGCTGACTATTATTTTCTTTCATGGATGTAAGAGTTTCCCTCCTCGAAGACAACATACTCTTCCTTCATATGACCGCTAACCATCTCCATATTTAATGGGTCTCTTCAGTACTTTTCACCATCTGTCTTAGATGTATGTCAATTCGTTCATCGTTTTGGATTTACATCCTTAAAGGCGTAAGACTGTCTTAGAATTTGCAGGACTCAAATTGACCTATGACTTCTTAAAATCTCCATATATCAAACGATGCGTGCCCACTTCATATATAGTTTGCTGCGCACCATGCTCCCATGCACATCATGATGTCATGCCTTGGAGTTCCTGCCTTCGAGGGAAAAGATGAACAGTATCAGCATAAACAGGTGAATCGATATCCTATTCCAGATACAAGGTTCCATCATTCCGGATTTTCCACAGCCTCGCAACTTTTGTCCTACACCCGGCAACCATGTGACTTCCTACAACCTTCCTCTTTCACGGTCAACCTCAAAGCACATGCAGTCCTTCAATAGAACCTCCGCTGATTCGTAAAATCTTGAAGAATTAGCAGCCTTTTCAGTGGAAACTCCGTGAAACTTGTTATCCATGCGCTCCCCAGCAAGGCCTCTCTATTTTCTGATCGGTCTCCTTCTCAGGCATCTCCCAGACTCTGCTGCTCAAGCTCCCATCATAGCTCATGAAAGACCAACATCCTTTTCTCCTACTCCCCTGGCTGCCTCATACCACCCATGCTCTATAGCAAAAAGTGACGCTCTCCGAAATCAGCTCTACCACGATCGGCTATGTCAGGCCGTCATAGTCTTCTGCTCGGAGTAGGTCCATTCAAATCGAGAGAGGAGGGAGAACCACACAATGCCTTCCTGTATATCCCCCAAAAAAATACATACCCCCCCCCCCCCCTTTTTTCTGCTGGTGAAGAAGAATGGAGGGAGAGAGAGTCCTGACAGAAAAAAAAGTTCCTCCCCTTTTTTGTTTCTTCAGTCAGAAAAAGGGGGAAAAGACAAACCCCCTTTTTTTTTCTTTTTGGTTTTGGATTGCCCCTTGTAGATAAGGGTGGAAACATCATCATGCTGAGGTATTTGATCTCCAAAATCTAAGATGAATCCAAGGGTTTGAACCCAAATGCATTGGTCCAAGTTTCATATAGTTCTTGAATCGCAGGCACTATGAAATTCACCACCCTTAAAGATGAAAACAGTTTTTCAATTGCACCAACAAGACGTCTGCACATGCCTGGTCTACGATACTTATGTCTAGTGCCTATGAGCGGCATCTCAGCTATCCGTGCACCATGAACCCTTATAGAGGCAGCTGAAATTATCTCATTATCCTGCTCCAAAACTACTGTATAAAACCCAGCATAATTCAACCGACTGAATTCTGATCGCCGATTGTATGTTGCATGAGTGATCATATCAATATTTCTCCGTGGATCACACATCGGGTTGAAACACTCTTTCAAGACAAGAAGAGCAACCGCAAGCTTGCTGTTAACATCAAGGGTGGATTGAAGATCCTCAACCTCTAGCTGCTCAGTACATTGCAGCAAAGTCCAATAGAAGCCTCCGCCAAATGGATGCGAGATTCCAATAAGACTTCTTAGGCTAGAGTAGATCTTCATGCAAGAATCCCCACATGTATGATACATGTTTATAAGTGAGCCCCCACAACAACATCCACTCTACCATCTACAACAAGCACATGTGTATGCAACTGCTTGCTCTTAGCTGAATCCAAAATAGAAGCTGCTGCATGTCATGTCTATCAATGCATTTCCAACAGCAGTACCAAGTTCCCAATCCATTCTGATCATGATGTCGTCATGTAATTGCAAATACCTCCCTTCAAAAATTTGATCACTCTTCAAGTACCTGAAATCAAACGTATTTTCCTGCCAAATAGACCCACATTAGTGCATAAAAATCAACCATTTTCTGAGCTAACAAGGTGCTACAATGGCAGCATGTGAGGCATCATGGTTGAAGATGCTACTTGTAGATTTAGGTGTGGAAGTGCAAAAGCCTATCACTATCTATTGTGATAATCTTAGTAGTATACAATTAGCACGGAACCCTGTTTTTCATGCTAGAACAAAGCATATCGAGGTACATTATCACTTCATCAGAGAGAAGGTATTAGCAGGTGATATTGATCTTGTTTATGTGAGAACAGATGAGCAGGTTGCTGGTATTTTCACTAAAGCACTTGAAGTAGAGAAGCTGAAGAAGTTTTGAAAGATGCTTGGATTAGAGGACATGACGCTGAGCTTGAGGGGGAATGTTGAGATATTAAGCTCAACATGTGATGATCTAGGATGACACGTATCAGTTTTTTGTTTCTCTGACATGTATAGTGGTCACGCTGGTATATGTCAAGGATACTTCATTGAACTTTATTAGATTTATCTACCGAGAGTGATGGCACATTTGTTTCTTGCCATCTCACTCATTCGCGGATATTAGGTTTTTCCTTATGTACTAGTCTTTATATATTGTAGTAGTTGTATTATTGTTTTTTAGGTCATTCTTGTACATTCCTTTTTATGTAATAGAAGAAGAAGAAGAAGAAGAAGATCATTCTTCCTTGCCTCAATCTGAGTGTGTGCTTCTCTTTGATTGTGAGAGAGAGTGTGTGTGTATGAGCTCTCTTCCTTATCTCCTTCCTCGTGACAAAATACATCATTGCTTTCAGTCATGGCCACTGACTAAAATACCCTGATGTAAAAAAATGACTATATTTGAAAAAGTTGAACATAAGTACCCAAATGAGTTCTGCTAGACTTGTAGCAGACTTTGAAACGTTTATAATGGTGAACCAAAACTGGTATATATCTTTGGCACAAAAGGTCAAAATAGCCTACACAAGTGCTGTGATAGTGCGCTCGGAGGCTAAAACGAGCTCAGATCGTGATTTCGGCACCGTACAACAAAGCTGTTTAGATCTCTAAAACACCGTGAGTATGTTTACCAAATTTCGTGCAATTCTGAGACTACAATCGGAGAGGTGCAGACAATGCGCTAGATGAAGCAGGGACCTGCTCTAATACCAATCGTTGGAGTTAGACTTCTGCGGAAGCACACAATAGCACAAGGAGGAAGAAGAAGCTTGGAGCACAACACACAATACTGAATGTATTACCACTAGAATGTACAAAGATAAGTAGCCCGTTAGGGCAATAGGCCTTTATGCAAGCTGTGGAAAAAAAAACTCCTAAAGAGGGAAAAAGTGCCCCGGTGGTCCTAGTGTGTTCACACACATCATTACTTAAATATATCAACATATGCAAGACTTGGACACATCCAAGAAGGTTTGGGAGACCTTGGAGAGAGTTTACTCTTCATAAACCAAGACAAGGAAGATTCAACTCAAGAATGGGCTAAATAATCTTAGGAAAGCACTAAGCACTAATATAAATGGGTACATTTTGAAGGTTAAGGAGCTTGCAAATGTCGTAAGCTCAATTGTGAGCCCAATCAAAGATGATGATCTTGTCGCGGACACTCTTAATGGCTTGAGAGAGGATGAAAGGTGGAAAGCATTCACAACATCTATGTATGTGCGAGATTTCCTTCTAGAATTTTATCAATTATTCACATTGATGGTGACTAGGGAGATGAACCAAGGAGGTTCACAATCAAAGTGCAGTGAAGCCCAAGTTTTCTATGCAAGTAGAGGTAAAGGCAAGAGAGGTGGAAAAAACTCCCAAGGCAGAGGGAGAGGAAGGCCAAACTCAAGCTCAAGCAACCAAGAAGACTCCAATCAAATCTATGGATCAAGAGGAAGATGAAGGAGCAAAGGAAGAGGAGGAAGATCACATGGAAGGGAAGCAACCATGGGGAATGCTACAATTGTGGAAAATCAACCCATTATGCAAGAGATTGTTGGTCCAAAGGATGAGGCAATCGAGGATACAAAAGGAACCAATGTAATTATGCTAGTACTTCAACAAACTCAAAAAATGAGAACTTTCATATGATGTATGGTTCAAGTGAAAGAGTCAATTCAGATTTTACATGGTACATAGACAATGGTTGTAGCAACCATATGATGTGCAATAAAGATGTTCTCTTTAATTTACACTCACCCATCACTCAAGCACATGTAGAGACAAGGGATGAAATTGAGCACAAGATTACACATTTGGGAGATGTTGCATTCAATGGATCTCAAAGCTCGAAGGTGTTGAAGGATGTGTTGCATGTATCAACCATCACCAAGAACTTGGTTTCAATAGGTCAAATGATTGAAAAAGGTTATGACGTGAGTTTCAATGGTCAAGGATGTTTTGTTGAAGACCCCATGCAAAACTACAAGATCATAGCAAAAGAAAAGAAGCAAGGAAGACTCTTCACCATGGAGGTAAAGCGATCAACCGCTAACATGTCTGCTTATCAATTGGAAATTAACAGATTGCAGAGATCAACTTGTGGCATAAAAGAATTGACCACCTAAACTTACAAAGGATGAAGGACATGTAAATCAAGGGCTTGATGAGTGGTCTACCTAACCTAACATCTCAAAATATGCAAAATTTGGGCCATGATTTTCAATTACGGAAACAAAGTAGGTTGCCATTCAAGAAGGGAGCACATGTGAGCAATGAAGTGTTGAATCTCATACACACAGATGTATAGGGACCTACGAGAAAGCCATCCATTAGAGGCATGAATAGAGGACACTGGTCAATGATGTGGAACACACTAGACTTGCGGACTATTATTTATGTTATCATAGATATGTTTTTGTGTGCTACATGAGCATACACATCCATGTGTGGTTTATGGAGTAATGCTTGAGTAAGCAAGGCACTTGAATGGTTGTATTGATTGATCAAGTGGAATCATATCTTATGTGTGAGCATATTTTTGAGGATTCTACCTTCTTTTGAAGAATCATGGAGGCTTATGCACATCCCAAACATTTAGTAATGGTATATAAAGTGTTTTTATTATGTATGATTGGATAATAAGATGTTATGTTGAAGTGAAAGAAGATTAGTTGTAGCCACTAGCAAACTATCAAATCATTAGAGAGTCCTATTTTGGACATGTCTTTATAGATGATACAAAGGTTTTATTTGAATATTAAGATTGTAGATTGATAGTCTAGGGAGTTTACTTCTAAAGTGAATTTAAACTAGCTCAATATTATAATTGGTGCAATTCTTATAAATGGTCAAAATTGGAGGTTTATGATTTTGAACAGGTATGAAATTCAATGGTCGAATCATTGTAGAGGCCTATTTTGGATAGGTCTTTATAATTGATATAAAGGCTATATTTTAATGTTAATAGTGTGGGTTGATAGTCCAAGGAATGTGCTTCTAATGCAAAGATGAATTAGCTCATATTCATAATTGGTGTAATTTTTATAAATGTTTAAAGTTTTGGAGGTTTGTGATTTTGGACAAGTCTAAAATTTGCAAAAAGCAAAAATTTTCAACTTGTAGAAGGTACTACTTATGTTTCATTGTTGATATTGAAATGCTTTCACCTACATATGATATTCTAGAGTGTGTACATGATTGCGCAATGTCAACTTTGTTTATATATGCTATTTCAGTACATGTTTAAGGATGCCCAACTTGCCTCTCTAAAAGGATTATATCTACAAAGATTTGTAAATGACTATGTATGAAATGTGTGCAAAATTTAATGTATGCTAATGTGGTTACGTAAAAGAGTAACTCATACTTAAAAGAGTAACTCATACTTAAAATTAGGCATTCAAAGATCCTTGTGAGTTATTGATTGCATTTATGTTTTCACATGCTATAGAGGAGTGATCCCTCTCTTTTGAGGGTGGTATCAACAACACTTTCCATCATTCCATTCGAACAAAAGTCACTAGTGGGTTCTGCATCTTAGATCTAGGGTTGGGATTCGTGTACATCATAGGAGCAAGATGTCAAAAATGAATTTTGAACTCTTATTTTGATCACAAGGAAGCGAAGTATAAGGTCACACTCGTTTTGTGAAGGTCTTTAAAAAGTCATGGATTCGCTTTAAGAAATTGATTCATTATTCATCTCGAAATGTCACCAATTTTTTATCATAAAGGATTTAAAATCAACACACCAATGACTGTGTCGAGTAAGAAATAAAAGAACCTCTATGCCAAAGTATGTTGGATACCACTTTGATTTCATCGTCGTCTTTCATCGTTTCTTTCCCTTTTCTTTTTCCTTCCTTACTTCTCGAATAGAATATAACCTCCCATTTCCTTTTGTTGCAAAAGATATCCACCATTAAAAACAACAAAAAAACGGTTTATTTATGTAGTCAACGGTTTTCTTCCATTCTTCTCTTCACAAAACCATATTGTAGTATCTTCTGAAATATGCACATGAGGTTTTTCTAAGCTTGAGCTTGTGATATATTTGATTTTAAGGGATGATACTTTCCATCTTGATCAAAACAATATCTCTTATGCTATGTGATGGTTTTCACAATATTAAAAATGTTACTTGATTTGGGATACAATATGATACTGACTCCTTTATGTGGTGAACAAAACCTAGTGTCATAGCAACCGGCCCAATCAGAGTCAAAAAAAGCATGCAAATCTGGCGGTAGTGATCTTCCCTTGGGATAAAACAAACCAAGTAGTCGGGTACCACTCAAGTAGCGAAAGATGCGCTTAACCACCTGCCAATGCTTGACTCCTGGGCAATGCATAAACTTGCTTATCTGTGAGACAGCAAACTGAATATCTGGTCGAGTAATGCATAAGTAAATCAGGCATCCAATTGTCTGCTCATAGAGGACATCATCAAATGCATCTCCAGCATCATGAAGACTCAATCGTAAACGTGTCTCCATAGGAGTGGCAATAGGCTTACAATCTTCAAGGCCAAAACGCTACAATAATGTGTCAATATATTTTGTTTGACAAACAGCCATTCCACCATCAACTTGCATAAACTGAATGCCCAAATAGTGATGCAAATGCCCCAAATCAGACATTTCAAATGAGGCATGCAAATCAGCCTTAAAATCAGCAATATGCTTCTCAATAGGACCAATGAGTAGCATGTCATCAACATAGACAACAATGATCAGAAGCACATCATTAGCACGCTTAACATATAAGGTGCTTTCAGTTGGACCGTTCTCAAAACCATGTGCAATCAGATAGGCATATATCTTCTCATACCAAGCACGTGGTGCTTGCTTTAAACCATATAATGCCTTCTTTAACCTGCACACTTGGTTTTCATGCCCTTTCTGCACAAAGCCACGGGGCTGAAAAACAGACACTTCTTCATGCAAGTCACCATTCAGAAATGCAGTTTTAATATCCAATTGATGTACATTCCAACCATGATGGGTTGCAAGTGCACAGATGCTCTGAATAGTAGTCATATGACATGTAGGTGCGAAAGTCTCATCAAAATCAATGCCTCGTTCCTATGCATAACCCTTTGCAACAAGCCTAGCCTTATAAGTGTCAACTGTTCCATCATGCTTATGCATTAGCTTGTAAACTTACTTAGTGCCAATGGCCTTCTTGCCAGGTGGTGTCACACAAAGAACAAGTACCATTCTTCATTATAGCATCATATTCAGATTGCATAACATCCATCCATTTTTCTAAATTTTGTGCTTCATCAAACAAAACAGGCTCATTCTCATCACAGAGACTAGATGCAGCCATAGCATAGGAATCTGATGCAAAAGAGGCACTATGAGAGCCTGATCGAGTATGATATGACAGAGGTGCATCTAATTTGCTGTCACACAAAGTCCGCACCAGCCATTTTGGCATAGTTTTTGCCTCCTCAATGATAGCTCTCTCATCAATAAGTGCATAATGTAAATCTGCATCAGAAATGGGATGATCTGCATCATCACATGAAACTTGCAAAGGCTGAGAATTCGCCTCATTAGGACCAGCACTAGATTGTCCACCTGTAAAAAGAGGCAGCAAAGTATCATACATGTCTTTGGAGCTAACAGATGTCTCCTTAGTACATGAAAGAAATGGCTGAATAGTATCTTCCACAAAAACAACATCACGGCTAACCAGAATGCGTTTGATCTGTGGATGATATAGACGATAGCCTTTTGAGTGACCAAAGTCTTAAGTTCATTGTCTTCTTCAATTGATACCAATTTTCATTTTAAGGTGCTTCATTGAGCCTCTTGTGGTTGTCAAAACACTTGTCGCATTCCCATTAAATAATTGTGCTTCGCTTAGGATTAGGTGGAAATGGGATGGTTACTTCTAGTAGAAGTGGATCCATATTGAGATGTGTGGAAGTGAAAACACTTATAAGTGTTCTCATGAAAATAATTATGCTTGGCTTGGTGATTAGGTGGAAATGGGATGGTTAGTGCTATTAAAAGTGGATCCATGTTGACACTCAACAATGAGAGCCACCTTAATCACTGCCTTTTTTATTTCAATAAGAAATCTATCCAACACATCACTTACAAAAGAAAAATCTAGTTCTAATTATTAAAAAAAGAAGAAAAATTTAGTTCTAATTATTAAAAACACGTAGATGAGCAACAGATGGCTTGCGATCATGCTAAGCCTCATATGGAGTGATAGACTGCAATGCTTTCGTGGGACACCTGTTAAGTGTTGCACACATGACAACCTCAAGCCAGAAACTATGTGGTAAAACCTGACTCTTGACCATACACCTCGCCATCTCCATGAATGACATGTTCCTTCATTCAGCAACTCCATTCTGTTGAGGTGTATACGGCACTGTACACTGGTATTTTATCCCACGTTCAGCCAGAAATGCATTAAAATCAGAAGACATATATTCCCCCCCCATCAGAACAGAGGGTGCCCATTTTACATGCTGACAGTTTTTCAGCCAAAACCAAAATCTGTTTGAAGCACATGAACACTTCGGACTTTGCCTTCAATGGATATACCCATGCATGCCTGGAAAAATCATCGATGAAAGTCATGAAGTAAAGATAATTTCCAAAAGAAGGTGTTTGCATAGGACCACAGACATCACTATGCAGAAGCTACAATTTCTGAGTAGCTCGAACTGAACCATCTTTTGGAAAGGAAGAACGCTGCATTCTGCCCAAAATACAGCCTTCACAAACATGTTTTTCGGGTGCCTCAAGTTTGGGCAAAGAAGACACCATTTCAGATTTCTGCAGGCATAGCAAACTAGCAAAATTCAGATGACCAAAGCGTGCATGTCAAAGCTTTGCATTTGAGATAGCGTGAGAATCATGTACTGCACATGCCAAATCATTTACAGATCTTTCATAGTCTATGAGCTTATACAGCCCACGTCATAAAATGCCAGAAGCAATAATCACATCGCCATTTGACAGATCATGAACTATACATCTGTCATCAATGAATTTCACAACCAAGCCAATCTTGGCTAACGCAGAAACTGATAACAGATTTTTCTTGATCCCTGGCACAAACAAAGCATCTGACAAAGTGAAAGAACTACCATCAACAAATGATCTTACCAACTCCCATAACAGGATAAGAGGAGTTTTTTGCGCATGTAACAGCATTCCCTGTAGGGGCAGGCTCGAGTGAAGAGAAGAAACTGCGTTGTGAGGTAATATGTTTGGTCACCCCACTGTCAAAGTACCAAACATTTGAGTCTACTGTAGACATGCACTGCTCATGAGAAGATGGGTCAAAACTGCAAACAGTAGTAAATACCCATTCTTCTTCCTGCACAAGATTAGCAGACTCTGTTTTTGGTGTAGAGGCTTCTGCAACAACCATTCCAACCTCTTTCTTCTTTGCCTCTTTAGCAGCCAGTTTTGGACAATTCTTTATGATATGATCATTCCCTTTACAGTACTTTCAAAACAATTTCTACTTTTCTGATTTTTTCTCATCTTTATCTTGGTTCTTTGAATGTGCAGCATTTGCAGATTTTTGCTTACTAGTAGAAGAGCTCCATTTTCCTTTGCCCTTTTGACTAGCCAAGAAATCTTGATCTGCAACACGCATAATGGACCTATTCTGCCTGGACTGATCCTCCTGCAATAGAACAGAGACTAACTCCTCAAATGACAAGGTATTTGGATTGCCTTTCATCATCAACCAAAGAGTAGAAGCAAAACTCTGATATGAATATGGAAGACCATTCAGAACGGTCTGCACAAGTGAGCTATCTGGTATAACCTCATCAGCAGAAATCAATTGTTCCTTCAAGTCTTTGATCTTTGTTAAAAAACTGTCCATGGAATCACCTTCATTCATGTGCTCACTCTCCAACTGTTTTCGGAGGTAAGCAACACAAGCCTCATTCCTAGCTTGGTACAATGTGGTAAGAGTATCCCAAGCATCCTTAGTTGTTCTGCAAGAGCGTATGTGAGGAATGATGGCATGTTTGACAGACAAAGCTATCAATGCATGTGCCTGGGCATCTCTGCCATCCCAACGAATCTGCTCTACAGTAGGTGCAACAAAAACCGCAGCACGAAGAGGAATATGCAGAATATCATCATCTTCGATACCTTCCGCATCAGCTTAAGGACTTGCAATTGTAACAATTGCAGGTGTGATAGGACGTTTTTCAACACCCTGCACAATGTTCCATAGTCCTTTTGCAACCAACACATGTCGCATCATATAAGCCCACAACGGGTAGTTGGTACCATCCAACGTATCCTCAACAGCCAACATACGGAATACATCACTGCTTTCAGCCATGGCTGATGACTAAAATACCTTGATGCAGAAAATTGACTGTATCTCAAAAAGTTGAACGGAACTGCCCAGACAGGTTCTGCTAAACCTATAGTAGACTTCGAGACGCTTATACTGGCAAACCAAAACATGTATATACCTTTGGCACATGAAATAGCCTGCACAAGTGCTACGATAGTGCGTTTGGAGGCCAAAACGAGCTCAGATCGTGATTTCGACACCACAAAATGAAGCTGTTTTGATCTCGAAAACATGTTGAGTATGCTCACCAAAATTCGTGCGATTTTGAGACTGCAACCGAAGGAGTGTCGACGATGCCCTAGATGAAGCGATGACCTGCTCTGATACCAATTGTTGGAGTTAGATGTCTGCGGAAGCACGCAAACAACACAAGGAAGAAGAAGAAGCTTGGAGCACAACACACAATAGTGAATGTATTACTAGAGAATGTCCAAAGATAAGTAGCCCATTAGGGCAATAGGCATATATACAAGTCAGGGGAAAAAAAACCTCCTAAAGAGGGGAAAAAGGGTCCTGGCGGTCCTAGTGTGTTCACACACATCACTACCTAAATATATCAACACGTTTCCATGTCAGTACTTGTAGTTTTATGAGATTTTGACACTGGACATATGCCCATTTTGTAGAGGAGACTCTGGCAAAAATCTTTCTAGATTTTTTGGTTTTGCCAACTATATAGTGGTCGATTTACTCCTTGATACATAGCCCTTTTGGTTGGTCATTATTGTTCATTAATCCATTTGTTGGGGGGAGATTATTGATTTTTTCCTGAAATCGAATACTTGGTCTTCCTTTCTTGACCCTTAGTGGTGCTTGGACTATTCTAGCTCCATTTTCATTCTAGTCAGCTCTCTATCATCATGGCATCAAAAATCTTAGGCACATCTAGTGGATCTGGATCTAATGTCAGTGTTTCCAAGAGGAGCTATAACTTGCAAGGCAAAGACCATTCTGAGATCCAAAAATTTGATAGCACAAACTTTGCTCTTTGGAACAATCAGATCAAAGATGTGCTGATTTAGAGGAGACAGTGGAAGTCAGTAAATGGAATCTCAAAGAAGCATGTTGATATGGATGATGATGATTGGGATGAATTGGATGAAATGGCCAAGTCTACCATTTGATTGCACATGGCTAATAATGTTTATTTTCCAGTATTGGACTATGAAAGTGCAGAGGAGCTTTGGAAGAAGTTATGCAATACATATGAAAAAGAAATGGCATCAGATAAAGTGTATTTGGTGAGAAGGTTATATGACCTTCGTATGAAGGACACAAATACTCTTGCTGCTCATCTCAATGAGTTTGATGCTATATTCTCCCAATTATAGGCTCAAAAAATGGAGATGGATAATGAAATGAAAGTAGTCTTGTTGTTATGCACCTTGTCATCATCATGGGGTATGTTTTGCATAGCTATTGGCAATGGTGCACTTGGTGGTAAGCTGCTCTAGGATGACATATGTGGAGCACTCTTGAGTGAGGAGATTTGTAGAAAATCTATGGTTGGCACTCATAGTAGAGATGCATATAATGTTTTTTATTCTTACCAATGAAAGAATTAGCAACATGGCAAGATCAAGAACAAGGAAAATAATGGTCAACAAAATAAGAGTAAAATTAAATCAAGGAAGAGGGATATCGAATGCCATTATTGTCATAAGAAAGTACACATGAAGAAAGACTGCTATGCATTGAAGAATGCTAAAGGTAAAGGGTAGAATGTTGATGGGCATGTTGAATAACTACCTGCACCATCTACTTCAACTATGAAGATTGAAGAAATCAATGTTATTTCTGATGATGTTGATGTGTTGACACTTGACAATATTGTGCCTATTGAGACTCTTATGGCTGATTCTCTTTCCCACATGTGGTGCTAGATTTTGGTGCTTCTTTCCATGTGACATCACATAGATAATGGTTCTCTACTTATGCAACAAAGTCTCTTTGTATTGTGAGACTAAGTGATACTGCCAAAGGTCTGAAAGTGGCACAAGAGTTATGGACAGGGAAGACACCATATTATGATCACCTTCAAGTTTTTGGATGTGAAGCATATGTTCATATATCCAAGAAGTTTAAACAAAAGCTGGACCATAAGTCAAAGCAATGCATTTTTCTTGGATATTGTTGAGAAGGACAATTTGGATATCGCTTATGGGATCCTGAAACATGATCCGTTATTAGAAGTAGTGATGTCATTTTTAATGAGTCTAAGATGCATAAAGAGCCCATTAAGGAGGTTGAAGTGAGAAGAGTGGTGTTTGAAGTTACTTGTCCTCCAGTTCACATGCATTAAAATGTTGCACATAGGATGGTCAAGAAAATGTCCAATCAGATCAGTCAACAAATGTTCTTGTCTAGTAATCATTGAGACGCTCTGCACGTGTCTTGCATCCACTTGATAGATATGCTCTAGGTTTCGATTTTGTTATGCTAACGGATGTTGGTGATCCTTCTTGCCACAAAGAAACTATCTAGGTAGAAGATCATGTAAAGTGGGAGCATGCCATGAGGAGTGAAGATGATTCTATTCACAAGAATGGTACTTGGGATTTATTACCTTTGTCAAAGGCCAAGAAAGCTTTACCATGTAAATGGGTATATAAACTGAAATTCACATAAGATAGTGCTTCTCCAAAGTATAAAGCATGACTTGTTGCAAAGGGTTTTAAGCAACAACATGCATTGATTTTGAAGAAATCTTCTCTCCAATAGTCAAGATGACTATCTTGTTCATGTTGGTTGGATTAGTTGCAATAGAGGATGTAACAAAGTAAGTCTATTATCTAAGGGTCCGATGGGTTTAGACATATTTAAAATTAGACACTGTTTGGTCATCCATGTGTATAATCAAAGATCTCAATGCTTGACTTACCTAGTAGGTCATGTGGTATTGAAAGCAAGTGACACACTTAGCTTAGTGGTTAAGTCTCAAGGGTGTGAAGGAGGAGGTCTTAGGTTCAATCCCATGGGGTACATGTGGAGAGTATTTTTCCCAAAGATCTCTAGAGCCTTCTAGAAGCACTTGAGTTAACTCGAGTTAACTGAGACACTTGGTGCACATACAATTACATGGCAATACCCAGGAAAGAGCTATAATATAGAGGCATAACGTTGGGAGGAGATTCATCTCTCTAGCCCGTGGTGGTGGTCATAATCTTCATTCTCTTGCATTGGTATCATAGCCATTTGAAGCATGCTCTCTCTTGTTTCCTATTGACTTCATCATCTTCAACCATTTCTTCTTCTCCAAGCACGTGCATAAAATATTCTGGCCACGGATGTGCAGAGATGGAGATCACCGAGGAGGCATAAGTGGACGATTTTGTGTGTTTATGTAGAAGCTTGGAGGGCTATTAAAAAAAGAAAGGGCTTTCTCATCATGTGAGAGCAAATGGGACTTGAACTCGTGACATCATCGAAGTGAAGAAGTCTTCTAAACTACAAGAACAAAGTTCTTTGTCAATTTTCTACTCGTTGTTGCTGCTATTTCTGTGAAGCCTTGGTGGAGGAGCTCTAAAGCAAAAGTATTGCACCATGCAACCATCAATTTCCTTGTTTAGAGATCGAGGATTGGATCATGGCGGCTCCGCTACGAGGGTTCATGCCCATCCATCCGACCTATTTACGAAGGGTTCATGCCAAAGTCATAACCTATTTACGAAGGGTTACCTATAGTCTATGTAAAATGTTATGGATAGCTTTTTGAATAGCCTAATAAAATAGCAAAGACATTCACTATATAAGTGGCAGTGAATTGAACACACAATCTCTAAAAGCGGTGCTGCTAGCATAACAAAGTCATCGACATCGTTGGGTGAAAGATTTTCCATTAGACATTACATAATTATATTGCATTTTTTTTCTTTGCTTTGAAACAATGGCAAAAAGACAAAGCATTCAACATGTTCTAATCTATCGTGCACTACGAAGCGCCTAGATTTGTATAGTTATTAAAACTTTTTCCTCATCAGCAATACTGAGCAACATTTGAACCCACAACATCTCTATCACTAGCCTATAGAGCGTTTGGTATGTTTTAACATCACTGTAGAATTTATATAAGCTTGTTTTTTTGCTATATTCGATCAGAGCCAAGTGTGAGCAGATTTTGCATCTTCTTTTTAATCCAAGTTTGAACCTGACCTGAAGTGTTCATTTTGCTCATGGTTTCATACCCAAGTACATACTTTGATAGTACCCAAAGTGAAGCACTATTCACTTATCATCTAAAGATGAAGGCATCCACAATGTACCAAAGTGTTCGAGATACAAGAGTGAAGCTTTGGAGTTTGGCTTTCCTTAAAGCATGGAAAGATTTTTCCTAAGGACCTAAGGATGCAAAATAACTCTTCTTGTGGACAATGGAAGGACATAGCTTGATCAGAAGATAAGTATTTTCCAAGTTAATGTTTGTTTTCAATACTTGTTTTTGCTCTTGGCTCATGTAGAGTGCATCTTATTATCATTGAAGTCTGATAGCGATCTTCATTTTTTATAATATTGATGCAAATTAATGAAAGATTTTTGAGAAAGCATAGACATATTGAAACACTTATCAAGCATAGACATGCATCTATGAATCATCGCATGCAAATGAAAGATTGTTGGTGCATTTCTCATTGCAAATTTATGTTTACATGCACAAAACACACTTTCTTCTTGCTTGAAAAAGATATTGGATGCACTCATGTTTGTGCAAATGCATGTCTATATCTTTTTGAAAGGTAGCAAAGTACTATGTTTGTGCATGAATGCATGGCACACATGCATAGAGAGCTCAAGAACTACTTGAATTCAAGTTAGAATATGAAAAAAAAAAACAAGTCAACACATGCATGCACTCACATGCATTTGCATATGAAAAAGCATGGTTTTTTGCTAAGTAGATAGCAAAAAAATAGATGAGCACTTATTAATGAATGCTCTTACTGATTCTATACCATGATGTGATAGAAAGCAAATAAAAACTAAATGGAACTTACACTAAGTGAACTTTTAAATACAACTTATGATTACTTTATGCATTTCAATTACTAAGCATGCATAAGATAGTAAACTTTTACCTTATAATCATAGTCATTTGACATTCACAAACTAATGGTGTGAGAAACATAAGCATGCATAAGATAGTAAACTTTTACCTTATAATCATAGTCATTTAACATTCACAAACTAATGGTGTGAGAGACAACTGGTATGAGAGAGAGAGAGAGATTGAAAGACAACTTATAAGTACTTTATGCATTTCAATCACTAAGCATGCATAAGATAATAACCGTTTAACTTATAATCATACTCATTTAACATTTACAAACTTATAACTTATAATCGTATACAAATACAAATTAAAAAACCATAGATACATGCATACATATATACACACATAAATAAATACAAATGTACATACATACATACATGCCTACACACACATACATACATACATACCACTACAACATATCAGGGTTCTACCGAAGTGCATACCGAGGAAATTGAACGAGCGCATCTCTGCCCCGACGTTGATGTTTGGGTCGGTATAATAATCGATAGCAAAGCGCCGGTATAGTCACCGGTATAGGCGATGCGCTCATATCAACGGCTATATCGACGACTTGCTGGGCGTACCGTTGCGTATACCAACGTCTATTGGGAATACCGACGGGTATACCGACGACCATATGTGCATGATTTTTTTGGTCTGTTGTCTCTTGCTGTAGCAATATGACCATGATGTTGTGTAGCAAAAGACAATACACTCTGCCCAAAGAAAACCGAGTACTTGTGATGTGTACTCTAATGGCAACCAAAACATGATTTCATATAACAAAATACTGTCGCACACAAAAGAGATGAGCAGAATGAATCATGAATCATGTACAAAAAATGTATATATTCCATAAACGAAGCATGTACAAGAGTGTGGCAAACCAGTGCCATATATGAACCAAATACAAAATGTGGCGAAGAACTTCCATATAGGAACCGAATACAAAATTATGGTGCACCATTGCCACATATGAGTGTAATACAAAATTGTGGCAAAGCACTACCATACATATGCTCAAGGGAATCAAAACCTTTACACCTACAGTCTTGCAACGAAGCATTTGCGTAAAATGAGACAAATTGACATGATATTTATAACAAACAACTAAAAATACCAAACTAAGCTATAAGTTTACCTCATCATAGACTCTCCCATGAAATGGTCGCACCCCGTCCCTCTAAGTCGTGCAACAGTGCAGCCAATCCATGACAATATCCATAAGCTTCTTCGCTTTGCATCGGAGGACAACCCATTGTCAACTCCTATAATAAATATGCAAAATGTTAGATGAACATACATGATGTGCTTAACACAAACAAATTCAATAATTAAAATGATACTTATAAATTGGTAACGCATACTGTTGTATCCGCCGCTACCCAAATGTGACATTCCAACCGTATATAAACGTGTGGCTGCTACATCTCGCTGCTGACAATATCGGTCAGGAGTATGTTGTTGCTCATCGTGAATCGATTCCCACTCCTCAACATCTAACCATACAAGCTTCGGTAAGCCTGCTCTGAAAGCATTGCGAGCCTCAGACTGCCAATGAGACATCACCTCGCGTGTTGTGTGCTGAATCCACTATGAGCTCACAATGGGATGCCCAGGTGTTGGCCAATACTCTTCATATATCGACTATGTGATATAATTTTTGGAATCTTTATCCTGTTCACTCCATTTTAACATGACAGAATGTCCAAACTGTATGGAGAAAAGTTGTCGAATGCGTTGACGCATGGACTTTCCGACTGCATCCATGACCGGAGCTCCATCACATATGCGATATATCTTGGAGTCATCATGTTCATGAGCTCTCCAAGGTATACGTGGAGATCCCATCTGATCCCATGTGGAGATGTTAGGATATATATATAAACCCTAAAAAATCTATAGAAATATTTTTTAGATATTTTTACATATATTTCATTATATAAATTAATATTAATCCTAAAACTTTATTTAGGATGTGTTTATGTGTACATGTATCTATACATGTGTGTGTGTGTATGTATGCATATACATGTGTGTATGTATGTATGTGTATGCGTGTGTATGTAATATGCATGTGTGTATGTATGTATGTGTGTGTACATGCATATGTGTGTATGTATGTATGCATATGCATGTGTGTATGTTATATGTGTGTATGTATATATGTATGTATGCATATGTGTGTATGTATAATGTGTGTGTACATGTATGTATGCATATGTGTGTTTATGTATGTATGTGTGTGTATGTATGTATGTGTATGTATGTATGCATATGTGTGTGTATGTATGTATGCATATGCATGTGTGTATGTATACATGCATGTGTGTTTAGGTGTTTATGCATATGTGTGTGTATGTATGTATGCATGTGCGTGTTTATGTAATATGCATGTGTGTATGTATGTATGTGTGTGTGTACATGCATATGTGTGTATGTATGCATATGTGTGTATGTATAATGTGTGTGTGTACATGTATGCATGCATATGTGTGTGTATGTATGTATGTATATGTGTGTGTGCATGCATATGTGTTTATGTGTGTATGCATATGCATGCGTGTATGCACATATGTCTGTGTATACAAATGTGAGTGTGTATGTATATGTGCATGTGTATATATGTAATATGCATGTGTGTATACATGTATGTATGCATATGTGTGTGTATGTATGTATGTGTGTGTATGTATGTATGCATATGTGTGTGTATGTATGTATGCATATGCATGTGTGTATGTATACATGCGTGTGTGTTTATGCACATGTGTGTGTATATATGTATGCATGTGTGTGTGTATGTAATATGCATGTGCATGTGTATGTAATATGCATGTGTGTATGTATGTATGTGTGTGTGTACATGCATATGTGTGTATGTGTAATGTGTGTGTGTACATGTATATGTAATATACATGTGTGTGTACATGTATGTATGTGTGTGTGTGTACATGTATGTATGTGTGTGTACATGCATATGTGTTTATGTGTGTATGCATATGCATGTGTGTATGTATACATGCATGCATGTTTATGTGTTTATGTATATGTGTGTGTATGTATGTATGCATGTGTGTGTATGTAATATGCATGTGTGTATGTATGTATGTGTGTGTGTGTACATGCATATGTGTGTATGTATAATGTGTGTGTGTACATGTATGTATGCATATGTGTGTGTATGTATGTATGTGTGTGTACATGCATATGTGTTTGTGTGTATGCATATGCATGTGTGTATGCACATATGTGTGTGTATACATATGTGAGTGTGTATGTATATGTGTGTGTGTATATATGTAATATGCATGTGTGTGTGTACATGTATATGTGTGTGTGTGCATGCATGTGTGTACATGTATATGTAATATGCATGTGTGTGTGTACATGTATGTATGTGTGTGTGTACATGCATATGTGTTTATGTGTGTATGCATATGCATGTGTGTATGTATACATGCATGTGTGTTTATGTGTTTATGCATATGTGTGTGTATGTATGTATGCATGTGCGTGTGTATGTAATATGCATGTGTGTATGTATGTATGTGCATGTGTGTACATGCATGTGTGTATGTATGTATGCATATGTGTGTATGTATAATGTGTGTGTGTACATGTAAGTATGCATATGTGTGTGTATGTATGTATGTATGTATGTATGTGTGTGTGTACATGCATATGTGTTTATGTGTGTATGCATATGCATGTGTGTATGAACATATGTGTGTGTATACATATGTCAGCGGGTATGTATATGTGCATGTGTATATATGTAATATGCATGTGTGTGTACATGTATGTATGCATATGTGTGTGTATGTATGTATGCATATGTGTGTGTATGTATGTATGCATATGCATATGTGTATGTATACATGTGTGTGTATGTATGTATGCATATGCATGTGTGTATATGTATGTATGTGTGTGTGTATGTAATATGCATGTGTGTATGTATGTATGTGTGTGTACATGCATATGTGTGTACATATGTATGCATATGCATATGCATATGCATATGCATGTGTGTATGTATATGTGTCTATGTATGTATGTATGCATATGCATGTGTGTATGCACATATGTGTGTGTACACATATGTGAGTGTGTACACATATGTGAGTGTGTATGTATATGTCTCTCCTTTCTCTCTCTCTCTCTCAATCTCTCTCTCTCTCTCTCTTTGTGTTTCTCTAGATCTCTCTCTTTCTTGCATCTCTCTCTCTCTCTATCTTTATGTTTCTCTAGATCTCTCTCTTTCTTTAATCTCTCTCTCTCTCTCTCTCTCTCTCTCTCTCTCTCTCTTTCTCACTCTTTGTCAATCGAAAACAAAACAATCACTTACATCGATGTAATTGTTTGGATCGTTGTTGTCAAAGTCCATTTAATGTTGTCCTTCGTCGAATTCCAAAAAAATGATGTCGAAAAGCTCCTGCAAAACTAAAGAGAAGAGAAATTAGAAAAGGGAAAACACAAAGAAAGAGAAAAGGGTGCTACAATACGTGCGATACTTACCAAAATTTTAGATCTAGAGAAATAGAGAGGTGTGTGTAGAGAGAGAGAGAGATAGAGATATAGAGAGAAAAAAAAAAGAGAGAGATGTGTGTACACAATATCCTCAGAATGTAGTTCGCGCGCGCAGACTCAACAATAGCAGACTTTGGTTCAAAATGTGATCAAATGTCGAATTTTTGCTCTCGGGTCCGGTTAAAACATTGCATCTGTATAGGCATTGGTATAGGCGTCGGTATAAGTGTCGGTGGTTTACTAGAAATTATCGACGCTTATACCAATGCTTATACTGACACCTATACCGATGCCGCAAATCATCGATGCGCATACCGACTATAAATTTTCAATGAGTATACCGATGGTTAAATGACCATCGGTATTGCCTTCTTGGTTTTTCAAGCATTTTCAGTAGTCATACTGACATCAAGGCATGACCTTCGGTATGGACAACATCCTTATGCCCCTCATATGTTGTAGTGTACATACATACATACATACATGCATGCATAAATACATACATACATATATGCTACATACATATAAACATATATGAATTTCAACTATTACACATACCCACATAAGCATGCACAAATACATACATGCACACATACATATATACATATATGCATTTCAACTATTACACATACATATAAACATATATGCATTTCAACTATTACACATACATACATTAGCATGCACAAATACATACATAGACACATAGATATATACACATATGCATTTCAATTATTACACATGCATAAATACATACATACATAAATACATACATACATACATACATACATACATACATACATACATGCATGCATGCATACATACATACATACATACATGCATGCATACATACATACATAAGCATGCACAAATACATACATGCATACATACATATATAAATATATGCATATACACATACATACATACATACATATGAACATATATGCATTTCAACTTTTACACATACCCACATAAGCATGCACAAATACATACATGCACACATACACATATATACATATGTGCATTTCAACTATTACACATACATACATATAAACATATATGCATTTCAACTATTAGGCATACATACATTAGCATGCACATATGGATACATACACACATAGATATATGCACATATGCATTTCAACTATTACACATGCACACACACATACATACATACATACATACATACAGACATATATACATACATACAGGCATACATACATACATACATACATACATATATGCATACATACATACACATCACACAAACATACATACAATATACATGCATACATACATACATACATATATACATACATAAGCATGCACAAATACATACACACACATACATACATACATTATACATACATTATACATACATACATACATTATACATACATACATACATCCATACATACATACATGTGTGTGTATAAGCACATACATAAATAAATATAAACAAAGAATATGCATGCATGCATACACATACATGCACACACATACATATAAACATGCACACTTATATACTTACACGCAGATATGTCCACACATATACAAAAATATAAATATAAATTCAAGGTATGTTTTTCCACCTTTTGAATAATATTAATCTCTTCATTTAAGACAAAAATGAATTTAAATGCTAGAAATAAATAAAATACGTGGAAAACAATGAAGACAAATGTTACTTTGAATTTCAAAATGCTTATGAATGCACTTCAATATATGATTTGCAAAAAGAAACAATATAAAATAAAAACAAGTCATATGATGACATAAATAAGTGAATAAATGAATAATAAAAATTAAGATAAAAGTACTTACCAAGGGCTTCTTAAAAAGATTGTGGTACTTGCTCATAAAATAAAACAAAAGAGTATAAGAAAGAGAATGTGCATAATAGCTTGCAAAATAAAAAAGAAGACGTGCATATAAGGCTTATGAAGGAGGTACTCTAAGCACAAAATGCAAGATAATAGAGAAGGTACTTTATTGCAAAAATAAGAGAGAGAGGGTACTGCATTCTAAAATAAGATAGAGGCTACTCTATTGCAAATATGCAAGATAATTGCAAATAAAAAGAGGCTATTTGGAGAGAATACTTATGCTGAAAACTTGGATACTTTGCAATGAAGCAAAGGAAATGTCGAAAAGAATTGCCTCTCGTTAATAGAAAAATGGTTCTTGATGTGACAGTTTTAATTTTCTTTTCAGAAAAATAAAAAAAAATATGTGAATCCATTTTGGGTGACCCTAACGGATTGGTGCTAACGGGCACTAGGTCACCCAAAAAGCAGGTGGATCTCGCTCATGTGCGAGGGCTATCAGATTATCATACATGAATTTAGAGCCCTAAAGGTCCACCTTTGCCATATCCTACTATTTATTTCCTTTGGTATGATTTACGATTGTCCTTCAAACAACCCGGCCAAATGTGAACTCATCGAATTGTTAAGCAGAAGCTTCGAGAGTATGATCCAACCTTCTAAACTATTACGTCCTCTCCAGTTTTCTGTGAAGGAGAAGCATAACTGGGTATTTGGATAGCGCTGTCCTCTTTTCTTTCTCAGCTTCGTTCGCTGTTCTCTGAGCGTATTCGCAATGGCTGCTCAGTCCCTCCTCGCTCAGGGTGCTTTCGCTTCAGTGTCCTCGCCTGCTTCATCGTTCTCTATCAGCGTAAGGGCTATTTTCCCGTTCGTAATACGTCTTACTTGTCGACACAAGGATTGCTAACGGTTTACCATGTGACTATGCTGCCAGAAGAAAGACTTGCGTGGACCATGCTGTGACCACCTTTACGCACGGTTCCCCCTGTTTGGTAGAGACAGAAAACAGCAACGGCGGCATTGTAGTCCCCGTCTACTCGTAAGAGCAAAAGCTAAGGAAATTGTCTTCGATCAGTCGTCTCGCTCCACTTTGCAGGCTGGCATTGACAAACTCGCAGATGCAGTCGGAGTCACATTAGGTCCTAGAGGTAATTTTCGGAGTTCGCGATTGAGTATCAAGTGTTTCTTTGTAGTACTCACTGCAACACAGTGCAGCCCGAGCTTAAGTCATTGCCAACAATTCATCTGAATGTCATTTTTTTTTGCGCAATGTATATGGTGACATCATTGTAGAGATTTTATGAAGCTTTTCTAATATTCTAGGAAGTTTGTGCTTGGTAACCTGGAAATTTTAAGCGGCGTGTTTACCAGATTTACTTGCCTCTTGATTTATCTGCAAAGAGAAATTCCGTTTACATATTGCATGTCATTTCATCGGTCACATGTAAGTATATATCCTTACATGACGGGTTATCTAGGGCCATTTCTCTCTCGTTTTTAAGAGCACGGAGCTGTTCAGCAAGCAGACAGTTTTCTCAGTTGCAGGAGCTACGATAACTAGCGAAGAGTTAGAAAAAGTGGCAATTTGTTAGGAATTGACTTATCTATGTCGTTCAGGACTTGGAAGCCCATTACTTGCTGGGTATATGGCTGGTATCTTTCATTTGGTGGTGTGGCTGAACTACATCTTCTTCTTGATAAGTGGTTTTAGAGCTTTCAGTTCACCTTGTCTTGTCTTCGGAGCTAACAGTGCATCGTGCTGTGCATAAAGGCAGTCTAACCATTTTTACTTTACACGCGACCCTATTACCTCGTCATCTGACATGCTTAAGCAGTAACGTAGACTAATCCTTAATGTTTTGCGGAAGCGGCTGAAGTGTGCTATCTTTGATTTTCTTATACATGGTTGCAAATATTTGTATGTGCATCACATAGGTGAAAACCTCATTATGACGTTACGCTATGTCGTTTGTAAATTGCACCTATAACAATTCCTTGCATTACGTTTCAGGTCGTAATGTTGTACTTGACGAGTTTGGCACAGTTAAGGTGGTTAATGATGGTGTTACCATTGCTCGTGCTATTGAGCTATCCGACCCCATGGAAAATGCAGGGGCTGCTTTGATTAGAGAGGTACTGTTTGCCGATCATTCTGAACATGCATGTCTGTGCATTATATTCACCATGATAGCCATGAGTGTCATTCCCCCTCGTGATCAACATTATCGTTCCTGTCATTATTGTCTAATTGATTCTTCCAGAAAGTCATTTCATGTGTTTTCGGTGTGTTTGGAAACAGGTAGCCAGTAAGACGAATGATTCAGCAGGTGATGGCACAACAACTGCCTCCGTTCTGGCCAGGGAACTGATTCGATTGGGTCTTCTTAATGTGACATCAGGAGCCAATCCTATCGCAGTGAAGAAAGGCATTGACAAGACTGTTGCTGCCCTTGTGGAAGAGTTAAAGAAAAAGGCTCGACCTGTCAAAGGTTCAGAGGATATTAAAGGTGATTCAAGCAATGTCTCTTGAGAGTTGGATACACGAATTAACGTGTGTTTCCCTTTCCAGCAACTGTAATCATTACAATCATTAAAATTCAGAACGTAGTTTATGTCGCTATGGCGATTGGCAATTGGGTGAAAATGCATCTGTAAGTGCAAGTCGTATGAGACTTTATGTAAATGGTGTTGCAGCTGTCGCATCTATATCTGCTGGGAATGACGACTATGTTGGAACACTGATTGCTGATGCAATTGACAAAGTTGGATCAGATGGCGTGCTTTCAATCGAATCATCCTCTTCCTTTGAAACCACTGTTACTGTAGAGGAGGGAATGGAGGTACGCTGCTGGTCCACCACTTGAGTTTCTTAAAGGTTTAGAAGAGGGATAACTTTGATTGAATTAATTGCCGAAGAGAGTCTTGCATATCTACTTGAATTAAGTATCTTGTGAGTGAGTATGATGTATGGAAACATCATTTGTATCAGATTGAAGACAGGGGATATATATCCCCTCAGTTTGTCACCAACCAGGAGAAAGCAACAGTGGAATATGATAATGCTAGGATTCTTATTACAGATCAGAAGATATCAACCATCAAAGAGATACTACCTGTGCTGGAAAAAGCGTCGCAACTGAAAGCTCCACTTTTAATAATTGCGGAGGATGTCTCTGGAGAAGCTTTAGCTACATTAGTAGTTAATAAGTTGCGTGGAATACTGAATGCTGCTGCAATAAAGGCACCTGGGTTTGGAGAGAGGAGGAAAGCATTGCTTCAAGACATAGCCATTGTAACAGGCAAGCATTTCCTAACTGTCCCATGTGTTTAAATTGTTACTGCTTTGCTCTTGTTTCCGTTCTGCTCTTAGCTTACTTAGTTTAGTTGAAGTACTGCAGGCGCAGAATTTATAGCTGCTGATCTTGGACTGAAGGTTGAAAATACAACACCTGAGCAGCTAGGCAGAGCAAGGAAAGTAACAGTTACAAGCAATTCTTGTACTTTGATTGCTGAGAATGATACCAAGGATGAGATTAAGGCTCGCATTACTCAGATAAAGAAGGAACTAGCAGAATCTGACTCTGTTTATGATCAAGAGAAGCTATCAGAAAGGATTGCAAAGCTTGCGGGTGGAGTTGCTGTCATTAAGGTTCGTACTTTGTTTCAAGGGTTCCTGCACTGCTTTTTGTAATCTTATGAAGGAGCAATAATTGGTAGTTGATTACTTTAATTTAGCATTAGTATAAATGTAGGTTGGTGCAGCAACAGAGACAGAATTAGAGGATCGGAAGCTGAGAGTGGAAGATGCCAAAAATGCTACATTTGCTGCAATTGAGGAAGGGATTGTGCCTGGAGGAGGTGCTACGATGGTTCATTTATCAGCCATCGTCCCAGCAATAAAGGATACCATAAAGGATCCTGAGGAGAAGCTCGGAGCTGAAATTGTGCAAAAGGTGCGTAAGACACTGCATGTTATACGAATTTGTATGTACGATTGTCGTGAGTTGGACGATCATAAGAGACAGTAAGCTTGGAATCGAAAATGTGAATGAGGCACATACCATTCCATGTATTCTATTATTCCCATGTATGATCTTTAGATACTATGGGTTGTATCTATCTATAGAATTATACATATGGGTTTCGAGAATAATAGGTTAATAATAAACAGCAAATTATCTAATAGGTTCATCAAATGTAATTTATTTGCAGGCACTACTTGAACCTGCTGCGTTGATTGCAAGCAATGCAGGAACAGAGGGTGCTGTTGTGGTTGAGAAAATCCTGTCTAGTGAGTGGGAGATTGGTTACAATGCGATGACAGACACATATGAAAATTTACTTGAAGCTGGAGTGATTGATCCTGCAAAGGTGACCAGATGTGCACTGCAGAATGCTGCATCCATTGCAGGGATGGTCCTCACCACGCAGGCAGTTGTTGTTGAGAAGGTAGAGAAGCCTAAAGCGTATGCTGCTGCTGGCGCCGTGTAAAGGGGACGACTTCGAATGATTCATGTATTTAGAAAGTTCATCCGTGGTTTCTACTTACTGTTGGATGCTGATTTGTGTACTCAGAATACATGACTAAGTGAAGGGCTAGATTCGGCCCAAAAATTTTGTGAAGCCTTTAGGTGTTAGGACTCAGAAGAAAGTGGAACTTAATGAGCAATAGAATCAAGCAATAGAGATGTGAGAGCGGTGGCAGAGGTTTCTGTTCCAACAAGTAGCTTGCCTTTCTGTTGGCATGCTTGTTGTAATCAGTAAATTGATGAAATTGCGGCTCCAAGTTGTCGCTTAGGTTTGTTTGGTCTCTTGAGGAAAATATATTAAAATTCAATGTGATGTTAGAGTGGCAAGTTGATGTATAGTGTGCGTCATAAAATTTTATTTTCGCACGATTTGTGGTTCTTTTGTGCTCCAGACGTACGATTCCTGTAAGTCTTGTAGAAATGCGTAAGATATGTTGATTCCTGCAAAGTCGTGCAGGATGATCTGCTGACAGGTGCTGAGCAATGTACTCTGGTATTAATTCGTACATTATCGGGCTGTAATGTCTGTATATTACTTTGATGTGCAATCAGTTTTTCTTTGCAATGGGAGACGATTACAGAATTTATTGTAAAATGAAGAACTTTGATGTGCAATCAGTTTTTCTTTGCAATGGGAGACGATTACAGAATTTATTGTAAAATATGAAGAACTGGTGATGTGTGAAGAATTTATCAGAATATGAAAAATTGGGGTCTTTAAAAAAAAAATAAAAAATGGAGGTTCAATCGAGGCCTACTCCCCCTGACTTTAACTTTGAAATTGCAACTGTACAAGGAAGGGCATAGTACCCATGGGACCCCCCTTATCCCACAAGAACAGGGGTTTACAAGACTGGGTTAAATAGGGGTCACAACTACCGCGGGGATGGACAAATGGTGACACGTCAGCCACATGCAACATCTTTCCAAGATACACATGTCCCTTACATGTTGCTGTTAGGGATTGAACCCTTGCCCCTGCCTCAAGAGGCGAGAGGCCCAACCACTAGGCCAGCCAAATAAAAAAAAAAGGAAATTTGGGGTGTTGATAGCGATCTTGTCAGGAGATATTTATGATAATCTTGAAGCGCGTAAAAGTCGGACTCTCGATCTTGACTATATTGGGATTTTTGGTTTTTTTTCTTGTTTTTTTTTTCTTGTTTTTTGTTTGTTTTTTTTTGTTTTTTGGTTTTTTGGTTTGGGGGGGGGGGAGGGGGAGCTTTAATGTAAAACATTTTAGGTTGGCTTTATATTGGTGTGGAGGAATTTTGTATCTTGTAAGGATGGTTTCAGGCGGAAATCCTTTCAAATCTGTAGTTTCCCTTCAACCTCTCCACACAAATGGATAACCTCTCCACACAAATGGATGAAACATGGAGCTAAGAGAAATCCTTACCACCTCGGTGTGCTAAGAGAAAAATAAGACTGCCTTCACATTGGGGCGGTGGAAGAACCTTTGAAAACAATGGAATTCCACCTGAAACTACCAAAAACAATGCTGTTCCGTCGCCCCATCGTTCACTTTGAAAGAAATGTAAGTCCACCTAGAACCAATAATAACAATGCTGTTCCGTCGCCCTGTCGTTCACATTGAGGTGGAAAAGCTAAGCTTTGACCTGCATTTGTAGAAGTAGATGTCAAAAAGGTTCGTTGTACCACATGGTTGCAGAAAGCATACTTTTAATATTGGTTTTCATCCACGTAATCAATATGAAATGCTGGGACGTCCTGTTTGGGGGGTGGGGGATCGGAAATGTGCAAATAGTTTTTCAGCACTTATCAGCAGGCTTGGAAGCTGTAACCCTGTTCCACTCGTGTGTGCAAATAGGATATGTAAAAGTGGCTTGCAATGACCGAGTGGTGCGGCGGTCTAGTGCGGCTGCTCAGTCTGAATCGACACGAAAGTGTGAACATACACTACAAAGTCAACACATTTTTTGTAAATAATATAAAAATAATGAAAATCTATACATTATTAAAAATAATGGTAAAATGACGAGTATGATGAATAGGATACATGGGTGAAATATGTAGCGGAAGCAAGTGTACCACCTGTGTGTGAAGAGGAAACAAGCATGGAACATACTAAAACCATGCTTGTTTAAAAATAGTAATACATAATAACAAATACTTATTTGGATAAATAGTGTAGTAAATAACGAATAATTGTATAAATAGTATTAAAACAATAATAACAAATACATGTATAAATAGAGTGAAAAAATAACAGCAGATACTTGTTTAAATAGTATTAAAAAATAACAACAATTGTTATATAATAGTATTAAAAAATATGGTTCTCTTTTTTCTAGAGTACAATGAATGAAACACACACTCAACTTTGTGATCAACCTAACCTTGTAAGGTAGTCAACTTTGTGATCAACCTAACCTTGTAAGGTAGAGGCACTCATACATTTGGATATGAAGGAAGCCTCAACACATTCACTGAGTGGTACATTTGAGGCACTCATACATTTGGATATGCAGGAAGCCTGAACACGTTCACTGAGTGGTACATTTGGATATGCAGAAAGGCTGAACACGTTCACTGAGTAGGACTTGAATTCAGGCACTCTGCCCCACAATGTTCAAGGTTTATTGCTGGTTCCTTTTCTTGTGGGGGAAAGGGTGGGGGGGGGGGATGATATTTTGTTCTTAAGTGTACCATGAGGTAGCATGGAAACGAGTGTTGGTTTTATTGAATGTGAATAAAAGATGTCGAATGGCAATATCTTATTGCATGTTTCATCTCCAAAAGGAGTGCTGTAGTTCAATGCACAAAGTGGGATAGTAATAGTACATGGTGGGATAGTAATAGTACATGACTATTTGATTATGCATTAGTACCACCCTCGGATGACGTAATATGCACAATATCGGAGAGCAATAGTGCATGCTTATTTGATTTTGAACGAGTACCTTCAAAGAAAGAGGTGCGCTGAGAATTGTAATACATAAATGGCTAAGTAGAGGAGAGTTTTCTAGAAAGTGATTGATGTGATGCAAAATTTCAAAGTACCACAGGCTTTATAATAGTTGTTGACTTTGACATATTCATTGAATGTATTGGCAGCTTTTTTGAATTGATTTCTGAAGCACAATTGTTCTTATTCTGCTATTCAGCTACTTTAGCTAATGTGTTTCTCTTTTCTTCATTGTAATCGTCTTCTTACATTTTGCGATGTAATCTCTAGGCTTCAGTGAAACTTGAGTCTTCACTTGAACTTGAAGTCAGCTGTTTCTTTGATTTAGAGTTCAAACGTTGAGCCTTCGTAAATAAGACTAGCTTTCCAATTGTTTTTAAAAAGCATAACAGATTTTGGACTTGTCTCAGGATATAAGTTTCTTTTGGTCTAGTCTCCTTGACAAAGCGTTTCTTTTAATTTTGGAGAAGTTACAGATTGTTCGATTAATCGCAGAGTAAAAAGTAAGTGATGTAAGAAACACACGATACGAATATGTCAACAGTTGATGTTCACAAGGTCTCTCTACTTGAGAATCTCATCAATGTTAAAAAAAAAATCGTTGATATTCGGACGGTTAGTAATATTTTTTTGCATAATTACCTTGCATTTGTAGGATTCTATGAAGAGAAAGTTTAATCACAATTCAAATTCAAATATGTTTTGTATCACATCTCAATCTTTTGAGGTTTCAAAAGAGATGAAATGAGAAATCATTGGTATTTTAGTTAACTTTTAGCTTAAAATTAATGCATGAACATCTCAAGAATCTCATTATTGAACACATTGTTAACATGGCTCTAATGGCAGATATCATGGGCTCGATAAGGGAACCTACCACCATTGAAGAAGCCCTTGATGATTCCGGTTGGAGAGCAGCAATGCAGTCAGAGTATGATAGTATACTAAAAAACGATACATGGGATCTAGTCGACTTGCCGCCAAAGAAGAAGGTAATAGGTACTAAATGGATTTGGAAAGCTAAGTATAAAGCAAATGGAACATTAGAAAATTATAAGACAAGATTAGTTGCACAGGGTTTTTCACAGATCGAAGGATTTGATGTTCAAGAAACTTTTGCGCCAACAACACGCATGACAACTATTCGGACGGTACTTGCAGTATTTTCTAGATGGATGTCAAATCTGCATTTTTGAATGGTCACCTCAACGAGGAGGTATATGTATCTCAACCACCAGGTTTTGAGGTGCCCAATTCAGAAAATAAAGTTTGCAGGTTGAAGAAAGCTTTGTATGGACTTAAGCAAGCTCCACGGGCTTGGTACCAACGGATAGATAATTTTTTCAAAAATATGGATTTTGAAAGAAGTACTTCTGATGCTAACTTGTATGTAACAAAAAGGGATAGCAGGCTAGTTGTTGTCATTGTATATGTAGATGATTTGATCATTATAGGAGATCATTAGGAACTCATCAATCAAACTCGGATCAGCTTGGGAACTGAGTTTGAAATGATAGACTTAGGTCTACTCCATTTTTGTCTGGGAATTGAAGTACGATAAAGGAAGGATGGCATTTTTTTTATCAACACTTTGTAGTAGGCAAGGAATGAGGCTCCTGTTGCTTACCTCCAAAAACAATTGGAGACTGAGCACATGAACGAAGAAGATTCCATGGACAATTTTCTCACAAAGATCAAAGATTTGAAGGAACAGTTGATTTCTACTAATGAAGTCTTGCTTGACAATTCACTTGTATAGACTGTTCTGAATGGTCTTCCTGATTCATATCAAAGTTTTGCTTCTACTCTTCGTTTGATGATGAAAAGCAATAATGCCTTAACAGTTGAGGACTTAGCCTCTGTTCTATTGTAGGAGATCAATCTAGGTAGAACAGGTCCATTATGTGTGTTGCAAAGATCACGCTTTCTTGGTATACAAGCTTAAGCATAAGCCTAATGGAACAGTTGACAGGTGTAAGGCTAGGCTTGTTGCAAAGGGTTATGCTTAGGAAAGAGGCATTGATTTTGATGAGACCTTTGCTCCTACTTGCTGAATGAATACTGTTCGTAGCATCTGTGCACTTGCAAATCATCATGGTTGGAATGTAAATCAGATGGACATCAAAACTGCATTTCTAAATGGTGACTTGCATGAAGAAGTGTATGTTTTTCAGCCCCGTGGCTTTGTGTAAAAAGGGCATGAAAACAAAGTGTGCAGGTTGAAAAAGGCATTATATGGTTTGAAACAAGCACCACGTGCTTGGTATGAAAAGATACATCCTATCTAAGTGCAGATGGTTTTGAGAACAGTCCAACTGATAGCACCTTATATGTTAAGCATGCAAATGATGTGCTTCTGATCATTGTTGTGTATGTTGATGACATGTTGCTCAATGGTCCTCATGAGAAGCATATTGTTGATTTTAAGACTCATCTGCATGCCTCATTTGAGATGTCATATTTTGGGCATTTGCATCATTATTTGGGCATTCACTTTATGCAAGTTGATGGGGGAATAGCTTTGTTTCAAACAAAAGTTATTCACACATTATTGCAGCATTTTGGCCTTGAAGACAACAAACCTATTGCCATTCCCATGGAGATAGGTTTACAATTGAGCCTTCATGATGCGAGAGATGGATTTGATGCTGTTCTCTATCAGGAGGCTTTGAATGCTTGATTTACTTATGCATTACTTGGCCACATATTTAGTTTACTGTCTCACAGATGAGCAAGTTTATGCATTTCCCAAGTGTCAAGCATTGACAGGCGGTTAATCACATCTTTTGCTACTTAAGTGGTACCCGACTAATTGGATTGTTTTATCCCAAGAGGGGATCACTACAGCTAGATTTACATGCTTTTTTTAACTATGACTAGGCTGGTTGCTATGACACGTGTGTCCACCAGTGGTTTTTGCTTCATGCTTGGTAGCTCATGTATATCTTGGTTGAGCAAGAAGCAGCCTACTATGGCCACTTCCAATTGCGAGGTTGAGTATAGGACATCTTTCACAACGATTGTTGAGTGTGTGTGGCTCAGATGCCTTATGGCTGATTTGGGTGTTGGTCAGTCTTTTGCCAACACCATCTTCACTGATAGTCAGAGAGCATTGGTAGGTGCAAGGAACCCTGTGTTCTATGCTTGCAGTAAGCACATTGAGGTGCACTTACCATTATGTCAAGGAGAGGTTCACTGCTGGAGAGATCAGGTTGGCATATGTTTCCACACAGGAAAAATTGCAAACCTTTTCACAAAGGCTCTGCCTAGGGAGAAGTTTGAAGCTTTTCGCAAATCTTTGGGTTTGCTTCCTTTTGTGGATTGATTCCACATAACTTGGCACTTCCTTATACATGAGTGCCAGCTCCTTGTTCACCACATCACTCCCAAGGGGGAACCATCGAGGCACATTTTTCCCTCTTTAGAAGTTTTTTTTCCCTTGGCTTGTATATACGCTTATTATCCTAATGGACTACTTATCTTTGTACATTTTAGTGGTAATACATTTAATATTATGTGTTCTACTCCAAGCTTCTTCTTCTTCCTTGTGCTGATTGCATACTTCTGTAGACCTCAAACTCCAACAATCAATTCTTCAAGAGATTCATCATACTCTATTAAATTATTCTCCTCTCCTATTCTCAATTTAATTTTGATAGTAAATAAAGAAGAAAATTTTGTCCATTAATTGCTTTAATCATTGTTTTTTTGCTGATTTTACTTTCTTTAATTTGACTCAATAATTTACAATTCATTAGGTTCACTTGAGCTTCTATATCTAATGAAAACCTAATCTTTGTTCCTTGATATTGCATCTTTACCTTTAGTAAATGTTCACATAATTTCTTCTGATCAATGTTACAAGTCATAATATCTCTCATTTTTTTATTTCTTCTGATTTTTTTCCTTTGCCTCCTCTTGAGTTTCTTTTCTTAATTTCCTCTTCTTTTTTTTTTTTAATCATTTTTGTATTCTTCTCCACATTTCCACTGTTAGCGGCTCCATGTATCATTTAATGCTACCTCTACTTATATAGTTTGGCATGCCATCTATGTTTGCAAGTTGTACAACTCCACCAAGAATAATCCCATGTAGAATATATGGTCCAGTCCCCTTTTTCTAGTTTTTACTATGTTCCTTAAGTTTGTATGCTAGAGGTATGTGCAAATCATAGTAAGTTTTTTATCCCTTCTTATCTGCATATATACTCATGATAGGCTATAATCTTAATAATTCTAGCTATTCTAACTCCATAATCTTGTCAGTCAATTCATGTCTTATCAAAGTCAATTGATTTCCTATCTTCAGGGTAGGTATAATAAATTTCATTAGCAAGAAAGCATTTAGTCCATACACTAGATTAAATGGAATAGATCCTATTGATTTCTTCTATGCTACTCCATATGCCCATAGGACATGATAAAGTTGTTGGAACGTCCATGCCAAGTCTAAGTGGTGGCTTGACTCATCAAAAGACATAGAAACTTGAAGGAAATGTCTATTCTTTGTAGAGTTCACTTGTGAACTCACCCTTGTAAGTTTTGAGTTTCTACTTGATGTAAAAGTGGAAGAATCTAAGTGGTTGAGACCAAATTCGTGATTAAATGAGTTCAAGAATCAATCACTAAAAGATTGGAGATTGATTTTAGGTGAGATCCAAATTCAAATTTAGGCTCCAAACATCACTATATATACATGGCTTTTAGTTGTGGTTTTTGTACTTCATTAGCAGGGCTTCATGCCATATGAGAGTCTATGGTCTCAAGGCACACATATGTACCAGTAAGTCCATTGTACTTTACAATCAATATACATCTATTTTCATGATCATTTGTTTCCATATCGTCATGCCTATGTGAGTGTACTGTTCACTTCCACACTTCTCAGTTTTTAGTCAAATTGCAGAGATGATTTATCTGAGCATGGTGAACCATTTTTTTTAGTGATTTAACTTGGCCAAGTTAGCTCTCTAAGTCTAATATATACTCCCCAAATTTCATTGCATTTGGAGTTCACAACTGAGAGATATATTCACTTGAAGTCACCTATATCTTTGCATCTTCTAGCTCCTAAAAAGGTCGGGATCACATACCTGACTTGCTACACTTATTTATCTTAGTATGGTTACTTATTTTTTATGAATTAAATCCTAATAGGTTGCATTGATTCCTAGTTAGGTTCCTCTAAAAGCTCTCTGGTCAATTGTAATCAGAGAATTAGCACTAAGTGAAATACTGAAGCACTCTTGACCAAAATAGAAAGTTTCTTCATGTTGACTATTGGTCAAACTAGTCTGTTTTGATTCAATCTTTTGAGAGTGATCTTCCAAGGTACATAGGGTGTTTAAAACATCCATTGGAAAGCTAAAAGGGTCCACTTAATGTCCTTGGAGTTTATTTGTCTGGTGTAGTGCAAAGTTTCTGCAACACCACTTCATCTTCCCCAAGTACAGATCCATCTCTTCACAGTGGTATCAGAGCAAGGTTGGACACAATGCAGATGGATTTCCTTCATCAATTGACAAATTGGATAGAGGTAACTACTAAGCCTGGTCATTAAGGATGGAAGTGTATCTTCAAGGCAGGAATTTATATGGTTATATAGCTGGAGATGAAGTTATGCCAAGTTTTAGGAACAAAGGTCAACCTACACAAGAAGGGCAAGAAAGATTGAGCACATGGTGATCCAAGGATGCACTTGCAAGGTCTTATCTCCTCAACTCTATCTGAAATTTTTTTGTTGCCTCACATTAGAAGTTGTAAAACATCTTAGGAAGTGTGGAATGCACTTGATGCCTTCTTCTCTTCAAGTAAAAAGGCCAGGAAGCATCAACTATGGCTGGACTTTACAACTCTCAAGAAAGCTCCCAAACAAAATGTGACTGATTTTGTCACAAAGCTCAAGGACATAGCATATGAGTTGGGAAGCATTGGAGAGGTAATAGAAGAAGAGAAAATTGTAAGGCAGGTCATCAATGGGTTGAAGGCAGATGACAAGTGGGAAGCGTTCACCACAGCTATGAATCTATACATGGATATGCATGTGCCAAATTTCAATACACTCATATGACAACTACTTACTCAAGAGGCCAAGCTTATCAAGAATGGAGAAGGCTCCAAAGGTAATCAATCTTCTACCTTGTATACAGATAAAAACAAGTCCAAAGAGAACAAAGGAAGAGGAAAGAAAGTGGATGATGAAGTAGGTACACATCAAGCGAACTATGCATGTAGAGGAAGACATGGTAGAGGTAGAGGTAGAGGAGGAAGGCAAGGCAGGGGGAGATCCCAAGACACATACAACTGAAAATTGCTTTAGGAATTCCATGAATCAAAGAGGCAGAGGATACAATAGAGGAAGTTATGGCTACTTTAGAGGAAGGAACAACAACTTCAATGGCTACCACAACAACTAAAACCATTCAAACTATCAAGGAGTTAATAGGGGAAGAAGAGACTTCAATAACTACACAGAAGACTCAAATCAAGATGACTCATTGCTAATCATGAGTATGGCCATGCCACAAGGTAAATCTGATGAGAATGTTTTCTACATAGATTCATGTTGTTCCAATCATGTGGCAGGAAATGTGGCCTTCCTATTAGATATAGAAGATCCAAGGAACAAGCATGAAGTGCAGACAGGTGATGATATAAGGCATTTGGTGGAAAAGATAGGAAATGTAAAAGCACCTGATAGAAACATCAACCTACGTAACAAGGTACTCTATGTCCCTACCATCACAAAGAATTTGATAAGTGTAGGACAGATTGTAGAAAAAGGCCTACATGTTAGGTTTACAAATGCAGGAGCATTTGTTGAAGATCCAAGTCAAGGATTTAGGAGAATTGCAAAGGGTGAGAAAATAGGTAGATTGTTCACATTTGAATTACAAGACACTAGGAACATTGCTCTCTTAAATTATGGCAGTTAGACACTCACAGAATTGGAAGTATGGCACAAAAGGTTAGCACATATTGGTGAAAGATCATTAAAGCAAATTTGGAGGGACCAAAGTGTACTTGGGCTCCCTAACTTGTCAAAACAACACATGATTTATAAGTGTAGTTCATGCCAATTTGGAAAGTCTCACAAGTTACCATTCATTAAGAAAGGATATATGCATGGAGATCTCTTGGATTTGGTTCATACAGATGTATGGGGACCTAGCAAGGATGCTTCAATATCTGGATCAAGGTATTATGTCTCCTTCATTGATGATTGCGGTAGATGGACTATATTATACTTTATGAAACACAAAGATGAAGTCTTTTCATTCTTCAAAAGATATTTGGCTCTTCTAGAGAATCAAACAGGTAAAACATTAAAAAGGCTAAGGTCAGATGGAGGGGGAGAGTACTCCTCCCATGAATTTGACTCCTTTCTTCAAGAGAGGAGAATCAAAAGAGAGATTACTACAAGGTACACTCTTGAGAAAAATGGAGTGGTAGAGAGATGGAATAGGACAATTGTTGAAGGTGCAAGGTCTGTGCTAAATGAGAAGCACTTACCTAATTACTTATGGGCCGAGGCTGTATCCATAGCCACTTATTTGATTAACAGGTTACCTTCAAGATCACTTGATGGCATGACACCATATGAGGCTTGGAATGGAAGAAGACCAAGCTTGGTCCATTTTAAGATTTTTGGATGTATTGCTTATGCTCATGTTCCTTGATAGGTTAGAGGGAAGATGGATCCAAAAGCAAAAAGGTGTGTATTCATTGGATATGACAACAATCAAAAGGGTTACAGATCATACAACCCAACAACCAAAGGATTCTTGGTGAGTAGAGATGTAGTGTTTGATGAGGATAGCTCTTGGTATGAAGATTCATATAGAAAGGTCAACTTACCTTATGATCTTGAAGAAGATTTTCCAAAACTTGTTAAGGATAATCCTCCTAAAGTTGAAGAGCAAGATACCTCAGAAGATGATGAAGCAACTCAGTATGAAAAACTCAAAATGTGGAAGTCTAAAGGTAAAGAAAAAATGCAGGAACTTGGACAAGAGGCAGAATCATCACATCATGGCCTAAGGAGGTCCATGAGGGAGAAAAGAAAACCAGAAAGGTATGGGTTTGATACTTGTCTAGTCACTAAGCATTCAATCTATCTAGCACAGGACATAAATCAAGAGGAACCCTTAAGATTTGAGGAAGCAAAGAAGAAATCAGAATGGAGGCATGCAATGGAAGAAGAAATCAGAATGGAGGCATGCAATGGAAGAAGAAATTGAAGCTCTTGAGGAGAATAATATTTGGGAGTTGGTTCCCAAGTCTCCATCAATGAAAGTGATAGGCTCAAGATGGATTTACAAATTGAAGAAGAACTCAGATGGCTCCATTAGCAAGCATAAGGCAAGGCTTGTGGCAAAATGCTTTGCATAAACTCAGGGAATTGATTATGTGGAGACCTTCTCTCCTGTGGCAAAGATACCTACAATTAGGGTTTTGCTTACTATTGCTTCTTCCAAGAATTTGAAGATACTTCAATCGGATGTTAAAAATGCATTTCTTAATGGATAAATAACAGAAGAGGTGAACATGGCACAACTATCTTGATTATGTGTGTAAACTTAATAAAGCTTTACATGGACTCAAACAAGCCCTAATAGATTGGAATCATAGGCTTGTCTCATTCTTGCAAGACAAAGGATTTCAACCTAGCAAGGTAGATCCATCACTCTTCATCAAAAAGAGTAACTCTGAAGTCATCTATTTATGTGTGTATGTGGATGACATTATACTAACTGGAAATGATGTAGATGGAATCAAGAAAGTCAAGGATCAGATGAGAGAAGAGTTTAAGATAAGTGACTTAGGGTCACTTACATATTTCCTAGGAATTGGAAAAGATTGCAAGATTGCAGGTACTCCAATGGAGGTTAATCATAAATTTAATTCACATGAAGGTGAACTCATAGAAGATGTCACAAGTTATCAAAGCCTTGTGGGTAGTTTGAACTATGCCACATTAACAAGAGTAGATATATGTTATAGTGTGAGTGTGCTAAGTCAATTTATGCACACACCCAGGAAACCTCGCATGGAAGCTGCCAAGAGGATACTCAGATATCTCAAAGGGACCATGAATGAAGGGTTATACTACCCTTATGTATTTGATTTAAGTTTGAAATTGTTCTCTGATGCAGATTGGTTTGGCTTCAAGGAAGATAGAAGGAGCACCTCAAGATATCTTACCTTTGTAGGATCAGAACTTGTGTCATGGTCATCCAAGAAGCAATCCATAGTTGCTCTCTCTTCTACTGAAGCTGAATACAGAGGTCTTGCCATAGATACTCAAGAAGCAATGTGAATGAAGACATTATTTACAGATCTTGGATTGGAGATTGGAACTCCAAGTATCTTTGGTGACAACATGAGCTCCATTCACTTGGCTGCCAATCCAATTTTTCATGCAAGGACTAAACATATTGAAGTACATTATCACTTTGTAAGAGAGAAGATTGTGAGCAAGGAAATTCAGCTATCTTGTGTGTCAACCCATCAACAATGTGCAAATATTTTAACCAAGGCACTAGATGGAACCAAACTCAGCAAATTCAAAGATATGATTGGTTTGCAAGCAATCTTAGAAGATTGAAGATCTCAAGATCACTTGAATTGAGGGGGAGCTATTGGAACAAGCTCATGGCAAGTCTAAGTGGTGGCTTGAGTCATCAAAAGATAGAGAAACTTGAAGGAAATGCTTAGTCTTTGTAGAGTTCACTTGTGAACTCACCCTTGTAAGTTTTGCATTTCTACTTGATGTAAAAGTGGAAGAATCTAAGTGGTTGAGACCACTTGATGATTTGGAAAGAGAAAGCCACAAATTCGTGATTAAATGAGTTGGAGAATCAATCACCAAAAGATTGGAGATTGATTTTAGGTGAGATTCAAATTCAAATTTAGGCTCCAAACATCACTATATATACATGGCTTTTAGTCGCATTTTTGTACCTCCATTAGCAGGGCTTCATGCCATATCACAGTGTGGTCTCAAGGCACACATATGCACTAGTAAGTCCATTGTACTTTACAATAAATATACATTTATTTTCATGATCATTTGTGTCCATATCTTCATGCCTATGTGAGTGTACTGTATAAAGTTAGCTCTCTAAGTCTACTATATACTCAACAAAATTTCATTCCATTTGGAGTTCACAATTGAGAGATAAGTGCATTTGAAGTCACCTATATCTTTGCATCTTCTAGCTCCTAAAAATTCGGGATCACATACCTGACTTGCTAAACTTATTCTCTTAGTATGGTTACTTATTTTTGATGAAATAACTCCTAATAGGTTGCATTGCTTCCTAATTAGATTCCTCTCAAAGATCTCTATTCAATTGTAATCAGAGAATTAGCACTGAGTGAAATACTGCAACACTCTTGACATAAATAGAAAGTTTCATCATGTTGACTATTGGTCAAACTAGTCTGTTTTGATTCAATATTTTGAAATTGCTCTTCCAAGGTACATAGGGTGTCTAAAACATCCATTGGCTAGCAAAAAGAGTCCACTTAATGTCCCTGAAGTTTATTTGGCTGGTATAGTGCAAAGTTTTTGCAGCACCACTTGATCTTCTCCAAGTACACATCCACCTCTTCACAAAAGTTGTGTATTCTGATCTGCTATTTTGGTTTTTACTAGTTTGGAAATCACACTAGAAAAAATTTTGTTGGTACTCTCAGCTAATCCATTGGCCTGTGGATGATAGGGTGCTAATTTTGTATGAATTATCATGAATTGTTTAGTCAAAGACTCTATAAGTTGATTCACGAAACGACTTCATCTATCACTTACCAATTGAATAGGTAATCCAAGTATGATATTGACATTTTCATACAAGAACTTAGAAGTTATTTGAGCATCATACTTGGCAGTGGGTTTTGCTTCATCCCATTTTGTTAAATAGTCAATTGTCACTATGATGTATTTCGCATGAAAACTTTTAGTTGGTGGATGTATTGTTCCAATAAAATCCCATCCCCATTTGCTAATGGCTCTAGCAGACATTAAGGGTTTGAAAGGTGTTGGTATATTTGGCAAGCCTTGATGCTTGACCAAAGGTTCAAAGGATTACTTCATGATTGAACTTGAATGATGTGAACATCTCTTGTTAAAATCTTGAGTCTAACTCAAGAAAAATGTAAAAGGGGAAGCCTCAGAGAATCTCGTAACTTTACAAGTTGTAATTCATAACAACCAAGTGGTTGGAATCAAATTAATTAGGAGGCTAAAAGATAGGATCACTTTTAGGTGGAAGATTCCAAATTCAAATTTGAATTCTTCTATAAAACCTCATGATTTTAGTCGGGGGATAAGCAAGCAGAAGAAGGTCACATTGAGCTTCAAGATTGTGGGCACACCTTGTCCACACATGTATGAGTAAGCCTACAACATCTCCTTGTATCATACGTTCAATGCATTATACATTTGATTCTGATTATGCAGCTATCTCATGTTCACTACTATCTATTGCTACACTCTCATTTTCAGTCAACTTGTATTGAGGAGTTCTCTGCGTATACTTAATCATTTGCTGTGATTCAACTTGGTACATGTAGCTTAGAGCTTCTAGTTTTGGCTTCTAGTTTTCATGTCATTTTGTTTAGAGATCAGTGAGATATGTTCGTTTCATTATGCCTATGTCTGTAGTCTCTCATCCTCCTAAAATGTCGAGATTACACCCCTAACTTCTTAAGATTAGTTCTCAGCATATACTCATCCTAAATTAGTGAGATAACTTCCTATAGCAAGCTTAGGGGTCCAATTAGATATGGCTAAAAGCTCTCACGTCAGTTGTAATTAGTGAGTGAAAATTGAGTGAAACACTGAGCAGGTTACAATCCATAAATAACAAGTTTTTACAACTCTTCAACATTGGAAGTAGTCTGTCTTGATGCAACTATTTGAAGGTGATGCTCCAAAGCACATTATGGCTCCAAATGCATATTTAGGAAGTTGAAGGTGTCTTTTAAGGTAATCTAAAGTAACATTGGCAGGTGTAGAGCAGGATTTGTGCAATTCCAACTCATTTCTGGAGTGTATCCAACCATCTCCTCACAGTGGTATCAGAGCTATCATCAACTCAACATGGGAGATGGATTCCCATCATCAATTGACAAATTGGATCGATGTAGTTACTCGGCTTGGCCTATTATAATGGAAGAATATCTACAAGGTAGAATCCTTTATGGTTACATATCTGGAGATGAGTTAATGCCAACTCTTAGAAGCAAAGGGCAACCCACTCAAGAAGAACAAGAAAGGTTATCAACATGGTGCTCAAGGGATTCATTGGCCAGGTCATACCTTCTTAACCCAGTTTCTGATTTCTTACTCCCACATATTAGAAATTGTAAGACATCACAAGAAACGTGGAATGCACTTGAAGCGTTCTTTTCTTCAAGCACTAGAGCAAGAAAGAATCAACTGTGGATGGATTTCACAACACTCAAGAAGATGCCCAAACAGAATGTGACTAATTATGTCACTAAAATGAAGGACCTAACTGATCAACTTGGAAGCATTAGAGAAGTCATAGATGAAGAGCAAATTGTGAGAGAAGTGATCAATGGAATCAAAGCAGATGACAAATGGGAAGCATTTACTATTGCAATGGATCTATACATGGACATGCAAGTACCTGATTTCAATACTCTAATGGGACAATTGTTTCCTCATGAAGCCAAGCTTGTGAAGAACAATGAAAACTCAAAAGATAATCAATCCTCTGCCCTATACACTGATAAGAACAAGAGTAAGGATGGTAAAGGTAAAGGCAAGAAGTCTGATGATGAAGCTAGTACCTCTCAAGCTAACTTTGCAGGAAGACGTAGAGGTACAAGAGGAAGAGGCAGAGGAGGACGACAAGGCAGGGGGAGATTCCAAAGCACCTCTCCATGTGCCATATATGGATTGACTAACCACACAACTGAGAATTGTTTCACGAACCCTAGAAATCAGAGAGGAAGAGGCTTCAACATAGGAAGCTATGGAAGAGGAAGATCAAACAACTTCAACAACTATAGCAACAACTACAACAACTACAATAATCAAGGAGGCTATAGAGGAAGGAGAGACTATAGCAATTATTCTGACGAGCAGGGACAAGAAGACTCACTTTTGTTAATGAACATGACCATGAGGCAAGGTAAAGTAGATGAGCATGTGTTTTATATAGATTCTGGTTGTTCAAATCATGTAGCAGGAAATGTGGCATTACTACCTGACTTGGAGGATCCAAGGAACAAGCATGAGGTTCAGACAGGAGATGATACAAGGTACTCAGTTGAAAAGATTGGGAATGATGGAAATATGAATCTACTCAGTACGGTATTGTATGTACCTACCATAACCAAGAACTTGATAAGTGTTGGACAAATTGTAGAAAAAGCCTTGCAGGTAAAGTTTGCAAGAAATGGAGCATTTGTTGAAGATCACCAACAAGGATTCAAGAAGATAGCCAAAGGAGAAAAGACAGGTAGACTCTTTACATTTGAAGTGCATGATACTACAAATATAGCACTTTTCATTCATGGAGGACAAACCTTATCAGAGTTAGAAATGTGGCACAAAAGATTAGCTCACATAGGAGAAAGGAGTCCAAAAACAATATGCAGGGATCAGAGTGTGCTTGGATTACCTAATATATCCAAGCAACATATGATATACAAATGCAACTCATGTCAATTTGGGCAATCACATAGACAACCATCTATGAAGAAAGGTTACATTCATGGTGATCTATTGGAGCTAGTCCACACAGATGTTTGGGGACCTAGCAAAGACCCTTCAATCTCAAGATCCAAGTATTATGTATCATTTATTGATGATTGTAGGAGATGGACCATACTTTATTTTATGAAACACAAAGATGAAGTTTTCAATTGCTTCAAAAAATATCTTGCTCTTGTTGAAAATCAGACAAGGAAAACATTAAAGAGGCTAAGGTCAGATGGAGGGGGAGAATACTTCTCCCATGAGTTTGATGCATATCTCCAAGATAGAGACATCAAAAGAGAAATCACCACTAGATATACTCTAGAGCAAAATGGAGTAGCAAAAAGGAGGAATAGGACCATTGTGGAGGCAGCAAGGTCCATGATCAATGAGAAGAAATTGCCCAGCTATCTATGGGTAGAGGTTGTATCCACAACCACTTATCTTATCAATAGACTCCCATCTAAAGCATTGGATGGGATGACACCATGTGAAGCTTGGAATGGCAGAAGACCTAGCCTATAACATTGTAGAATTTTTGGGTGCATAGCATATGCACATGTTCCATCACAAATCATAGGTAAAATGGATCCCAAGATAGAGAAATGTGTATTCATAGGTTTTGACCTTAATAAAAAAGGGTGCAGGTTGTATAATCCAAGTACTAAAGGTTTTATTGTTAGCAGAGATGTTGTTTTTGATGAAAACAAATCGTGGTATGAAGATGATTGCAGAAAAGTCAAGCTACCTTATGACCTAGAAGAAGACTTTCCCACAATTCAGAAGGCAACTAATCAACAATGTGAAGATTCAAGTGATTCTGATGGTGACCAGAGAACACCAAGGAAGAATTTCAAGGTATGGAGCAACAAAGGTAAAGAGAAGATGCAAGACTTGAGGGACATTGCAGAATCCTCTCAACAAACAATAAGGAGATCAACTAGAGAAAAAAAGAAGCCAGAAAGGTATGGATATGACACCTCTCTAGTCACTAAACATTCAATCTATATTGCTCAGGATATCAATTTAGAAGAACCACCAACCTTTGAAGAAGCAAACAAGAAATCTAAATGGAAGGAAGCAATGGAGTTAGACATACAAGCACTTCAAGAAAGGCAGACTTGGGACCTAGTTCCCAAGAACCAATCCATGAAGATCATTGGATCTAGATGGATCTGTAAGGTAAAAAAGAAGTCTGATGGTTCAATAAACATGTACAAAACAAGACTTGTTGCTAAAGGGTTTGCTCAGACCCAAGGGATTGATTATGAGGAGACTTTCTCTCTTTTGGCAAAGATGCCAACAATCAAAGTTCTCTTGAGCATAGCTGCTTCAAGAAATTGGAACATCTATCAACTAGATGTGAAAAATTCTTTTTTGAATGGTTGGATTTCAGAGGAGGTATACATGGCACAACCTCCTAGATTTATTGATGAAGAACACTCTGAGTATGTGTGCAAACTCACGAAAGCTTTCTATGGTCTCAAACAAGCTCCTAGAGCTTGGAATCATAGATTGGTTACATTTTTGTAGGACAAAGGATTCAAGATGAGCAAGGCTGATTCTTCACTTTTCATCAAGAAGAATAACTATGAAGTTATGTATCTATGTGTGTATGTAGATGATATTATCCTTACAAGTATGATGCAAATGGGATCAAGAAGATCAAAGCCCAAATGAAGGAAGAATTCAAGATAAGTGATCTAGGATTGCTCACTTACTTTCTTGGATTAGAAGTTGTCTATACAGATAAAGGGATCTTCCTTACTCATAGGAAGTATGTTAAAGATGTAATTGCAAAGTTCAAGATGCATGATGCTAAGGTTGCAGGTACTCCCATGGAGGTCAATCACAAGTTAGGTGCTCATGAAGGGGAACCCATTGAAGACATTACAAGCTACCAAAGCTTAGTAGGAAGCTTGAATTATGCAACCCTAACTAGGGTAGATATATGCTATGGTGTAAGTGTACTTAGCCAATTTATGCACACTCCTAGAAAGCCTCACATGGATGCAGCAAAAAGGATATCGAATTATCTAAAGGGAACTATGAATGAAGGATTGTATTATCCTTATACTTCTGATTTAAGTGTAAAGCTATTCACTGATGCAGATTGGGCAGGATCAAAAGATGATAGAAGAAACACATCTAGATATTTATCTTTTGTAGGTACAAAGCTCATTTCTTGGTCTTCCAAGAAAGAACCCACAGTGGCACTCTCTTCAACTGAAGCTGAATATAGAGGATTGGCAAATGCAACTCATGAAGCAATGTGGATCAAGACCCTATATATAGATTTAGGGTTAGAGTTTGGCACTCCATACATATTTCTAGACAACATGAGTTCCTTGCATTTAGCTGCCAATCCTATCTTTCATGCCAGGACTAAACATATAGAAGTCCATTATCACTTTGTAAGGGAGAAAATAGCAAGCAAAGAAATACAATTATCTTATGTGTCTACTCAGATACAATGTGTAGATATGATGACCAAAGCACTTGATGGAAGCAAACTCAACAGGTTCTCATCAATGATTGGAATGTAGGAAATACCTATGGATTGAAGACTCAAGCATCTTAGGCTTGAGGGGGAGCTTTTGGTACATTTGGAAAGCCATGATGCTTGACCAAAGGTTCAAAGGATAACTACATGATTGAACTTCAATGATGTGAACATCTCTTGTTAAAATCTTGAGTTTAAATCAAGATAAATGTAAAAGGGGAAGCCTCAGAGAATCTCGTAACTTTAGGAGTTTTAATTCATAACAACCAAATGGTTGGAATCAAATTAATTAGGAGGCTAAAATATAGGATCACTTTTAGGTGGAAGATTCCAAATTCAAATTTGAATTGTTCTATAAAAACTCGTGATTTTAGTCGCGGGATAAGCAAGCAGAAGGTCACATTGAGCTTCAAGATTGTGGTCACACCTTGTCCACACATGTATGAGTAAGCCTACAACATCTCCTTGTATCATACATTCAATACATTATACATTTGATTCTGATTATGCAACTATCTCATGTTCACTACTATCTACTCCTACACTCTCATTTTTAGTCAACTTGTATTGAGGAGTTCTCTACGTATACTTAATCTTTTGCTGTGATTCAACTTGGTGCATGTAGCTTGGACATTCTAGTTCTATGCTATCATTTTTCATGTCATTTGGTTTAGAGATCAGCGAGATATGTTCATTTCATTATGCCTATGTCTGTAGTCTATCATCCTCCTAAAATGTCACGATTACACCCCTAACTTCTTAAGATTAGTTCTCAGCATATACTCATCCTAAATTAGTGAAATAACTTCCTATAGCAAGATTAGGGGTCCAATTAGATATGGCTAAGAGCTCTCGGGTCAATTGTAATCACTGAGTGAACATTGAGTGAAACACTGAGCATGTTACAGTCCATAAATAACAAGTTTTTACAACTCTTCAACATTGGAAGTAGTCTGTTTTGATACAACTATTTGAAGGTGATGGTCCAAAGCACATTATGGGTCCAAATGCATATGTGGGAAGCTGAATGTGTCTACTAAGGTAATCTGAAGTAACATTGGCAGGTGTAGAGCAGCATTTGTGCAGGACCAGCTCATTTCTGGAGTGTATCCAACCATCTCCTCACAAAAGGCATGTCATCTTTTCTATTTGGGCATTTAATTCTCGAGAAAATATCACACCTCTTCCCATAGATCTTGGCATCTTGGAATAATTTTTTGGCCACTAAAATCTTGAGTAGAGGATTAACTTAGCATTCCTATCACTGTAAAAGTGTCCTCCTCCTAAGCTTGAATGAGCTAATTCCAGCATTTCCAAGTTGTTCTCTATTGATATATTTAGGTAGTGATGTGCGTGAACACACTAGGACCATCAAGGCACTTTTTTTACCTCTTTAGGAGGTTTTTTTCCCTGGCTTGTATATATGCCCATAACCATAACAGGTCACTTATCTTTGTACATTCTCTTGGTACTACATTTGCCTACTTCCATAGGCCTCAAACTCCAACAATTGGTATCAACGTAAGTCACCGCTTCATCTAGGGCGTCCTCGACGCCCCTTTGGTCACAATCTCAAAATCCCACGAGATCAGCCTTGGAATGTACTATCGTAGTGCACGTGTAGAAAATTTCATCTTTTTGTGCCAAAGATATATATAGATTTTGTTCACTAGTATAAGCTGCTCAAAGTCTGCTATAAGTTTAACAGAACTTGATAGGGTACTTCGGTTCAACTTTTTGAGATATAGTCATTTTTATGCATCAGGGTATTTTAGTTAGTGGCCATGGCCCCAATGATGTATTCCATATGTTATTGAGGATAAGTTGGATGGTACCAATTACCCATTATAGGCTTATATGATGCATCACATATTGGTTGCAAAAGGACTATGGAATATTGTGCAGGGTGTTGGAAAACATCCTATTACACCTACAAATACAATTACTGAAGGTGATGCAGATGGTGGTATTCTTCAAGTTCCTATTGGTGTTGCGGTTCTTGTTGCACCTACTATAGAGAAACTTTGTTGGGATAGCATCAAGCACATGTATTGATAACCTTGTCTATCAAACGTGCCATTATTCAACACATTCGCTCCTGCAAAACAACAAATGATGCTTGGGATACACTTACCACTTTATGCTAGGTAAGGAATGAGGCTCGTGTTGCTCACCTCCGAAAACAATTGGACAGTGAGCACATGAATGAAGGAGATTCCATGGATAGTTTTTTGACAAAGATCAAAGATTTGAAGGAGTAGTTGATTTCTATTGATGAAGTCTTGCCTGATAGTTCACTTGTGCAGATTGTTCTGAATCGTCTTCCATATTCATAATAGAGTTTTCCTTCTACTCTTATGATTGATGATGAAAGGCAATCCAAATGCCTTAACATTTGAGGAGTTAGTCTCTGTTCTATTGCACGAAGATCAGTCTAGACAAAATAGGTCCATTATGCATGTTGCAAATCAAGCTTTCCTGGCTAGTAAGGAGGGCAAAGGTAAATGGAGCTCTTCTACTAGTAAGCAAAAATATGCTGATTCTACACAATCAAAGAAGGATGAAAATCCTTAGTTCTTGAGGAACATGAACATAACAAACACATCCAAAAACTTTGAGATGTGTAAGATCAGGTTTCTTACTAGAATAAACCTCCTCGAGAGTTAAATTATGCACTCCAACTCTTGTGCACTTGTTCATCAAATAAATGGCCGTACTAGCTGTTTTAGCCCAATATTTTAGTGGCACCTTCATCTCATTGAAGATGCATCTTGCAACTTCTGTGATATGTCTATTTTTCCTTTTAGCAATTCCATTTTGTTGAGGCATGTACCTACATGTAAATTGTTGTTTGATGCCATTTTCATAAAGAAAATCTGAAAATTCTTTGGAGAAATATTCTCCTCCTCCATCATACCTCATGGTCTTTATGTACCGTCCTATTTCCTTTTCTACCTATGCAAATCTCTTGAACATAGATAACACATTTAATTTTTGTTTTATATAGAACATCCATACTTTTCTTGACGCATAGTGGAAAGTGTAGAAGACCTTCTTAGGATCAAGACCTTCACCTACAACTGAACCTTAAAATAAAAAATGTTACTAATTGAAGTACACAATGAGCTTGAGACTTTGGTCACCCAATCTAGACACTAATAGATTTCAAAGGAGCTATCAAATGTTCAATTTAGAGTAGTTTTGGTTTAGAAGCTCTTCGCCTCAAAACAGGATGCCTATCCACTTAGTTAGGCTAAAAACTGGACTTCACTAAAAACTAAATAACTCACAAAGCATGGTGAGTCTCACAAAACTGTTTTAGAGAAATAAAGTACACATGATAATCTTTTTAACACATATTTAAACTCTAAAAATAGATACATACATTGAGAGATATGACTCTTGCAATTAGGCTACCCAAAAATTGGTATGCAGTTGGACATAGTCTATGAGATTGTAGAAAATGAAATGACTGAAACCAAATGAACTAATTACAAAGGGACTTGAGTTCTTGAGTTTCCTCCCTTGCCTCTTTTGTAGCCAAATGACCACGAGCTCTCATGATGAGTTTGAGAGCTCTTCTCCATAACTCCACTACTTTGAGTAGCCACTCTTCTCTTCCAGTTCAATTTTTGGATTTGATTCTCTTTTGGCCTCCACTACTTGCGGAAGCAAATGATTCCATTTTTTATTTGTGTATTTTACTTCTATTTGAAGAAAATCCTTTTTGCAAAATATATATGATCTTGCTTCTTTATTTTTAACAGAAATGTGTGTTTTCCCCTTTTCAAATATTATTTTGTTGTGCAAGATGTTTCCTCTCCCTCCTTTATCTATGAGTATGTTTTGTGAGTAGCATAGGTCTCAATCTTATCAAATTAGGAAATATTGAGATCAAAACCTAATTTCTCTTTGATTTCCTAGAAATAGGGTTTTTGCTTTCTTCTTTCCAACGAGTTTTACACTTAATGGCACCTCTCAAAATAGAATAATAAATTATTTTTGGCTTCCCCTTGAAAATCTTTTGGAATTTTCTTTAGTTGGAAAAATCATGATTCTATTCGCAAAATCACAATTTTCATTGAAAGTCGCAATTGTTTCTTTTTTGTCTTGGATTATATTTTTCTCTCAATTTTATGTTTTTCAAATTTTTATTGTTTATATATTTAACGAAAAATTCCAAAGATTTTCTAAAAATCATGATTTTGTAGCTTGTTTTAGAAATCAACGTCTTGAGATGAAAATTGTGTGTTTCATATGAAATCACAATTTTCTAAAAATCATGATTTTTTGGAGAAAATCATGCTTTTCATTCTCAAAATCATATTTTCCTATCAAAATAGGATTCTCAAAAGATAATTGTGTTTTTTCAAGAAATTCGGATTATGTGTAGGAAATCATGCTTCTCTATGAGGAGAAAATCATGATTTCCACTTTTTATCAAAATCGATTTTTTTCCTAATCGTGTTTTTGGGTCACAATCTGTTTTCAGACAATCGTGTTTTTGATGATTGTGTAGGATAGAATCATGAAATTCAATTTCCTCACAATCACGAATTTGACTCAAAGTTGTGTCTTTTCTGTCACAATCATGATTGCTCATAGTCATGTTTTTTTTTGCAATTCTTTGGAGCCAATAATGTTTTCAAGATCATGTTTTTGTTGATAGAACCGTGATTATTAACTAGTGTATATGCAAATTTTTTTCCATCTTTTTTTGTGTGATTTTATTCACTCATTATATACAACTCTCTCTCCTTTGATCATGCAATAAACAAAACCTTGAAAGAAAAACATTTATGTGCTAGAAAAGCTCTTTTTCCAAAATTGTGATTCTTAGATTTTAACTTTTCTACCTGGCATGCATTCCAAATGATAAAGATTTCATAAAAATGATCTTAAACTATGATTATCTTAGCTTGTATGCCCAATGAGTGCTTGGAAAGTCAATGCTTTTGACAATTGCTCAAAATCATGAATCTAAACTCTTTGCATTCTCTCACAATCTCTCAATAATGGTAATTTTTGATGCTCATTTCTTTTCATAGTCTTGAAAAAAAATCACGAGTGTTTGTATTTTTGTTGAAAATCAAAATTACCTCATGATGAATTCCTAGATTCTTTGATTGTGCCTCTCCTTCTATTACTTGCCCTCTTTGATGAATTTTCTCCTCTCTATAAAAAATCACGATTCTTTGCAGATAATGGTGTTTTTCAGAATATAACTTTTCTCCATTTTTTTCAAATATTTTTGAATGTATTACTTTGATTGCTTTGCTATGATGTTCCTCCTTCAAGTTGGACCTCTCAATCAACAGAAATTTCAATTATTATCATAAAATACCCTTTTTCAATGAATTTTTTCAATTAACCATAGTTTTTCAGAAATTTCACTTCTAATGTTTCTCTCATAACTTAGAGAATGTTATCTCATAACTACATGTCCGAATTCAAATCCTTCAAGTTTTTTTTTCAAATATTTTGTTACTTTTCCGTTTTTTTGAAAATAATAAAAGGAAATATTCTAGTGTTTTTTTGCAAGAAAATCTAAAAAGCTTATGGTTAAAATATTTAACATAATTTATGAGATTAGAGAGCAAAGATAAACTCTTTCAAAGTCTATTCAACAAGATGAATCAAGAAATATTTTCAAGATCACATCACACACCTTTTCAACATCTTGCACTTATTAATTCAAAAGTACTTGATGAAGTATTTGTTACAATGTCCAAAGCTTCAATCTTCCCGATAATGGTGCCAAAACTGTTTTTTGTTTTACTTTGTAGTTGTCCTCTACAATCACCATAAGATGAATGACTAACAACCTCAAACACTTCATATTGTCAATTCGGGGAGTATGCTAAGACCCTAGCCCCTTCTTTGTCAATGGACTCCAAGATTTATCCTTCAAAGACTAGAATATTCATAATGTACTCCATTCTCTAACACAATATGATGATTTCTATAATATATGGAAGTAATTCTTTTTTTTTGAATGTAAGTATAGTTAGAGATAAGAGTTTTTTAGTGATTCTTGTACCAAAAGTGTGCCATTGACATTGGAAAAGTTAGATTGAAGTTTCAATAACAATAACCCCTTGATGAGAGAATTGTTGATATATTTAGGTAGTGATGTGTGTGAACACACTAGGACAACTTGGACACTTTTTTCCCTCCTTAGGAGGTTTCTTCCCTGGCTTATATGTATGCCTATTACCCTAATGGGCTACTTATCTTTGTACATTCTCTAATAATACATTCAGTATTGTATGTTGTGCTCCAAGCTTCTTCTTCTTCCTTATGCTGCTTGCATGCTTCCATAGACCTCAAACTCCAACAATTGGTATCAGAGCAGGTCATCACTTCATCTAGGGCATTGTCGGCACCTCTCTAGTCACAATCTTAGAATCACATGAAATTTGATGAGCATACTCAGGGTGCCAAAATCATGATATGAGCTCGTTTTGGCCTTTGAATGCACTATCACAGTGCTTGTGCATGCAATTTTGTCTTTTTGTGCCAAAGATATATACATGTTTTGGTTCACCAATATAAGCATCTCAAAGTCTATCATAGGTTTAACAAAACTTGATAGGGTAGTTCTGTTCAACTTTTTGAGATACAATCATTTTTTTGCGTCAGGGTATTTTAGTCACTCACCATGGTTGAAAGTAGTGATGTATTCCATATGTTGGCTATTGAGGATAAGTTGGACGATACCAATTACCCATTATGGGCTTATATGATGAGTCATGTATTGGTTGCAAAAGTATTGTGGAATATTGTGCAAGGTGTTGAAAAAACTCCTATTGCACCTAGAAATACAGTTGTTGAAAGTGATGCAGATGATGTTGAAGATGGTGACATTTTTCAAATTCTTGTTCGTGCTCCGGCTCCTGCTACACCTATTGCAGAGCAAATTCATTGGGATGGCAGAGATGCTTAGGCACATGCATTGATAGCCTTGCCTGTCAAATGTGCCATTATTCCTCACATTTGCTCTTGTAGAACACCTAAGGATGCTTGGGATACACTTACCACTTTATACCAGGTAAGGAATGAGGCTCGTGTTGCTTACCTCTGAAAATAGTTGGAGAGTGAGCACATGAATGAAGAAGATTCCATGGACAATTTTCAGACAAAGATCAAAGATTTGAAGGAACTGTTGATTTTTGCTGATGAAGTCTTGCCTAACAGTTCACTTGTGCAGACTGCTCTAAATGGTTTTCCCAATTCATATTAGAGTTTTGCTTCTACTCTTCATTTGATGATGAAAGAAAATCCAAATGACTTAACAATTGGGGAATTATTCTTTGTTATGTTGCAAGAAGCTCAGTCTAGGTAGAACTGGTCCATTATGCATGTTGCAGATCAAGCTTTCTTGGCTAGTCAGAAAGGCAAAGGTAAATGGAGCTGTTCTACTAGTAGGAAAAAACCTGTTAATTTTACACAATCAAAAAAGGATGAGAGTGATGACAAGAAAATAGAAAAGTAGAAAATGTTTTGCAAGTACTGTAAAGGAAATGATCATGTCATAAAGAATTATGAAAAACTGGATGCAAAAGAGGCAAACAAAAAAGAGGCTAGAATGGTTGTTATAGAGGCCTCTACACCAAAAACGGAGTCTACTAATCTTGTAAAGAGTGAAGAATGGGTGTTTATTACTGTTTGCAGTTTTATTGTATAAGCTCATAGTCTATGAGAAATTTGTGAATGATTGTGCATGTGCAGTACATGATTCTGAGGCTATGTCAGATGCAAAGCTTTGGCATGCACACTTTGGTCAGCCGTGATGTTTTTGTGGAAGATGCTATTCAGCCATTACTTTCATGTACTAAGGAGACATCTGTTAGCTCCAAAGACATGTATAATACTTTGCTGCCTCTTTTTACATGTGCACAGTCTAATGCTGGTCCTAATGAGGCAACTTCTCAACCTTTACAGGTTTCATGTGATGATGTAGATCATTCCATTTTTCTGATGCAAATTTACATGATGCACTTGTTGATGAGAGAGCTGATATTGAGGAGGTAAAAACTATGCCAAAATGGCTAGTTTAGACTTTGCATGACAGCAAGTTAGATGCACCTCTATCATATCGTACTTGTTCAAGCTCTCATAGTGCTTCTTTTGCATCAGATTTCGATGCTATGTCTACCTCTGATCTCTATGATGAGAATAAGCCTGTTTTATTCTAAAAATTGGATGGCTACTAAGTAGTCAGCATATGATGCTATCATGCAAAGTGGTACTTGGTCTTTATGTGAATTGCCTCCTAGCAAGAAGGCCATTGGCACTAAGTGGGTATACATGATGAAGCATAAGCCCGATGGAACAATTGATAGGTATAAGGCTAGGCTTGTTGCAAAGGGTTATGCACAAGAAAGAGGCATTGCTTTTGATGAGACCTTTGCACCTACATGCTGAATGACTACCCTTTGTAGCATTTGTGCACATGCAGCTCATCATGGTTGGAATGTACATCAATTCAACATTGAAACTGCATTTTGAAATGGTGGCTTGCATGGAGAAGTGTATGTTTTTTAACCCCATGAATTTGTGAAGAAAGGGCATGAAAACCAGGTGTGCATGTTGAAAAAGGCATTGTATAGGTTGAAACAAGCACCACGTGCTTAATATGAAAAAATACATGCCTACCTGATTGCACATGGTTTTGAGAATAGTCCAATAGAGATCACCTTATATGTTAAACATGCAAATAATGTGCTTTTGATCATTGTTGTGTATGTTGATGACATGCTCCTCACCGGTCCTCATGTTTGCACTAAGCACATTGAGGTGCACTATCATTATTTCAGGGAGAGGTTCTTTGTATGAGAAATTAGCTTGGCATATGTGCCCACATAAGAGATCATTGCATACCTTTTCACAAAGGCTCTGACTAGGGAGATGTTTGAAGCTTTTTGCAAAGCTTTGGGCTTACTTCCTTTTGTGGATTGATTCCACATAGCTCAGCACTTCCTTATACATGAGTGCCAGCTCTTTGTTAACCACATCACTCCCAGGGGGGATTTGTTGATATATTTAGGTAGTGATGTGTGTGAACACACTAGGACCATCGAGGCACACTTTTCGTTGGCTTGTATACATGCCTATTACCCTAATGGACTACTTATCTTTGTACATTCTATGGTAATACATTCAATATTGTTTGTTGTCCTCCAGGCTTGTTCTTCTCCTTGTGCTGTTTGCATGCTTCCATAGACCTCAAACTCCAACAAGAATAGCGATTGCAAAAATTCACAAAGTCTCAAGAAAAAAAATTCTAATTTGAATCAAGAGCTTGGAGAATAAATATAGACTCATGAAAGTTTAGTACACACAAAAAATAACTGATCACAAAGATGAAACCATGAAAAATATTCACAACATCCACTTGAGAATACCATGAAAGTTGAATGATGAGAATGACTCGTGCAAAGAGCTCTGTTACAAATGTACAAGAATTCTGTTGAAAAATTACTTCAAATGTCTTTTAGACTATTTAAAATGTCCATGTTCACGCTTAAAATAGGTCCTTACTAAGATTTTAATCTAAACGTATGCCATCTAGAGAGCTTTAAAAAGTCTACAAAAATCATATATGATACATCTCATCATGAAGAAGAATCTTCCTCATTTTTACAAAATTTAGGGTAATTTATCCTAAAAGAATACATGGTTATATTTTTTTCTATTACAAAAGTGTGTTTCAAAAACCATTGCTACTCAAGATCAACATAAGACTACTTTTGCTATTGACTGTGGTATGTATGCATTTAGATTTATGCCTTTTAGCTTTAAAAATGCACCAACCACTTTCCAAGAAAGAGTATGGAAGTATATGCTGATGACCTTTGCAGTTACTCTTCTTAGAGATCTACTCATGTACTTGAACTAAGACACATATTTCAACAGTGTAGGCAATACAAAGTATGCCTGAATCCTAATGAGATTGTCTTTATGGTTTGCAAAGGAAAACTATTAGGACACATAGTCTCCAATGTTGGGTGTGTGAAGAAGTGCGAGAGACACATGAGAAGCACACACAAGGAGCACAAACGCAGCAAGACACATAGAGTAGATGATGGCTAGAATAGCTCTCTCTATTAACCATGAACTGAACTTAAGTAAGAGCTGAATAATATCCCTATGTACAAAGTACCACCACACATGAGAGTATCAAGTATGTGGTAACATGGGGAAAAAACCTCTAGCCACCACTAGAGTACAAAGTTCCCATGTATAGGGAGAAGGTTCACATCAAAGCTACTCGAGGAACATATAAGTGTAACAAACCCCCCTGGAGGGAATGATGTGAACACATACAGGGAGTGACAGATCAGCCCCCACAAGGCAATAAGCCTAAAGCTTTGCGAAAAGCTTCAAACTTTTCCTGTGGAAGAGCTTTGGTGAATATGTTTGCCACATTATCTTGTGCAGGCACATATACCAAATCAATATCTCCTGCATGAAGGCGCTTTCTCACGTGATAATGCACCTCAATATGTTTGGTCCGTGCATGAAACAGTGGGTTTCCTGCAATAGCCAAAGCACTCTGACTATCAGTGAGAATATGCGTGGCAACATCAATCTCCATGCAAAGATCCATCAGTAGACATCTGAGCCATATACTCTCCACTATAACTGTGAAAACTGCCCTGTACTCAGCTTCACAACTCGAAGTCTCGACTATAGGTTGCTTCTTACTCAACCAAGATATGCATGAGTCTCCAAGGAAAAAGAAATTACCACTAGTGGACATGCGAGTATCATCACAACCAGCCCAATCACTATCTATAAAAGCATGCAAGCATGGATGGACATCTCTGCCATAAAAGAGACCTAAGCTCAAAGTGCCTCTGAGATATCTAAACACACGTTTCACTGCTTGCCAATGCTTAGTGCCAGGCCTATGCATGAATCGATTCAATTGGGAAACTGCATATTGTATATCCGGCCTTGTGTTGCATGCATATATAAGACATCCCACAGCTTGCTGATAAAGAGAAGTGTCAAATACATCACTAGAATCCTCAACTGAGAACCTGAATCCTGTCTCAACTGGTGTAGAAACTGGCTTACAATCCCCAAAGTCAAAATGCTGAAGTATTTTTTCAACATACTTTTCTTGATGCATAACAACTCCCCCCTCAATGGATACAAACTGGATGCCAAGATAGTAGCTCAAAAGACCACGATAAGTGACATCAAAAGTATGATGCAAATCAGCCATAAGAATGTCAAGTTTTGCATCACATGACCTAGCCAAGAGTATGCCATCAACATAAAGAACAAGCACTGTAAGATCAGCCCCATTTTTGCCTACATAGAGTGTGCTTTCAATTGGATTACATGTGAAGCCAAGAGCAATCAAGTGCCTATGTATTTTGTCATACCATGCACGTGGAGCTTGCTTGAAACCATACAAGGCTTTATGCAAGCGACAAACCATATGCTCTTTCCCTTTCATAACAAATCCAGGAGGTTGTTTCACATAAAACTCTTCTTGCAAATCACCATTCAAGAAGGCTGTTTTTATGTCCAACTGATGCACTTTCCAACCTCTATGGGCAGCCAATGCAACCACGGTACGAATGGTAGTCATGCGTGAAGTAGGTGCAAAAGTTTCCTCATAGTCAATGCCATATTGTTGCGCATATCCTTTGGCAACCAATCTAGCTTTGTAGCGATCAATGCTACCATCAGATTTTCTCTTAATCTTGTAAACCCACTTTGTACCAATGGCATTCTTTCCTTTTGGCAATTCACATAACTCCCAAGTACCATCCCTATGTATGGAATCCATTTCTGATTGCATAGCACTCATCCATTGTGGATCGTCACATGCATCTTCAAAAGAAAGTGGCTCTTCATTACATGCTGTAGCAATAAGAGAATAATCCACAAAATTACTTGATGCATGGTGAGATCTTGATCTTGTTGTACCAAGTAAAGGTGCACTCAATTTGCTGTCCTGCAAAGTTTGTTTTAGACACTTTGGCATAGTTTGTGCACTCTTGAGAGACATGCGTTCATTATGTAAAACATCTTCAATATGTACATCATGCGTGGGCTGAATTTCATGCTCATTTTCAGCCATATTTTGATGCAAATATTTAGCCATATGTGGCCAGAAATTTCCAGCCATTTGTGCACTTGCAGCTCATCATGGTTGGAATGTACATCAGTTCGACATTAATACTACATTTTGAAATGGTGAATTGCATGAAGAGGTGTATGTTTTTCAGCCCCATGGCTTTGTGAAGAAAGGGCATGAAAACCAGGAGTGCATGTTGAAAAAGGCATTATATAGGTTGAAACAAGCTCTACCTGCTTGATATGAAAAAATACATGCCTACCTGATTGTACATGGTTTTGAGAATAGCCCAAGAGAGAGCACTTTATATATTAAGCGTGCGAATGATGTGATTATGATCATTGTTGTGTATATTGATGACATGATGCTCATTGGTCCTCATGAGAAGCATACTCCTAATTTTGAGGCTTATCTGTATGCCATTTGAGATTTCACATTTGGGGCATTTACGTCATTATTTGGAAATTGAGTGTATGCAAGTTGATGGCAGAATAGCTTTGTGTCAAACCAAATATATTGACACACTATTAGAACATTTTGGCCTTGAAGACTATAAACCTATTGCCACTCCTATGGAGATAAATTTAGAATTGAGTCTTCGTGATGCTGGAGATGCATTGGATTCTATTCTCTATCAAAAGGCTTTTGGATGTTTGATTTACTTATGCATTGCTCGGCCAGATAATTAGTTTTCTATCTCACAGATGAGGAGATTTATGCATTGCCAAGGTGTTAAGCATTGGCAAGCGGTTAATTGCATATTTTGCTACTTGAGTGGTACCCAACTACTTGGATTGTCTTATCCCAAGGGGGAATCACTACCACCAGATTTACATGCTTTTTTTGACTCTCACTACGTTGGTTGCTATGACACTGGTTCGTGGACTAGTTGTTTTTGCTTCATGCTTGGTAGGTCACACGTATCTTGGTTGAGCAAGAAGCAGCCTAATATGACCATTTCTAGTTGTGAGGTTAAATATAGGGCAACTTTCACAGCGACTCTTGAGCGTGTGTCTCAAACACCTTATGACTGATTTGGGTGTTAGTTAGTCTTCAACCAGCACCATCTTCACTCATAGTCAGAGTGCATTGGCAGTTGTGAGGAAGTGTGTGTTCCATATTTGCACTAAACACATTGAGGTGCACTATCATTATTTCAGGGAGAGGTTCTTTGTGGGAGAAATTAATTTGGCATATGTGCCCACATAGGAGAACATTGCAGACTTTTCACAAAGGCTTTGCCTAGGGAGAAGTTTGAAGCTTTTCGCAAGGCTTTGGGCTTACTTCCTTTCATGGATTGATTCCACATAGCTTGCCACTTCCTTATACATGAGTGCCAGATCCTTGTTAACCACATCACTCCTAGGGGGATTTGTTGATATATTTAGGTAGTGATGTGTGTGAACACACTAGGACCACCGAGGAACTTTTTTCCCTCTTTAGGAGGGTTTTCCCGCGGCTTGTATATATGCCTATTACCTTAATGGACTACTTCTCTTTCTACATTCTGTGGTAATACATTCAGTATTGTGTGTTGTGCTCCAAGTTTCTTCTTCTTCCTTGTGTCGTTTGCGTGCTTCCATAGACCTCAAACTCCAACAAGAATAGTGATTCCAAAAGATTCAGAAAGTCTCAAGAAAACAATTTCTAGCTTGATTCAAGAGCTTGGAGAATAAATACACACTCATGAAAGCTTAGTACACACATAAAATAATTGATCAAAAAGATGAATCCATGAAAAATATTCACACCAGCCACTTGAGAATACCATTGTTGGGGGATTCTTTGACAAGAAGGAGTTTGAGGGTTTGTAGGAGAAAATGAAAAGACCAAAAGAGAAAATACACCTTGGAAGTTTCTGCCGTTTGATTACAATAAGAAAAGTACAATGTTTGAAATACAAGATACACCAATACCTCTGTGCACAATCCCACAGAGTGCCCAATTACAAGATATCCAAGATTCCAATGTCCTCTTGCTGCCGACCTCCTCTGCAACAGACCTCCACCTGCTTCAAGCTTCTCCTTGTGCACACCTTGCACCAAGCTTCCACAAAGGGGGGAGGAGTGAATACCTGCTGTCGGCAAGCGTACACTGCCAAAGGACCTTGAGATACTTGGGGGAACTCTAGCTTAGCACACCACTGCACCAAAATCCTTGGTCACTCTCTATGCACCTTGCACTTCCACTTCTGTGCGACGTACTCTGGTGACTCTTGCGCTTCCCTCTCTTGCTCCACTTGGCCTATGCCCTCTTGCTTACTCTAACCCCTTGTCCAAGAATGGCTCTTCCTTGATTTGAGTGTGTCGATCACGTACGCTCCTAACTGCAAGTGAATCTTGGTGCTCACTTTGATGTCCCAAGATGGCTCTCACAAGTGGCAGCCAACTACTCACTGTTTTGTCCTGTAGTGACTTTAGTCTAAAACCAAAAATTTTAATGGGGGCCATACTTTCACCTGTGCGTACACTTTGCCGCTTCACATGCCTTCACATTTCCTTTTAATTCTTCACTTTTGCACATAAGGGGGGGTTCACCTGAACCTTCCAAAACACTTTAAAACACACTTTGAACCTTAGGGAAATTAGAGAAAGTACCTCTGCAACTTGCAACCTATTTTCTCCAATTTACCCTTTGTGGACCATTCATTGTGCACTACCTGTGCACTTTGACACCTGCACTTACGCACTTTGACTTTGCACCTGTTGACTTTGACCTTGACCTTGTTGACTTTGACCTGTTGACTTTGTCTGCAGTTGACTTTGACCAACATGACATTTATGGGCTCAACAGTTGCCCACCACCTAATGGGCTCTCCGTCCCGGAGAGCATACAGACACCATGAAAAGAGTACTGTAGAAGTGGAAGAGGACATCTGAGCAGCAACCAAATCCACCAAAAGTACTGAGCCCTGAGCCCTGTGGGGAGGGGAAAGGTGTGGAAGGGGGGGTTTGTGGGAAATGATGGGGAGTGGAGGGTGGGGAAATGAAAGAGACCAACCAATACACAGTCATAGTAATAAAACGAACCATAATCGACCCGAGAGTGCACAAGGAACACACCATGAATACTGAACCAGAAGCGCATATAAAAGCAGAAAGGAACAAGGAAACAACTGTCCATGATAAGTACATGAAGTGCCCAGGAACCAATGAGGGGCAACAGATCCAAAAGATAAGTATATGCATCCGACACTAAGCCTCACAACAAAAAGAGGCGAGGATAAAGCAAATGAAACTAGGGAAACCGAAGCGTGTAGAACTCCTAGAAGTAGGCGAGAGAGACGGAACATCTAACTAAGGCGCCGGCGGAGAAGGCGGCCTCTCCCCAGGGGGAACGTCGTCCCGAGGAAGAGGTAAGTCGGGTGAGGCGGGAGGGATGATGGCTGCCTCCTCAGTCCAAGCAGCAATCCGGCTCCGGTAGCGGCGGAGATGATCGCGCTGGCGTCGGACCAAGCGACACGCCGGGCTATCGCAAATGCCTAAGGCCGCACGCTGGCTGATCTCCATAAGAGCTCGAGTCGCCGCATCAGCCTCATCTCTGTAGCGGTCGCGGTCCTGCTGCATGGCCCGCAATGCCTCGCGCGACGTCTGCCACTGAGCCGCTGCAGCCGCACGAATACGATCAATCGTCTGAGCATACTGCTGGTGAAGCGCAACCGTCGCGGAAACAGAATCAAGAGAGAGACGGGCAGCATCGGCCCCATCGCTCGCTACGACGCTCGCATCTCGAAGTAACCCCAAGAAAGGTGGATCATCGTCGAGGCTGGCAGGGATGGAAGGCTGCGATGGGGGAGGTGGGGGTGGTGGTGCCGGAATAGGCTGTGGAAAAATGGGAGATGCTGGAGGCGAGTGATGCGGATGGGAGGTGGAGGCAGACTCAACAGAGATGGCAGGAGATGGAGGGGGCTGGGAGGCAACTGCCGGGGGGGGGTGACGGGATGGGTGAGGCAGGGACGGGGGTGGGAAAGGAATCCATCAGCCGGGTACGGACTCTCCGAGCGGGAGGAGGAGGGGAGGCGGTCCTGGAAGGAGGTGGCGGCGGAAGAGAGCAAGGATCCGAATGTAGGGCGACGGATGGCTGAGGATGGGCGTGGGGAGACTGGGCAATGGAATGTGTAAGATGAGGGAGGTCAATACAATGGCGAGATGCTATGGTGCGTGTACCAGGCAAATGGAAGAGCCAAGCTAGGACGGGGGCGGAATAAACAGAAAATGAACGAGTTCCGCGATGGAGGGCATCATGGAAACGTCGGGAACGAAGGAGAAATGACTGGAACATGAGTGTCCCATAGGGAAATGGTCGGCCATGTAAAAAACAGAAAAGCGGGTCGGCTATATGGATATCATGCAAGGGAAGTTCCGAGGAGGGACTACGAAATAAAAAGAAGAAAATGAACGAGTGGAGAACGGCGAGCTGGTAGTGAGTGGGGATGGCATCCACGCCATATAAAGACAAACAGAAAGCGATGGTATCGGCTCGAGATAACCCCGAGTAGAGGGTCTGGGGAGCATGAAACGAAGTGAGGCTCGAACCTATACCCGCAGCTACGACCGCAGGGGTGAGTGAGCCGGAAGGAAAATGAGGGAAATCAAGCAGCGCCGTGCGAATGTCGGACCCCTCTGCCTCGGATAAGAGTAGGGAGGCCAGGCGCCACAGACCAGCCTGACGGAGGCAACCCTCTGGAAGGAGATCTATGAGCGGAATTGGAGGCAAAGCTAAATGCAGGCGGAGGGATGTGGTCGAAGAGGGGTCTCTATGGTCAACTATGGTCGACGACGGGGGACGGGGAACGGGGGAGGTGGAATGACTACCTGAGCTGCGAGCGGGGTGTCCACTAGACTCATCGGATTGTGTCGGCACTGCGATGTGGGGTGCTGTAACGGGAAGGTGGTGACCAGGGGGAAGAGAGCCGGGGCTATATAACGAGGAACCTGAGAGGGATACACACGGAAGTGATCCCGCGAAGGGCTGGCTACCAGGTAGAGGGATAGGGGTGGAGGGTGTGACAGGGCGTGGGACTGGTGCGCGAGGGACTGGGTGGATAATGGGGGGGAGGGTTGCCCTAGGGGCATGAGAAAGGATCGTGACAGGGACGGGCGGGTTGGGGGCGAGGGGGGCAGAGAGGGACGAGGTCCTAGGGAGAAGGGGGCCTACCTCAGGATGGAGAGTACCGAGAGCCAAAGCCGAAGGGGCAAACTCTGAGTATGCCTCAGTAGCCATGGATGAATCCTGCTGAGGAGCGGAAGATGCCATATGTGCAGACGAAAAACTCTGTCACAAGTGCTGAAGCCATGCAATCACAGGAGACAAGGTTGTAAGAAGGCTAATCGATATGGTACATGAGAACTGAGAAAAAAAAGACCTAAACTGAGACCGAGAACCCAAAAAATGGATTCGGCACGATCAATTATCCTAAAAACGACTATAAGAACATGAAAAACCGATAGGTGGAATAAGAAAAATAAAAGAAACAAAGAAAGAAAATGCTATACAAAAAAGCAAATATAGAAAAAAGAAAGAAAGAAAAGAAAGGAATAAATAAGGAAATAAAAATAAAATAAGATAAACAACAAAATAAAAAGAAAGAGTAAAAAGAAAAAAAACAAAAAACAAAAATACAAAAAGTACCTGGAGGGGCGCACGCTGCCGGCTGAGGCGGAAAAACAAAGAGGGGGGCCTTTATATAGGGGGGCGGGGGCGGGGGGGGGGGGGGGGGGGGGGGGGGGGGGGGGGGGGTGGGCTGGTGGGGGGGGGGGGGGGGGGGGGGGGGGGGGGGCGGGGGGGGGGGGGGCATATATATATATATATATATATATATATATATATATATATATATATATATATATATATATATATATATATATATATATATATATATATATATATATATATATATATATATATATATATATATATACCTTCATAAGTTCAGAGTTATCCAAACTTACGAACTCAAGATAGAGAACACAAATACATACACATTGGAAAAAATAACAAACAAAAGCAAGAGACTTAAGACCAATATAAGACATGAAAGTTACAACCAAGAAAGAAAAAACCAAGAAAGAAAACCAATACAAAAAGAGATGCACACACACTCACATGAACACGAACACATACACATACACATAAACACACACACAAAACAAAAAATAATAAATAAATAATAATAATAAAATAAAAAATAAAAATAAAAAAATAATAAATAATTAAATAATAAATAATAATAATAAATTGGGCAATAAAAAGACATCGGAAAGGGATAAAAATTGCTAGAAAAATGCTAAAATTGCTAGAAAATTTCCAAAAAAAAGTTTGCATGGCCGTGGTTGTGAAATATCTTCTAGGTTTTCTAAAACACCAATAACAAGGATGAAATTGATAAGGAAAACTACTAAAACTGAGCAAAATATGATGAGAAAGTTATGTACAACCTGGACATATTTGACAGTTCCAGGTGATCCATACGTCATTAAGTGTGTTGATGATAGGCCTTCAACCTTGAAATGTTGACCAGTGGCAAGGCCTCTCCTTTCAGCGTCTCTAACTCCACAGCACCCAAGTTTAGCATTGTTTTGACTCTATAAGGTCCTTCCCAATTTGGAAGCCATTTTCCTCTCAGTTGTGTATGAAGGTTAGGTCTATGGAGAAGAACCAACATGCCTGCTTCAATGTTGTTGTTCCACAGGTGTCGATCATGTGCCTCTTTCCTCTTCATCTGAGTCTCGATCAATTGTTTTGTTGCTAGGAGACGAATCTCCTCCACTTTATGTAGGGCCCCTATTCTCTGAGAGACATCACAGTCTTTTTTGCCCTGCATGTATGCTATCTTAGGTGAGCCATGTAAAAATTCAAAGGGCTCAATGGGCAATATTCCATAAACCAGTTGAAATGGAGAATATCCTGTGGCCTCTTTGTAAGCTAACCTGTATGCCCATAGGGTACCTTGATAAGCAATGCCCCAGGAAGTGGGTTGTAACATACATTCCTTCCTTAACATTGAGATCAAAACTTTATTTGTCGATTTAGCCTGTCCATTGGCTCTTGGATAGTAAGCACAAGAAGTCCTATGTAGAATTCTATACCTGTTAAAAATCTCCTGCAGGACCTTATTGACAAAATGTGTACCTTGATCTGTACAAATTTCAAATGGGCATCCAAACCTGCAAATGATGTTACTATAAATGAAATCGGCAACAGTTTGGGCAGTGCAGTCGGGGGAAGCAATAGCTTCAGCCCACTTGGTCGCATAATCGGTAGCTATCAAGAGATATTTCTCTCTTTTTGGAATTGTCGGAGGATAGATGGGCCCTACAAAATCCAGCCCCCACTTTTCAAATGGTTGCCAGGAAGTGGAAACAATCAAGGGGTTATGTCTCTGCGTTGTGGGCTTAGGTCCACACCTCTGGCAAACATCACATGCCTTTCCCCATTCATCTGCATCCTTAAATAGTGTAGGCCACCATAGACCAGCATCTAATATCCTCTGACTCATAATATGCCCTGGAAGGTGCCCACCACCTGGTCCTTCATGTGCAGAGTGAAGGACTTTCCTCACTTCTTCTTCCTCCAAGCACTGCCTAAGTCTGTCATCCTTTCCCTGTCTATATAATTTATCTTCAAGGAAGGTGTATGGTCTGCTCTTGAGTAGCAATCTCTTCCTTTGCACAGCACTAGCCTTTTCTGGATACATCCCTGTTTTAATGAAATTCTTGATATCATCATACCAACCTTGGGCCTGGACAGCAAACAGATGAGCATCTGGAAAATCATCATTGATTCCACTAACTTGCTCCATCATGTTGATTCTGGAAAGGTGATCTGCCATAACATTCTCTTTACCTGGTCTGTGGACCACAGAAAAATCGAACTCTTGGAATAACAATAACCACCTCCATATTCTACCAGTGGCTTGTGGTTTGTTGAGCAAGTACTTGAGAGGTTGGTGGTCAGTTATAATAACGAATTTTACTCCCAACAAGTAATGACGAAATTTTTGGACCGCAAAAACCATTGCTAAGGCTTCCCTTTCAGTGGTGTTGTAATTCCTTTCAGCCTTAGTCAAAATTCTACTAGCATACTGAATTGGTCTGTCCATCTTAAATTCTTCACTAGGTTGTGTCAAAACTGCCCCCACTGCATAGGCACTGGCATCTACATGTATATGAAAGATTCTTGACCATTCAGGTGTGATCAAAATAGGAGCAGACACTAACCTGGACCGCAATGTTTGATATGCTTTTTCTTCCTCTTCTTCCCATTTAAAAGGTACTTCCTTACCTGTAAGTCTAGCCAGAGGTCTAGCTATCTCTGCATACATTTTAATAAACCTTCTATGGTATCCAGTATGCCCCAAAAAACTCTGGATCTCTTTAGGGGTTTTAGGTTTAGGCAACTTTAAGATAGAAATGATTTTGTCAGGATCCGGGGCCATACCTTTAGCTGACACCACATGACCTAAGAGAGTTCCTTCTGTCACAAGAAAATGACATTTGTTTGGATTGAGCTTTAACTTAGTTTCTCTGCATCTTTTGAAAACATTATGCAGCTGCCTCAGATGGTGGTCCAAACAATCTAGAGGAGTTTCTTTGTGAGATCCTGAAAACGAAGAGAAGTCATCCATGAAGATTCTAAGTGATTCCAGCAATAGGGGGCCAAAGATGAGATTGACCGTTCTGTTAAAGGTGGCTGGGGCATTTCTGAGCCCAAATGGCATTTTTACATACACATATGTTCCCCAAGGTGTGATAAAAGCAGTCTTTTCTCGATCCTCTGGGTGTATTGATATTTGATTATAGCCACTGAATCCATCCATAAAGCTATATAAGGCATGCCCAGCTACTTCTTCAATGACCTGTTCTGCAAAAGGCATTGGGAAACCATCTGGAATGGTCACCTTATTGAGTGCTCTAAAATCAACACAAATTCTGATTTTATTAGTATTCTTCTTTGGTACTATAACCATAGGGGAGAGCCACTCTGAGTGTTCTACAGGGATGATGATTCCTGCATCCTCCATCTTCTGGATTTCCACATAGACAGCTTCAGCATATTTTGGGTTAAGTCTATAACTCTTCCCTCTTATAGGTTTTGCTCCATCAACCAGAGGGATTCTATGCTCTCCATAAGTTGCCGGCACTCCTTCTAAGTCTTTATAATGCCAAGCAAAAACATCTATATATTTGGTCAAGAATGATTTTACCTTTTCAAGGAGCCCTGGGTGGCTCCACAACCAAGTGGCCACCAAAACTGGCCGATCATTGTCTTGATTGCCTAATTGTATTTCTTGGACAGGATTTCTCTCTACCAGAGTATCCTCCTTCTCCTCTCCTTCCTTGTCTTTGTCTTCTAGCTTTTCTTGCATTGCTTCATAAGCAGGGGTGTTTTGGATTTCAATCTGTTCTTCCTTATCCTGCATCCATCCTACAGGTATTTCTTGAATTGGAAAAGAACACTCTTCACTAGAAATTTTTACCTTGCCTTTAGCTTTATTAACTTCATTTTCTGTAGTAGTCATATCCTCCTCAAAAATGCATTTGAGGGTTGTCTTCCTGCCCCTTCTGTGGTTTGTAATGGGCTCTCCCAATCCATCAACCTGGACTTTTTCCTTATCTTCATCATAACCTTCAATTGTACAACAATTATTAAGAAAAATTCCAAAACAAGAGGAAGAGTTGCCTGCTTGGAGCCAATTTAGAATATCCTCTTCTTCCTCAAAATCTATTTGGGGTTGATCCTCCGATTCTGTTTCCATGCAAATGCCAACTGCTTGCATCATGCTAGTGTTTCCTTGATTATATGGGCCCTCTTCTAAATGAATCTGTGTCAGCTCCTGCCCTTTCTTTTGTACCCACATAGTATCCTTGCCCCAATCATGAATGACACTTGCGTGCCTCAGCCATGGTCGTCCAATTAAGAGAGGAAATCCTCCTTCAACCTGGGGTAGTCTTAAAACCACAAAATCCAGGATGAATAAATTACCTTGTACTTCAAGTGGAACTTTTGGGATTACTCCCAAGGGCCTTACTTTGCTCTGATCTGCCAAAGTGACAGTGAAATTTGCAGGCCTTGAAGGGTGGAGTCCAATTCTTTTCATTGTATGTTCAGGCATCAAGTTAATGCCAGAACCACCATCCACAATAACTCCTTTAAATTCATGACCCTTGATAGATACTATCAGCCGAGGACTTTTATAATCTGTAAGGGGTGCTTCCCTTACAATTTTTCCTTCATGTACAACAGCAGTCTTTGCCACCAAACTTGTAGTGGAAGCTTCATCAATTATCTGCAAGAGTTCTGACCTGAACTTCCCATCCATCTTTATTAAATCAAAAATACTAACCTCCTTTTTCATGGACTTGAGCAGTCTGGAGGCTTCTGATTCCTTAAGAGCTTGGGCTCCATTTGACTTATCCAACTCCTCATGAGCCCTGCTGAATGCATATCCAATGGCATCACTGGTACCTGTGCAATTTTCCTTTTTCCTTGTGTCTGCACTTGTGGTGGCTAGGTCTTCGGACACACCTTTGTCTCTGTTTAATCCATTAATCAATGATTCTTGACCCATGTCCACTGGAGCCATCCCCTTGCTTCTTGTCTGCACAGTAAAAGAGTCAATTTCCTCTAACTGCACCACCCTGGTAGATGGTGATGGCACCTTAACTTGATTTGCCACTTCTTCTTCCTTCACAGAAATCATTTGGATATGGGGCCCTGATGAAGAGGCTTGATTCTTAGGACAACCATATGTATAATGGTCTCTGGCCTCAGGGCAGTTCCTGCAAGGAGGTGCATTCTCTGGTAGGGTGCACCTACTTTGGTAGTGCCCACATTCTCCGCACCTAAAACAGATTATTGGCCTCCTAGGCCCATTTCCAAAATTATTTCTCTGTCTAGGGTTATAGTTGTTACCTTGATTTTGTGCAGCCATCACATTTGTGGTTGTTGGAGGTCCTCCTTGGGTCCAGTATGTCGTTGCAGGCATTCCTCTTGATTGGCATTCATGGGCCTCATGGCCAACCTTCCTGCATAATTGGCAAGTTACACTTAACAGAGGGCACTCACTTACTATATGCCCTTGTTTGCTGCACATGGAACACCAAAGACCACTCTTGATGCCTCCTCCTTTGAGCTCCTGCAACTCCTGTCGCAGCTGAGCTAATTCCTCTGCCTGGGCTTCCTCTTCCTTTTGGAGCTTGAGTGCTTCAATCTCCCTTCTCAATTGAGCCACAGCAGTCTCCTCCTCTTTGTAGGGCTTATTTCTCTTTAAGCCCTCCAACTCCCTCCTCAGCTGGGTCACTGGGTCCTCCATGTCTGTACCATATGTTGGTGGTGAAGAAGTTGTCCCATATTGGTGCCTTATTTGCTCCAGTCTTGTAGCCGTGGTGATGAACTCCTCTATGGAGGCTGTAGGTAGCACTAACTCTTTTATTTTGCATTGGGTGACCACAGGTAAGGGTTTGGCTAACCACTTCTTGACAAAGAAGTCGTGTGGTGGATCCGGTAGTTTAGCCATTAATGCTTTGGCCCTGGTCACGAATTCGGGGAACTTCTCTCCTGGACCCAACTTTAAGTTTTCCAATTCTTCTATAATGATCTCAGCCGTGTTGCCATGCTGAAATTGATTCTTAAAGGCCTCTTTCATCAAATCCCAAGAGGTAAAGTGATTTTCAGCAAATTGGCTAAACCACTTGTCTGCCAGTCCTTCCAATGTGGCGGGGAAGAGTATCAAGAAAGCATCTTCCCTACCCATTAGCCCCCTAGTCTTACATAATGCAAGAAATCGTCGAATGTGCTCATCTGGGTCCTCCTGGGCTAAACCCCTGAAGGAGGGAAATTTTATGTTTAATCTGGAGAGCAAGATTTCTAGGTCCACCTGTCCTGCCATGCTTCCTACCGATGAAGTCGATGAAAGTGGACTCGATGATCTTCTGTTCGTCTTTCTTCTTGTCTGCTTGCACTTGATTCTCAAGGTTTGTGACCGGGTCGCGGTCATGAGCTATGCATAGTCCACTTAAAATGAGACACTTGATAAAAGTATGCACCTTTTGGCCCACTGGAGTAATGTTATCGGCACTGGAATATTGTCCTCCAATGGCAATATATAGCCTCCTATGCTCAAAGCTCCTTGGAAGTCCCACCGTGCGTGCCAAATTTGTTGGGGGATTCTTTGACAAGAAGGAGTTTGAGGGTTTGTAGGAGAAAATGAAAAGACCAAAAGAGAAAATACACCTTGGAAGTTTCTGCCGTTTGATTACAATAAGAAAAGTACAATGTTTGAAATACAAGATACACCAATACCTCTGTGCACAATCCCACAGAGTGCCCAATTACAAGATATCCAAGATTCCAATGTCCTCTTGCTGCCGACCTCCTCTGCAACAGACCTCCACCTGCTTCAAGCTTCTCCTTGTGCACACCTTGCACCAAGCTTCCACAAAGGGGGGAGGAGTGAATACCTGCTGTCGGCAAGCGTACACTGCCAAAGGACCTTGAGATACTTGGGGGAACTCTAGCTTAGCACACCACTGCACCAAAATCCTTGGTCACTCTCTATGCACCTTGCACTTCCACTTCTGTGCGACGTACTCTGGTGACTCTTGCGCTTCCCTCTCTTGCTCCACTTGGCCTATGCCCTCTTGCTTACTCTAACCCCTTGTCCAAGAATGGCTCTTCCTTGATTTGAGTGTGTCGATCACGTACGCTCCTAACTGCAAGTGAATCTTGGTGCTCACTTTGATGTCCCAAGATGGCTCTCACAAGTGGCAGCCAACTACTCACTGTTTTGTCCTGTAGTGACTTTAGTCTAAAACCAAAAATTTTAATGGGGGCCATACTTTCACCTGTGCGTACACTTTGCCGCTTCACATGCCTTCACATTTCCTTTTAATTCTTCACTTTTGCACATAAGGGGGGGTTCACCTGAACCTTCCAAAACACTTTAAAACACACTTTGAACCTTAGGGAAATTAGAGAAAGTACCTCTGCAACCTGCAACCTATTTTCTCCAATTTACCCTTTGTGGACCATTCATTGTGCACTACCTGTGCACTTTGACACCTGCACTTACGCACTTTGACTTTGCACCTGTTGACTTTGACCTTGACCTTGTTGACTTTGACCTGTTGACTTTGTCTGCAGTTGACTTTGACCAACATGACATTTATGGGCTCAACAACCATGAAAGTTAAATGATGAGAATGAGTGTTGCAAAGAGCTTTATTACAAATGTACAAGAACTCTCTTGAAGAATTACCTCAAATGTCTTTTATACTATTTTAAGTGTCCATGTTCACACTTAAAATAGTTACTTACTAAGATTTTAATCTAAAAGTATGCCATATAGAGAGCTCTAAAATTCAACAAAAATTATATATGATACATCTCATCATGAAGAAGACTCTTCCTCACTTTTACGAAATTTAGGGTAATTTATCCCAAAAAACTAGAAGGTTATATTGTTTTCTATTACAAAAGTGTGTTTCAGACACCATTTCTACTTAAGATCAACATAAGACTACTTTTTCTATTGATTGGGGTATGTATGCATTTGGATTTATGCCTTTTGGCTTAAAAAATGCACCAACCACTTTCCAAGCAAGAGAATGGAAGTATATGCTGATGACCTTTGCACCTACTCTTCTAAGTATATGTGTCATGTGTTTAAAGAATTTCTAAGGAAGAGTATGGAAGTATATGGTGATGACCTTTGCAGCTACTCTTCTTAGAGATCTACTCAGGTACTTGAACTAAGACACATATTTCAAGAGTGTAGACAATACAAAGTATGCCTGAATCCTAAGGAGAGTGTCTTTATGGTTCACAAAGGAAAGCTATTAGGACACATAGTCTCCAAAAATTTTATCTCTACTAAAGATGATTGTTGCAAAGAAAAAAAACTAGAGAAACAAAGACGTAGAGAGAAGAAGTGCAGCCCCAATATTTTTTGAAGAATTTTGCATTTCACTTGTAAATGCACTAAAGGAGTCCTCGAGATGCATATTCCCTGAAGAATCTAACAATATCCATGTACAATAATAGGATTTTAGGGTTTAGGGCCATGATGAGGAGTTCACTTAGTCTTTAATCTTGGGTCAAGGCTAGATCTATGATCATGTGCTCAACTTAAACCTTCGAAGTCATCTTCTTCATGTTTATGTACGAGAACAATGCCTTATGATAGAGCTAGAAAGAAATATGACAAATGATCTAGATCCAACATTGGGTCTTAGTTCTTCTAGGTCTAACCTTGAAGAAAAATAAATTGCATGTGTCCTAAGGTCCATTGTGTAGAAGAATTTTCTCTCTAACAAACAAATTTAGCAACATTTGAAACTCGCTTCTATTCCAAAGACAAGTGTCATATCGACAACTCAACCATGAAGGCATGACAAGCAGCAACAGTAGACTCGTGAACCAAGAAGACCAAAGAGGCCATGAAGAAATCCACCTACACTAGATATGAAGCAAATTTGGATGCAGCAAAAAGGATATTGAAATATCTAAAGGGAACTATGAATGAAGGATTGTATTATCCTTATACTTCTGATTTAAGTGTAGAGCTATTCACTGATGCAGATTGGGCAGGATCAAAAGATGATAGAAGAAGCACATCTGGATATTTATCTTTTGCAGATACAAAGCTCATTTCTTGGTCTTCCAAGAAACAAGCTACAGTAGCACTCTCTTCAACTGAAGCTAAATACAGAGGGTTGGCAAATGCAACTCAAGAAGCAATGTGGATCAAGAACTTATATACAGATTTAGGGTTAGAGTTTGGCACTCCATACATATTTGGAGACAACATAAGTTCTTTGCATTTAGCTGCTAATCCTATCTTTCATGCCATGACTAAACATGTAGAATTCCATTAACACTTTGTGAGAGAAAAAATAGCAAACAAGGAAATACAATTGTCTTATGTGTCTACTCAAATGCAATGTGCAGATATGATGACCAAAGCACCTGATGGAAGCAAACTCAACAGGCTCAAATCAATGATTGGAATGCAGGAAATACCTATGGATTGAAGACTCAAGCATCTTAGGCTTGACGGGGAGCTGTTGGTACATTTGGCAAGCCTTGATGCTTGACCAAAAGATCAAAGGTTTACCTCATATCTTGAGCTTGAATGTTGATAAATCATATGTGAACACCTCTTGTAAATATCTTGAGTTTAACTCAAGATAAATGTAAAAGGGAAAGCCTGATAGAATCTCGTAGCTTTACGAGTTTTAATTCACAACAACCAAGTGACTGGAATCAAATTAATGAGGAGGCTAAAAGATAGGATCACTTTTAGGTGGTAGATTCCAAATTCAAATTTGAATTCATCTATAAAAATGCATGACTTTTAGTTGGGGGATAGAGAGCAGAAGAAGGACACATTGAGCTTCAAGATTGTGGGCACACTTAGTCCACACATGTATGAGTAAGCCTACAACATCTCCTTTGTATCATACATTCAATACATTATACATTAGTTTCTGATTATGCAACTATCTCATGTTCACTATTACTTGCTGCTATACTCTCATTTTCAGTGAGTTTGTGTTGAGGAGTCCTTTGCATATACTCAATCTTTTGCTGTGATTCAACTTGGTACATATAGCTTACACCTACTAGTCCTATGCTATCAATTTTCACGTCATCTGGTTTAGAGATCTGTGAGATATGTTCATTACAATCTACCTATGTCTGTTGACTGTCATTCTCTTAAAATGATGGGATTACACCCCTAACTTCTTAAGATTAGTTCTCCGCACATAATCATCCTAAATTAGTGAAATAACTTCCTATAGCAAGCTTACAGGTCCAATTAGATATGGATAAAGGATCTCAGGTCAATTGTAATCAGTGAGTGAGTTTTGAGTGAAACACTGAGCAGGTTATAGTCCATAAATAACAAGTTTTGCAACTCTTCAACATTGGAAGTAGTCTGTTTTGATGAAACTATTTGAAGTGATGTTCCAAATTACATTATGGGTCCAAATGCATATTTGGGAAGCTAAAGGTGTCTACTAAGGTAATCTGAAGTAACATTGGCAGGTGTAGGGCAGGATTTGTGCAGCACCAGCTCATTTCTGGAGTGTATCCAACCATCTCCTCACAGTGGTATCAGAGCTATCATCAACTTAACATGGGAGATGGATTCCCATCATCAATTCAAAAATTGGATCGAGATAATTACTATGCTTGGTCTATTAGAGTGGAAGCATATCTACAAGGTATAAATCTTTATGTTTACATATCTGGAGATGAGTTAATGCCCATACTTAGAACTAAAGGGTAACCCACTCAAGAAGATCAAGAAAGGTTATCAACATGGTGCTCAAAGGATGCATTGGCCAGGTCATACCTTCTCAACTTAGTTTCTGATTTCTTACTCCCACATATTAGAAAGTGTAAGACATGACAAGAAACCTAGAATGCACTTGAAGAATTCTTTTCTTCAAGTACTAGAGCAAGGAAGAATCACCTGGGGATGGAGTTCACAACACTCAAGAAGATGCGCAAACAGAATGTGACTGATTATGTCACTAAAATGAAGGACTTAACTAATCAACTTGGAAGCATTGGAGAAGTCATTGATGAAGAGCAAATTGTGAGACAAGTGATCAATGGGATCAAAGTAGATGACTGCAATGGATCTATACATGAACATGCAGGTACCTGATTTCAATACTCTAATGGGACAATTGTTTACTCATGCAGCCAAGCTTGTGAAGAACAATGACAACTCAAAAGGTAATCAATCCTTTGCCCTATACACCGATAAGAACAAAAGTAAGGATTGTAAAGGTAAAGGAATCTGATGATGAAGCTAGTACCTCCCAAGCTAACTTTGCAGGAAGAGGTGGAGGTACAAGAGGAAGAGGCAGAGGAGGAAGACAAGGCAGGGGGGGATTCCAAAGCACCTCTCCATGTGCCATATGTGGAATGACTAACCACACAATTGAGAATTGTTCAGGAACCCTAGAATTCAGAGAGGAAGAGGCTTCAATAGAGGAAGCTATGGAAGAGGAAGATCAAATAGCTTCAACAACTATAACAAGAACTACAACAACTACAATAACCAAGGAGGCTATAGAGGAAGAAGAGACTACATCAATTATATTGAAGAGCAGGCACAAGAAGACTCAATTTTGTTAATGAACATGACCATGAGGCAAGGTAAAGCAAATGAACATGTATTTTATATAGATTCTGGTTGTTCAAATCATGTAGCAAGAAATGTGGCATTACTATCTGACTTAGTTGATCCAAGGAACAAGAATGAGGTTCATATTGGAGATGATACAAGGCACTCAGTTGAAAAGATTGGGAATGTGAAGACTTCAGATGGAAACATGAATCTACTCAGTAAGGTATTATATGTACCTACCATAACCAAGAATTTGATAAGTGTTGGACAAATTGTAGAAAAAGGCTTGAGGTAAGGTTTACAAGAAATGGAGCATTTGTCGAGGATCCTCAACAAGGATTCAAGAAGATAGCCAAAGGAGAAAAGACAGGTAGACTCTTTACATTTGAAGTGTAGGATACTAGAGATATAGCACTTTTCAATTATGGAGGATAAACCTTATCAGAATTAGAAATGTGGCACAAAAGATTAGCTAACATAGGAGAAAGAAGTTTAAAACAAATATGCAGGGATCAGAGTGTGCTTGGATTGCCAAATATATCCAAGCAACATATGATATACAAATGCAGCTCATGTCAATTTGGGAAGTCTCATAGACAACCATTTATGAAGAAAGGTTACATTCATGGTGATCTATTGGAGCTAGTCCACACAGATGTTTGGGGACCTAGCAAAGACCCTTCAATTTCAGGATCGAGGTATTATGTATCATTCATTGATGATTGTAGTAGATGGACCATACTTTATTTTATGAAGCACAAAGATGAAGTATTCAATTGTTTCAAAAAATATCTTGCTCTTGTTAAAATCAGACAGGGAAAACATTAAAGAGGCTAAGGTCAGATGGAGGGGCAGAATACTTCTCTCATGACTTTGATGCATATCTCCAAGTTAGAGGCATCAAAAGAGAAATCACCACTAGATATACTCCAGAACAAAATGGAGTAGCAGAAAGGAGGAATAGGACCATTGTGGAGGTATCTAGGTCCATGATCAATGAGAAGAAATTGCCCAACGATCTATGGGCAGAGGCTGTATCCATAGCCACCTATCTCATCAACAGACTCCCATCTAAAGCATTGGATGGGATGACACCATATGAAGCTTGGAATGGAAGAAGGCCTAGCCTAGAACATTGCAGAATTTTTGGGTGCATAGCATAGGCACATGTTCCATCACAGATTAGAGGTAAAATGGATCCCAAGGTAGGGAAATGTGTGTTCATAGGTTATGATATTAATAAAAAAGGGTACAGGTTCTATAATCCACGTACTAAAGGTTTTATTGTTAGCAGTGATGTTGAATTTGATGAAAACAACTCGTGGTTTGAAGATGATTGCTAGAAAGGTCAAACTACCTTAAGACCTAGAAGAAGACTTTCCTACTTCCTACACATTCCAATAGAAGTTTAGTGATAGGAAGCAGATAACTATCTCGAATAATTCTTTGGGTTAATGCACACATGCAATTTGTCATATTTTTGGGAACAACAATGGGAGATATCCATTCTATAAGCTCAATTTTGTAGATGAATCCAGCTTTGATCAGTCTATCTATCTCTTCTTTTATCTTGGCTACATAAGTATCATTGTAGGTGGAAGGCTTTTGCTTGGTTGGCTTGAATTCTAAAGTCATGGGAATGCTATGGGAACATATGTCTAGATCCACTCCTTTCAATTCCTCGTAATTCCAAGAGAAGACATCTCTATATTCTCGTAGCAGATGTATCGATTTTGGCTTTTTCCCATCACTCAAGTTGTCTCCTATGTATGTGCATCTTTTTTCTCCCTCTTCTATTATCACTAAGATTTTCTTGGCTTGTTCTTTATTATCATATGCCTCTCCCATGAGAGCTTCTCATTTAGGCATCGTGACCATGATTTTCCTATCTTCTATTTCGTATTTCTTGAAATTATTGAGTACTTCAAATTCCTCTTCTTCCTATGTGGGAGGAACAATTTTTTCATTTCTTCTTCTTATCTTCTATGTCGACATGAGAAGCTAACATCACATAATGCTTACATTCTTCTCCTTTTAGAGTTTTGGTCCCATCAAGTATAGCTACTCTTCTTCTGAAGCATAGGAAGGGTCCATAAGTATGGATTCTAATTCCGATTTTGCTTACTTCTTCTTGTACATCTGTACATTCTTCAACGATAGGTTCACATATGAACACCAAAATATCATAGCCATCTTCATTAGAATGAGGGGTCCATTGTTCTTTGTTCATCATTAGTCCATTGTTGCTAACATCTCTGCCCAACTGTGGGGTTCAAATTCTTCATTTGGAAATATCATAGACACATAGGCTAGGTCTTGAAGTGATCTATGGTTTCCTGTGGCACCTACGTTTCTATCTTCTAATTGCTTTTTCGTTTCTTCTGCAATTTTACACGCACATAAATGAGTATCCTCATGCATCCATGAGGGGTCTGATCCTATGGAATGCATCAATTCTATCTCTTCTAGCATTCTATGGATAGTATTCCATAGCAAAGATGGTACATCCCTATGAGAAGAATGTTTGAGATTGACTTTGGTAGTTACCCCTAGATGTTGTAAGTACAAGAAATTGAATCCCCAATCTTGCACTATTCCTAGCTCTCTCATAAAATGTCTACTATAGCTTCATAGAAGGGTGTAGAACCTGGTTTGGAGTTCTAGACTACCGAAAATTCAAAAAACACAGACTGATGTAGAAGACTAATCTCCAATAACTTGGACAATAGGTCAGTGTTTTGGCAATAATTTGAGTTTATAAATCGGATTAAGATAATTAAACTTGTTGTGCATAGTCCAGAATAGCCTCTACAATTTGTAGAAGAATGCAGATCCAGATTCTAAGTGATAGGTCACCAAAATTGCAAAATTTAGACCAGCAGTGTTGTAGGTGAAGGTGAAATTAATAGCTGATGTTTGTTTTGTGCATATCTTGAGCTACACACCTCTGATTGAGGTGTTCTTTATCTTCTTACGTAGCCAAAATTGAGTTCTTGAATTTTGATAAAGAGCAAAAGTTCAGATTCAAAGGCTATCACCTCTGAAACAACAAAACACAGAGAGCTTATTTTCATGAAAAGAACCCTAGTTGCTTTTGGAGTTTCATTTTGGTTTGGAACTTCTTCGATATAGATTTTTTGCATGTGCAAGCTCTTATTTTTAGAGCTTGATGGCCATGTATGATCATTGTGGTAGCTCCTCCATATGAGAGTAGAGCATAATCTTGTCATGTGTTTGGCATGTGAGATGACATTGTGGTACATTCCTTTTTTGAGGTTTATGTCATCATGAGTGTCATCATGGCATTATCAATGGATGTATAATGGCATTGTGGTCTCTATCTCATTTATGCCACTTGTTTACGGATTTACTTTTTGGTTGCACATAATTATGAGGGTTGATTCTTGATCTTAGTTGGTACTTGTATCTTAGTTTTCTTTACATGTAAATGATCCAGATTGGAGCCTCAGTTGCACATTAGTCACCTTGACTTGCTATTATTTTAGCATATGGTCATTGGTTTGATATCTTATTTGCCAGTGTGATTCTTGGAATATGCGGATGGTGATTCCTACATGGTTATTTTGGTTCTAGAGTCCATTTTACAGAGGAGATGCTGCCAAAATTTTGTTGGCTTTTATGCTAGAAGAGAACTCTAGTGGATCTTGAAGCTTTTGTGATAGATTTGGATCATTGCTTATCTCCATTCACTTGGACTTGGTCATAGGTTGTTTGTGACATGTTGGAACATCTTGCAGGATTTATTCTTGAGTGGGAGGTGTATCGCTATTATATTGGCATGTATTGCCATCAGTTTTTTGGCATATATATTGGCCATTATCTTTGATTGGATCAGTGATAGGTGGTGACATGTTACTTATTGTTCTTTTGCTATTGGTTATCTTGTTTGATTGCTCCATTTATGAGGGATACTCTGTTGAAGTTTTTCCAAGATTCTTTCACATCTACTTGGTCAATTTGGAGACTCGGTGAGCAGGCTTATGCTTATGGTTTTATGTGAATTTTATAGCTTCCTTGATGGATTTTTAGGTTACAATCAAGTATCCATAGCCCAAGAAGATCAACACAAAACAACATTTTCCACTGAATGAGGAATCTTTGCATTTTTTGTGATGCTATTTGAGCTCACCAATGCACCTACTACATTCCAAAGGAAATGTGCCATGTGTTTAAGGACTTCTTGAGGAAGAACTTGGAAGTCTATGTGGATGATTTGTGTGCTCATTTTGACATAAGACAAACTCAAATCTTAGAGCTCAAGCAGATCTTTGAAAAATGAAAAAATAATCAAGTATGCTTTAACCCATAAAAATGTGTTTTCATGGTAAAGAAAGGCAGAGCATTGGGTCAAAATGGCATATCAATGGATGAAGATAAGATGAGAGTTATAGCAGAACTACCAAGACCTAGGATGATCAAGGAAGTACAAGCTTTCATGTGTCATTGTGGATACTATCAACATTTTATCCACATGTATACTATCATTGCGAAGTCTATGTACAACCTTTTGACTTAATTTGAGTGGAATGAGGACTGTGAGAAGTCATTCATAGAGCTAAAACAATGCTTATGCTCAACACCCATATTGACAATATCGGACTAGAACATGCCATTCCATGTTCATGTGGATGCTTTGAGTTTTTCCATTGGATATGTGCCAACACAACCGATAGGTGATGGGAACATAGATCTTCCAATAGCATATGCAAGTAGGCAATTGAACATTGTCTAGAGGAATTACACTACTATTGGATGAGAAGGATTAGGTATGGTGTATGAAGTTAGGAAATTTAGACATTATTTCCTTGCAAATAAGTTTAAGTTCTTTACAGACCATCAGGTGCTACTTTATTTAGTGAACAAACCTTGCAATATAGGTAGGTTAATAATATGGTTTCTCTTACTAATGAAATATGATTTCGAGGTAGTTGTTAGGAAATGTAAGACCAATCTAAGGTTAGATCACCTTTCACAACTGACCTCAGGAGAATCACCACAAGGACTATCAGACAAAATTCTTGATGCATACTTGTTTGACCTAAAAGTAGTTCCAAACTAAGCTAAACAACTAGTGCCTATTCTTACATTTGGTCCCAAGATGAGAAGATTATAAATTCATAAAAATATCATGTACTTGTTCCATGTACATTTGGTCCCAAGATGAGAAGATTATAAATTCATAAAAATATCATGTACTTGTTGGAAATATTCTCAAGAAAATAGATAAAGGCATCTTAGCTTGTTCCATGGAGGAGGAAGAGCATAGTAAATGGTTGCAAGTAGCACATGTAGGTGCACAAGGGCAACATCATGCAAAAGACAAAACCGTACAGACATTGAAGAGATAAGGAGTATATTGTCATCCAATGGAAGCAGATGTCTATAGGTTGCTCAAGGATTGTCCCTTCTGTATTAGTAGATCTCCTATTGAACATACAAGCCTATATCAAGTGTCTCTAATACCTTATTGGAGAAGTCTTTTAGTTGACTTTCTAAGGACAAAAGTGTTACCACAAGAGATGATGTTAGCATAAAAATGAAATCTAGAGCAGGAAGCTCAAGAGTATATTCTCATTGGTGATAATTTGTATAAGCATGGAATAGATAGATACTTGAGATTATGTGTACATGGAAGTGAGTATCTAAAAATCTTAGATACTGCACACCAAGGTGTCATAGGAGGACACTTTGGACCTCATCAAGTGATCAAGGCAATTTTGTTTTTAGGTCTTTGGTGGCCTACCCTTCATATGGATGCACAAACCTATGTGAAGAGGTGTGATGCATGCCAAAGAACTCAATATCCAATATGCCAAGATGAGATGCCATTAAGACCCATAATTGAAGGATTGGCATCCAAGTGGTGTATTGACTTAGTAGGTCCTATGAACCCCCTACTAAGAGTTTTCATGTTGAATATATAATAATGTCAACAGATTATTGACCAAATGGGTATAAGTGAAAGCTATGGGGAAGAACTATGCATAAACAATAGCAAACTTTTTGTTTGAGAATGTATTCATGAGATACACATTGCCTATAGAATTAGTGAGGGATCATGGAACTCACTTCTTGAATGAGGTGATAGAATACATGTTACAAGATTTTATGGTAATCCACAAAATGTCAACATCATATCACCCATATGTAAATGGAAAAGCAAAGAGTACAAACAAGATCCTATGTAATGTATTGACCAAGCTCGTCAATAATAAACCATTAGATTGGGATAAACAGGTACACCACACTATTTGGGCACACAGAGTGGCCTATAAAATGGTACTCAATGCCACTCCCTTTCAAATGGTATTTGGTTAGAATGTTTTGCTTCCATTAGATTTTTTGATACCCACCCTCAAGGTTGCACAAGAATATCAATGGATAGGCCATGAGCTATCATCCAGGATCTTAGACCTAGATAAAGGATTGAAAGGAGGTGATTTAGTATTGGTATACACATTGAAGTAGCATGCTCAAAAACTAGACAAGTGTGTTTATGGCCCATGATCATCAATAGGATATCAACTAGCGGTGCTATGCAATTTGCCACTTTAGAAGGAGATTCGTTGCTGAATTGTATAAGTGGCTGTCAAGTCAAGATCCATCAAGAGTCATTGATGAAAGAAATGCGGAAAAGACTCAATGTTGATAATTGTAAAAACTTTTTGCCATAATGTAGAAGATTAACTTTTGAAATTTGTAATCTCCTTCTTCTTTCTTGTGTATCTTCTTCATTATGTGTGTCTGAGGGATGTGTGTCTATGCTTGGAGGGTGTGAGGGATGTGTGTCTGAGGGATGAAATCTATGCTTGGAGGTGTTTATGTGTGTCTGAGGGATGGAATCTATGCTTTTATGTGTGTCTGAGGGATGAAATCTATGCTTGGAGGTGTTTTCTACCCCTTTCCCATCTTTATGTGTGTCTGAGGGATGGAATCTATGCTCAGAGGTGTGTGTTTGAGGGAGATTTTATTTGTGTTTGAGGGATGGAAGCTATGCTTGGAGGTGTTTTCTACCCCTTTCCCATCTTTTTTCTCTAATAGCATGTGTGTGTGAAGGATAGGGAGTTGTTAGGTGTTGGAAGCAGCCAGAGGCACAGACGACGCGGAAGCATGTAACAACCGAGCAGTGAGCCAGTGGAATCTTTTTTCAAAGAATCATGTTCTAAAAATACTTTTCAAAAACCTCCAACAGTGATTTTTATCACTATTGTAACATATGTAACATAGAAAACCCCATTTTGTAATCCATAGCTCCATTTTGTGCAAGCCGAGGAGCCCTCGAGCTTGAGGAGCTTAGGTAGAACAAGCGTATCAATTTTCGTTATTTTTAGACATCGTTTACCCTTCCAAATAGCATCTAGGACCTAATTTTTAACTATGCCGGTCACTAGATGTGAAACCGGTCAAAACTAGTCTAGAAACTATAAAAAGAGCTAGAGAGCTCATTTTTGAGGTTAGCTTGTTGGAGTTTAGAGTTCTTTTGAGCTTGTAATAGTGTTCTTGAGTAATAGAGCTAATTTCCCACCTTGCATTGTGTCTTGCTTGTCTCTTCGTAGTGTGTATGCATGTGTGTGTGCATTTCTATGCTTCTCACCTTCACTCTCACTTCATCTCACATTCACGATCTTCATATCACTCCTATCTCTTCCGCGGATTGACATTAAGGAGGTGGAGCTTCTTAACGTGGTTCTCACCATTGTGCTAGAGCAACACCAAATTTGGCGCCGTTGTCGGGGATCGAGTCTAGGACGAATGTGTGATGGTAAGAGTATAGCAAGAAGTGGCGTTGGAAGGTAAAAATTTCAGTTTTTGTTGTTGTTTTTACTTAGTTTTTGTTGTTTTTCACCTTCCCCACACTCCATCTTCATCACCGCATCATCATCTTCATCTCCAAAAAAAATCAGAAAATTCACCATATCCACCCATTCTCCTCATTTCCCCTCATTTGTGCATGCGAGAGAGTGAGAGAGAGCTTTTGTGCTTGTGTGTGCTTTGGCTTTCTTGAGTTTTCTTGCAGGTACAGAGCTCCAGTGCATCAGGAAAGCTTGGAAAAGGTAAAAACTTCAGTTTCTGTCAGAAATTTCCGACTGTGTCAGACCATTGCGATGGTCTGCAAAGTTCGGAATTTGAAGAAGGCGACCACACCAGCGTGTAGGCGGCACCAGCGCCTATAGGAATCCACACTTGCATTTGGAAAAATCATAGTTTGGTGGACCATCGCGACGGTCCCAGACCATCGCGATTGTGTCACACCATCGCGATTGGCTCACGCCATCGCGACGGCTCGGCCGGACCATCGCGACGGTCTCACGCCATCGCGACGGTTCATTTGGACCATCGCGACGGTTCGCGGACCATCGCGACTGTTCGGTTGACCCCACACCATTGCGATTGGCTCACGCCATCGCACCCAGACCATCGCGATTGGCTCAAGCCATCGCATCTGTGACCATCGCGACGGTTCACTTTGGACCATCGCGATTGTTCACGTTGACCGTTGACTGACGCCATCGCGATTGTCTGCCTGATCGAGCCATCGCGATTGTCCACTTTCACGCCATCGCGATTGTCCACTTTCACGCCATCGCGACGGTTCACTTTCACGCCATCGCGATTGTCCGCCTGATCGAGCCATCGCGACGGTTCACTTTCACGCCATCGCGATTGTCCACTTTCGAGCCATCGCGACGGTTCACTTTCACGCCATCGCGATTGTCCGCCTGATCAAGCCATCGCGACGGTTCACCCTCACACCATCGCGACGGTCCCAGACCATCACGATTGTGCACCCCCATCGCAAATTTTAGGGTTTCATTTTTTGGCCAATTTTGGGGCTATTTTTGGGAAATTTTTGGGTGATTAGACTCATAGGAGATCCCTTAGCTCATATTTGGAGAAAAACCTGTTTGTCAGTTTTTACCCCCCAGGGCCTGAACGGTCATAACTTTTTCATCCGAAGTCCGTTAGACAAGCTATTTTGAGGTTGACCTAGTTTGGGACTAGAAAGCCAGGGGGCAAGCATTGAAAAGTTGGGCAAAAGGGAAGGGACTTAAAAGGTGTATATACTCAAGTGCTTGATCATCCAACTGTGCATTGGTCTAATATTGGATTTTTCCAGGTCTAGCAAGGGCAATCGAAGGCAACCAAGGCAAGGTTGTGAAGGGCATAAAGCTTGGGAAGCGCGGCTTCTTGGGCATCAGAGCAACCAGAAAAGCTGACTCGAGGTTGGAAGATTACTCAACCCCCTCAGTCAATTCTTAGCTTAGGATAAACGTTAGCATTGTGGATTAAGACGATAGGAACGCCTCAAGCTCAAGAGAATTAAATTTATCAAGTCCAAGACTAAAGATAAAGGTGTGTGACACGAAAACCTAAAGGAAAGAACATAAGTCTGACGGAACGAGAACTCAAAGTACCACGGAAAGTCGAATTCCTGACGCATACATTAAGACAAGAATCTAAAGAAATTTAAAAGGAATCAAGAAAGCAATAACAAAGAATCATTGACGATCTGAGCGTGTACTGAGTGTGCAAGGAACAAAATTAATGAACCTTAGATCGGGCAAACATATAGGCAAGTCAGACCGACGAAGCCTTAGATCATCAGAGGCAAGTGTAAGAACTACTGCACGATCGTGGGCTCAACAATTGAACACTAGTTATCCCTACGAGAGCTCAGACACTAGTGATTCAGAAATGGCATTTAACACAGAAAAACCAGAAGGAGGGTCAAATGTAGCCTATTTAGAAAAACCTGAAGGACCCTATAGAACACAACTAGAGTTTCTCCGAACCAACCGATTAGGTGCTTGCATCTATGAGGATGGTTTGCGAAGGCAAGTGGTGCAAATGCACAACCCCGATCAACCCATTGGATTGGAACATCCAGTGGTGAAATTCGAGAGAGACGCGTACATAGACAAGGAAGGAACAATGTACATATTAAGTACACAGCCAAACAATACCAACGAGTTTGGCATGATTCAACCAGAGACGGAAGCAAAATCTCAAGGAAAAGAACCATTAGAAGAACCTAGAACACCTAGAGGGAAATCTGTACTGACACGAGTACTAATCCCAGATTGGATCCCTCAGGACAACAGAAGCATAGAGTTGTTTGTAAATAAAGAAACTGATGAAGCCTTTTGGAGATACAAGACATAACTACTTAGTGAGGTAGGAATCATCACTATATACGAGTTCAAAGACCCGGATACACCTGGAAAGGTTGTATACCTGGATGAGACTTCAGAAAGAGTCTTTGTGGTGCCTGACCGCGCTAAAAACACATACACATGGAGAGGTGAATTGGTATTCCCTCCATCTAGGACGAACATGAATACAAGTCAACAAGGGGCAGGAACATCCTTAGCCCATGGAAATCAAAGAGAGGGAAATAAAGAGAGACCGGAAGTAAGCTTTAATCATCCCATGGGGAGAGATAGAACAACCACGGACACTAATAGAGCAGATAGACAAAGAGATCATGGAGTACTAGGTGGTAGAGATGATTTTCCTCTACCTAGACCACGTGAACACGCAAGAATATTGAGACCCACACAGTTAGTAAAATCAATGAAGAATTACTTTGATGGGACAGGAGATCCCTATGACCACGTCGCAGAATTCAAGCAAGTACTAAGAGCCGAACAAGTTGAAGACATGTTCACGCAATACAACGCATTTGGACTAACGTTAAAGAATACCGCTTTAACTTGGTTCCAACCTCTGCAACAAAGGCAATTTAGAGACATCCATCACTTTTTAGAGTCATTCATCACCGAATTCTCTAAAAGTGGGATTAGACATGACACGTCTTCGTTGATTCATAGCTTTAAACAGACCCCTCAAGAATCAGTAAGACTGGCAGGACGTAGGTTTAGACAATATGTTGAACGATGTCCAATGCAAGAACTACCCTCACAAGCCAAGCAAGTGTCATTGTTTTTAGATGGCTTGTTGAGCTCTAAACTACGCTCCTACGTGTACCTAAAAGAACCCAGAACGCTAGAGCAATGTGTAAGAATTTGTATAGACATTGAGGACAACTTAGGAGACGAGTTGGAACTCTCAAAGGTCTATAAGGACTCAGACTGTTCATCTCTAGCATCCACAAAATTGTCTAGCTCAATAGAAGACCTAGCAAAAAAAGTGGCCCAGAAATTAGGAGTTTCTAGTAAACCTAGGGTACTAATGAACAAGCGTTGTTACACCTGTGGTGGTGACCATATGGCAAGTGTGTGCCCCAATGCACCACAACCACAAGCCAACCCTAATGGCCAATACTGTACAATTGAGAGAAGATACACGAATCATACGGCTCAGGACTGCCCATACAACAAACAAACTGTGAGACAGAACTACCCGCAAGCATACCCGCAGCCAGGTAGGTATCAAGGCCAATACAATGCTCAGCCTTATTACTATAGGCCTCCTCAGAACTACCCATACCAGGCTCAACAGAGACCTCAACCTGTCTTAGCTCAGCAGCCACCCCCACCTGCGAATGTCATCTCAGTCAAATACGCTGCTGCAGAAGAGAACCTAAGTAGGGCCTTAGTGCCTTCTTCACCTTTGATCACAGAGGGTGACCCGAATTCGAACAACTTTGACGCTACGCATGTAGATAGTCCACCCGCATATTACACAGAGTCACCAGAACACATAGAAACATATCATTACGATAGTCCACCAGTGGAACCTAGTTGGGAGCCCGACTATGCTAATGTGATGTACACAAACCCAAATCCACGGCCCCAAATAAGACAACAAAGACCACAGGGCCCTAAACGACCATGCTTTAGGTGCCAAGGAGATCATTTCATAAAGGATTGTCCACATCCTCCGATAGCAGGACAATCACAATACTATAACATACAAGGCTTTTGTGCCGATTGTGGCAAAGAGCACATAATCAAAGATTGTCCTAAAAATCCAGTTAATGCTTCGAATGTGACACCGATCAACGTGATAGGTATTGTAAATAACGCAGATGGATGCAACCCTACATACGTGCCTATTCAAGCTATCACAAGAGCCCAGGCGGTCTTACATAACCAACAGCTTAATCAGGAGAAAGTAGCCGGAACCAGTGAAGTTGCAGAATCTAGCAGTAAAAAGACAAAATCTTGGAAAGATTCTAGAGAAAGAATTAAGCAAAAATGGAGTAAAAAGATAACTGAGTTGGAAGGAAGTTTGAAGGAATCTAGAGCCAAAATCCAAGAATTGACTTCACAGGACTTGAATCAAGAGAATCCAGCTCAGAAATCAGGATCAGTTTTAGCGGAACCCATACCAGAAAATCTAGACATGATGTTTCGTGCATATCAGGCTAGATTAAAAGAGGGACCTCAGGTAGCTGAAATGAGCAAAAACTACCCTCGAGCTGATCTAGAAATTGAGAGAACTAAACTTTGCATGAAGATGGTAGAATTAGCACAAGCTTTGTTCGAAGCCTCTAGATATCTTAATTGGAATAACATGGCAAAACCGGAACTACACTTTCAAGGACTAATGGAGAGGCTAGAATATTTGATTGAAAGCAAAGAGAAAAAGGATCAGCGTAGGAACCCTATTGTCCCAGAGACACAGGAAAGAAATGCACCATCCCTGTCTCAAGTACCCAATACAGAAAGTCAAGATGATTTGTCTTCCATACATAGGTACTCACATGAATTTTTGAGAGAAATCCAAGAAGAGAAATGGAGAAAAGAACAAGGAACTCATCCTCCTATTCAAGAAATAGATGACTTGCAGGAACAATTTCCCCAGGACATTCCCTCTATTTACGATAGTGTAGAGGAAGAACAACTGAGTGAAAACACAAGATTTGGATCTAATTCTTTACAAGAATTACCTCAGTTCACAGGACCGTGGGAAGCAAAGTCTATTAGTATGAGAGCACCCACGATAATAGTGAGGAATGAAGAATCAGTAATCCCTAGAAACACGGAAGTGATCAAGAATACCAAAGTACAATGTAACCTCACTCTAGAGGAGTTGCTAAAGGTAAAACCAGAATTGTGGAAACATGTAGCAAATCAATTCCCCGAGCTTGCTACTACTCCCTCACAAATAGGATCACAAAATAAGGTACCAGAAATACCCGTAGAAAAGATCGGAGATGTAAGCGAAGGAGAGGAAGGTAACACTTATCTTCCGATAACCCATCAGGGCTACACCACGAAAGCCATCTTAGATTCAGGAGCCGGAGTAGCCATAGCTACCACCGCTTTATGGAAACGTTGGGGTAAGCCAGCATTAAGACCCACCAGGATGAAGCTACAAATGGCTGACGGACACATAGAAAAACCATTAGGCTTACTAGAAGGCATATCTCTCACCACTTGTGGTGTAGAATTTGAGCATACCTTTGCCATTTGTGACTTTGCAAAAAATCATGCTTATGAGATGATATTGGGACGACCATTCATGCGTCAGTTGCAAATTGTACAAGATTGGGGAACTAATTCTTTGTACTTGCAACATTTAGGAGTGACTACCAAAGTCAATCTTAAAGACTATTCACGTAGAGATGTACCCCCAATACAATGGAATACCATCCATAAGACACCAGTAGAGACGGAATCCGTGCACTCATTAGAATCAGATCCTTCTTGGTTGCATGAGGATACTCATTTATGGATGTGTAAAGTAGCCAAACAAGAGGAAGAAAGGTTAGAAGCCAGGACCTTAGGTGCAGAACAACATCCACGAACCCTTCAAGATCCAGCCTACGCACCTGTAGTATTTCCACACGAAGAGTTTGAGCCCCATGGTTGGGCAGAAATCCTAGCAACCATGGATGTAGCCATCAATGAAGAACAATGGACTCCCCACTGTGACGAGGATGGCTATGACATTTCAGTTTTCACGATAGAGCCAATCATGTGCGATGCAATTTTAGAAGAATGTGAACCTAACACTGATGCATTTGAGGATGCAAGCGATTTTGACTTAGAATCAATTATCATGGACCCACCCTTTGCATCAGAGGAAGAATATTTCTTCGAAGTAGAGACTCACCCTCAGAGACACGAGGAAATTACGAATGAGGTGAGATTAGCCACATAAGTGACTACTAAGAGTGAAGGCAAGAAAAGAAAGAAGAAAGAAACCATGTCAGAAAAAGAAGAATCCTTGTTTGAAGTACCCGAGAACTTCAATAAATATGAAATCGAAGATAGAAGGATCATGGTACGAATGCCTAATAGAAAGGCGAATGACGGACAAGTATATGATAACCGAGAGAAAACCAAGAAAATAATCGTAGCCATAGAAGGAGAAGAAGAAAAATGTACATACATAGGGCATGATTTGACAAAGGAAGAAGAAGAAAAATTAGTTGCCCTATTGCGCGAATATAGAGATGTTTTTGCTTGGAGTTACAAAGACCTGAAAGGAGTAGATCCAGATATATGTTCTCATAGAATCCCTATGACTCCAGATGCAAAACCTACGAAACAGAAACCTTACACGTACAATGATAACTACGCTGCGAAGATTAAAGAGGAGATAGATCGCTTGATAGAAGCATGATTCATTTACGAAATTGAGCATACCGAATGGGTATCCCCCATTGTGGTTGTGCCCAAGAAGAATGGAAAATTGCGTGTGTGTATTAACCTTAAAAAAGTTAATGCCGCCACGATTAGAGACAGTTATCCTCTTCCTATCACAGAACATCTATTGGAAAGAGTCGCGGGCAAGGAAGTTTACAGCTTCCTTGATGGTTTTTCAGGCTATAATCAAGTAGCCATTGCTCCAGAGGACCAACACAAGACGGCATTTGCCACTGAATGGGGCATATTTGCATTTCGTGTGATGCCATTTGGCTTAACAAATGCACCTGCCACTTTCCAGCGACTCATGTGTCATGTTTTTAAGGAATTCTTACGCAAGAGTTTGGAAGTTTATGTCGATGACTTTTGTGCACATTCTAATGTAAGACAGACGCATATCCCAGAGTTAAGGCAAATATTTGACAAATGTTGAGAATATCAGGTTTGTTTGAACCCAGAAAAGTGCGTTTTCATGGTCAGACAGGGCAAAATTCTAGGACACATTGTGTCAAAAAATGGAATCTCTACGGATGAAGAAAAGGTGAAGGTAATTGCAGAATTACCTAGACCAACTAATGTGAGAGAGGTACAGGCATTTATGGGCCATTGCGGATATTATAGGAGATTCATACACATGTATGCAATCATAGCCAAGCCTTTGTACTCTCTTTTAACCAACTTTGAATGGACAGATGAATGTGAAAATTCATTCAATGAACTTAAACGACGCTTGTGCTCAGCACCTATATTGACTACCCCAGATTGGAGTAAGCCATTCCATGTACATGTGGATGCATCCAATTACGCCATAGGATGCGTGTTAGCACAACCCACGAATGAAGGTAACATAGATCTCCCCATAGCTTATGCGAGCAGACAATTGAACGCAGCAGAAAGAAATTACACCACGACGGAACGAGAAGGATTAGGGATGATCTACGTAGTAAAGAAGTTTAGGCACTACTTGTTGGCCAACAAATTCAAGTTCTTTACAGATCATCAAGCCCTATTGTACCTAGTCAACAAACCATGTAACACAGGACGATTAATACGTTGGTTTCTATTACTCATAGAATATGATTTTGAAGTAGTAGTCAGGAAAGGAAAGACACATCTTAGAGCTGACCACCTTTCGAGATTAACCTCAGGAGAAGCTCCTCAAGGAATAGCGGATGAATTACCAGATGCTTATTTGTTTAATCTTGAGATAGCACCAGAATGTGCTAAGCCTATCGTCCCTATTCTCACATATGGACCCAAGAATCCTAGGATAAAGATCAAAGAGGGAGAGATTACCAAGTCTCAGAGATACCAAATAATGGCAGGAAGCATATATAAACGGGATAATCAAAAGATTCTTGCTTGTTGTGTAGATGAATCAGAACATGCGAATTGGTTGCAATTAGCACACATAGGTGCACTAAAGCAACATCATTCGAAAAATCGAACATTACAGACTCTGCATAGATTAGGAGTATACTGGCCTTCGATGGAAGCAGATGTCTACAAGTTGTGTAAGGAATGCAACGTTTGTTGTGAAAGACCACCAGTAGAGCATGCTACATTGTATCACGTGTCTCTCACACCAGACTGGAGTGAACAATTAGTGACATACTTGAGGACGAAGACATTCCCTCAAGGAATGACCTTAGCTCGACAACGTAGTCTAGAGCAGGAAGCTCAAGATTATTCACTTATTGGCGATAATCTATACAAAAGAGGACGAGATGGATATCTACGACAATGTGTTCATGAAAGCGATTATCTGAGCATACTAGAGACTGCACACCAAGGTGTTGCAGGAGGTCATTTTGGACCCGATAGGATAATCAAAGCCATCCTCTTTGCAGGACTATGGTGGCCCACTCTTCACATGGATGCTCATACCTATGTAGAGAGGTGTGATGTGTGCCAAAGAACTCAGTTTCCTACTCGCAGAGACGAAATGCCATTGAAACCCATGATGGGCGGACATGCATTTTCAAAGTGGGGTATAGACTTTGTAGGACCCATTAACCCCCCTGCAAAAGGTACACATGCTGAATACATTATTGTTGCCACAGATTACCTTACAAAATGGGTAGAGGCAAAAGCCACGAAAAAGAGTGATGCACACACAACTGCAAAATTCTTATTTGAGAATGTCTTTACAAGATATGGTCTGCCTATAGAGTTAGTGAGCGATCGGGGCACTCACTTTCTAAACCAAGTCATTGAATATTTGTTATAGGATTTTATGGTGATTCACAAGAAATCCGCACCATATCATCCTTAGGCCAATGGTCAGGCTGAAAGCACTAATAAGATCCTTTGTAACGTACTGACGAAACTCGTGAACAACAAACGTTCAGATTGGGACAAACAGTTACACCACGCTGTTTGGGCATATCGAGTGGCCTACAAGACCGTACTCAATGCAACTCCCTTTCAGATGGTGTTTGGTCAGAATGCTGTGCTTCCTTTGGACTTCTTGATACCGACCCTTAAGGTTGCACAAGAACATCAGTGGACCGGCCATGAATTATCAGCGAGAATAATGGACTTGGAATGATTAGGAGAAACCAGGCTAAAGGCGGCAGCAGGAATATATGTAGCGAAGAAGCGACAGAAAGCATATTTTGATGCACATGTGAAAGATAAAGGCCTAAAAGAAGGAGATTTAGTTCTAGTATATACGCTAAAGCAACACGCATGTAAGTTAGAAAAGCGAGGTTATGGGCCTATGATCATTAACAGACTCTCAACAAGTGGAGCAGTACAGTTAGCCACTTTAGAAGGAGATATAATGCCTAATTACATTAGTGGCTGTAGAGTCAAATTATATCAGGAACCTCTTACTGAGGATATGCTGAGACGACTCACGTTGGCAAAGAAGCATAAGGAGGAAGAAAATAGAATACGAGCGGAAGCTCAGGCAGAAGCAATAGAACGCATTAAACGCATGAAGTTAAGAAGACAAGGACTAGGGAGAGAACATTATAACCATCTGGAAACTACACCCAGATATCCCATGGCCATGTGTCAAGTAAAGTCAACCACTCATCCTAGTATAGTGGACAGGAGACCATTCATTACAGTCAGGCTAGAGCACGACAACCCTTGCCAAGAGCTCAGGGCTTTAATTGACTCAGGTGCTGCGACTAGTGCTATTAGATGGTCCCACTATAAGGATTCAGGAATAGAAATGCGGCCAATTGAGGCATACCTCATAGGGCTAGGAGGCATGGAAACCCCTTGCATGGGTGAGGTGGACCTTCCTATCCTCATTAAGGATGTGACCATGACAGCGAAGCTACTAGTGTGCCATGATGACGACCTGATAGAACCCCTAATCCTTGGCCAAGATTGGCTATACGATCACTCAGTGGACCTAAATCTTAGACAAGGCTCCTTACAGATTGGAACCTTAGAACAGAAGCGAGTGATACCGCTTGACTTCCCTAACGGCATTCCAACTGAGGTTTGTAACCCTAGACCCAATGAAATACATGCGACGGAAGACCGGAAGATCTTTGGTCAGTTCAGTCACGTTACGTCTACACCAACCCACTCGGGCTTGGCTAGAGACTATTGTCAATCAGAAGGACGACAGGAGATCTTCCCTGGGGCTTCCTGCAAACTAGAAGGGGCAGCTACCCAACCGCTAGGGCAGATGAACAGAATCAGCGGTCAGGTGGGTTGCATCAGCGGCCAAATGAGCACAACACCCTGCGGTGCTCATCCTTCCAAACTTGTTGCGGACTGGCCTAGATTAAAGATAAAGAATGAATCACTTCCTAATGGGCAGGTCACGCAAGTGTTGGATCTCCCTTCTTTTCCAAAGCAGAGCGTCCACTGGACCTCTCAAACCCAACCACGAAGGAGTCAACCACAACAGAGGAACCCAGACCGACGACACCACTAGACAAGGCAAAGAAAGTAGCAGTATCAACATCACAGAACAAATGGCACGAGACAAATATGGGTGCCAAAAGGACAGCAACCACAGGCTATTGGCAACACTGCAGACGAGAACAGGACAAAGTTGCAACAGAAGCAGAGTCAGCATCCAAAGTCCCCTCGATCTTCTTCCCCAAGTACAAATACTCGATAGATTTGGATCGCCAAGAAGTATCTTATCAATCGACCCACACACACGCAGATTTGGGTACCCAAACAATGTATTATAGCCCAACCCTCTAGCCATGTAATATATACCCCTCAGAAATCTTTTCATCCTTCAATACCACCAAACCCGATACCACTTTTTGTCCCTCAACAGAAACATACCACCCACTCCAAGACTCTTAGGAAATGGATACCGAAACGTATCCAAACGTCTTCTTGTACCCCATTATCTAACAACTCTCCCACCCCATTTAAACTCCACCCTTGTAATAATTCACCCTCAACCAAACCTTGTATAAATTCATACACCCAAACCCCACATCATGCATAATAAAAGCTCATCAAGAATTGTAGGCATAATCTAAACCATGTAGGTGTCTAGAGACCTGCATTAGCTCTGCAAAAAGATCATTGCATCAATCACTTCACGACACTTGGCTACACGGGTTACACATCGGTTATGGAAAGGGATTGCGGTCTCACCTTAATGGGATCATAATTAATTTCCATGCTAATGTGCTAATCTTTTGTAGCAGATCTTTTCCATTAGCTCATCAGTCATCATGCAAACCAAAGCAGGACAATCAGAAGCTGGCCCAAGCACACCAATGGCCACTATTGGAGAATTACTAGCGGAATCTTATCCTACGATGCAACCACCAGAGTTTCAAGGTTTTCCAGGACCCATGCCAATCGACGATCCTCCTAGAGGATATACGGAGAAGATTCATCGTAACTCTCACAGGACCATTAGCAGATGCTGATTTCATATTTGAGGCCAATTTGGCATTTGATCTTCGCACATGGACCAAGTACCAGTTCTTGTCAAGAGAATTTGAAGGACTACAGAATACACAAGATCTAACGCACGTTTGGGCACGAGTGGGATTTACAGAGTATTTTAGCGACCCTCTGCCTAAACCCGATTTTTACAGATGTTTTTACTTGGTAACCACCTTAACAACTTCAGAAAACAAGGATCTACCTGGCACATTCATGTTACCATCCTTGGTAAATGATCCTCCATTCAGAAGGTTTTATTTGTCTAAAGATTTAATTCGCGCAGCTCTGAAAATACATGGAACACATACTCCGACGGAGAGAGAACGGCTAGTCCCAGAGCAGATGAAACGTGGTGACGTAACTAAGTGGGAGGATATTTCAGCCATAGCCCCTGAGCTTTCCAAGCCATTACGGATATGAATGCAACACTTTGCTTTCCCAGCTCAGGATCGTTTTACCATGCCTCACAAGAGAATCTGGTTTGGTTTATACTTAGCATGTACTGGACCTCAAACGGTTGATCTAGCCAGCTGGATAATTGATCAGCTCTATTTGGCACAACATAGGTGGGAGCGAAAGAAGGTAATCAATGGGTGCTGCGCCCTCACCAGGATCATATATATGTGCTTGGCGTATGACTTACCAATTGAGCGTGCCATGACCAGTGAGGAACTGAAAGCATTTAAAGGCACCACTAGGAAGGCTAGAAAGTCTAGCAAAGGCAGAGCCGGAAAGCGGATGAGAGGTACTATCCCGTGCCTACAAGTCCCAGAATCACCCTCGCCACAACCATCTCCAGAGCAATCACCAACAGCAGCCACTCCCGGTACCACCAATTCGTATACGGTTATCAAGACCAGTTACGTCGGAGGGCACCACCAGTACTGTTGCACCTCAAACATCCACAACCACAGAACCTATCACCACAGCAGCTGAACTTCCCACCACTATTGGTGCGAAAGCTTTCTCTTTTCCAATACCCCATTTAGAAGCAGGACAAGCAGAGCCACTGGACCAAACTTTTGATTTTGAGATGCCTGATGCATTCTCCAATGAGTTCCAGTTTTCGGAAGGACAATTGTTTTCTCAAGAATTTGAAAGGCCTAGCTACCCTACCACACCCAGGGATCAGCCACAAGGACAGATTGTGTCCAGCTCTGATGACGAAAGAACAACAACCGATGACGACGAAGGAGACGACGAAGCTAGCCAGGGAACACAGGAATCCCAAGAGCATGAACAGACAGATGCCCAAGGCCAACAAGACACACATGGTGATACAAGTACCTATGAAGATGAAACTTACGAAGCAGCAGCTTACACACTAGCTATTAAGAAGCTGTATAGAACTATGGAAAAAGTTTGGGCACGCAAAAAGCTGACAGAGGAAGAGAGTCAAACAATAATAGAACAAGAACTTGTCACAGGCGGATTCGAAGACGCATACATCAAAGGATTCAGAGAGTTAGTCAAATCAATAGGCTCCAACGAAGCCCTTAGGTACTTGCAACGAAAGCCACTACCACAGTTTGACCCCCGCAGAGTACGACTACTTTCAAAGCCCGGCGAATATATTCGTGTACCAACTGGAGCACAGTCTTCAGAACAAGCCAGGGAGGCACGCCTCGTCCCCGAAAGTTCGTTGGCTGTAGAAACCATCTTTGTAGATTCCCCACCCCGCGCTACAGCTGTACAAACCTCAGTGGTCACTGAAGTACCGACCACCCCAACCGCTCCTCTCTCACCGCCCGTCCATCCAGCCTCCCCTCTTCACCCTCCTTCCCCCAGACCAACATCTTCATTCGCCAGTGGTGTTGCAGAAATTGTCTTTATGACCACTCACCCCACAATTCCCGCACCCATTAGCCCTAGTCTACCCCCTCCCACACCCACCTTTCTATCCAACCCATTCCTTCATCAATCTTTTCCATCTTTCCCCCGAACTCCAAGACCCCTTTTCCCATTCCCACCGCCATTGACCTTCTCCCCCGTCTCACCTCCCCGACCCACTGTAACCCCTCTTTCCCCTTTCTACCAAGCTACTCCAGCCAGCCCCCCTGTAAATTACCCCTCAACCTTTGTAAATCCCGTATTTACACCAGCACGAGTACCCACAATCACACCCATATTCACGGTCACTGCACTAGATACGTCCACTGACATGGACATCTCACACCCACTGCACCATCACTAACTTCACTCACGGCACAAACATTTTTAGGCACATCACAATTTTCAACAATCACTACATCATCCACCTTCCCACCCCCATTCCCCATTCCCGTTGCATCTACACCCACTGCATCTCCATTTAGCACCCCACTAATACTATCACCCACTGTAGATAATGCATTTCGCCAGATGTTCATGTGTATGACGCAAGTAAGAGATGAGTTCACATCTCTTGGTGATAATTATCAGCAGCTGCAGAGGACAACCGATGACTTACAGTCGCAGCTTAATTTATTGTCTATTGAGAATGCCTCTCTGAACACCCGATACCAGGAATTACGCGAGGCTTATCACAAATTGGAACTAGAAAGCGAAGAAAAGACCAAGGAAGCAACTGCTGACCTGGATAACTTATTAAGAGCCCAGATAGTCCGCAATGCAACGCTAACACGAAACATGGGCTTACTACGAAGACACCTAGCAGCCACCAAGGAAGAAAATCAGCGCTTACAGGATCAGAACCGAGAAAACTTAGAAGCAGCGCTCGACCACCCAGACCAACCACTCAGTCCTAGCAGGTTCAAAGCCTTCAGACTCGATGAGGATGCTGCTAGACGATCATGTAAGATTACTAGATGAATACGACTGCATGAACGAGGAGTTACAGAAACTCAAAGAAGATCACAAATTACTCTAGTTACGAGAACCGGCACACCAAGACATACCAGCACCTGTGGACCCCTCTCCTGACCTCCTAGAGGAACTCAACTCATTACGGGCCCAGGTATCGAACCTTGAATCAAGGATTGCAGTATATGAAGCACCACCAAGGCCAGATTCCCCACCTGAGCTACCAGCTGAGGAAGAAACTGTCACCATCCCGGTGGAGGAAACGTTTGAAGAAGCGTACGAGCCACAACCCATCCCAGGCGGACGCGTCACGGCCGAGGGCCAGATGACGTACGAACTTCCGACCCCCGCATGGATGAAGACTATTGAGGAACTTGGAACAACGCATTCAGCGAGAGTAGAGGCACAATTACATGCCATGGCGATGATAGAAGAAAGAATATTACAGTCTCCATTCTTTGCTCATTTGGCCCCGCGACGATACATATCTGGGCATGAGCTACAGTATAAACCGTATTTCATGTTAATGGCCGAATACCAATCAGCCATTGAGAAAGAGACAGGTAAGAAACCATCGCATGCAACTCAATTCGAGGCGGATGACTTGCCACTAGATGCACAGCAAGGAAGGATCTATCAACCAGAGTGGCGAAAAGATTTACTACAGCAGTATCCAGAGATGATGAGTACATGGGTAAAGGCACCTTTGCATTTGAAGTACAACCCGTGTTGGGGACCAGTGCCACGACGCCGCTCCTGGACTGCCTTTGCTATTAAGGTACAAAACAATAAGCAGTGCCAAGACTGGTTGAATTACCCCTATTTTAAGCCACCCATTGAGTTACCAACTGTTGGCTACATGATGGCTACAATTCGCCACTGGCTCCCTAGATTAAAGCATATGGACGATATAGCGGCGCATATGACTGTCAAAATCTTTGACATGATGCAAATGATTTTTAAAGTCTTCCGACGCGTCAAGGCACCCCATGTCAACACCCCGGGCTTTGAGCATGGCAATTTTGACCTGGTATATGATATGAGTACAACGCCATCGCTACGGGTGTGTTACGCCTGGCATTGCAGAATAAAATATCTACCGGCGTGCTACAAGCAGACATTCGAAGAGATGTTCACAACCGGCTTCTGGGAATACCATTCAGAGGTATTCATAAGCAAGCCTACACATTTATTACACTTATTTGCCTGTGAATGAATGGTCTATTCCACACACTATCAGCTCCCGCCACCGGAAGAACCGCAACCAATCGACTGGGAGAAACTCGAGGCAGATGTGGCCCGAGGCATTCGTATCTCCGAGCACACCCTCGCTCAAGACCTCCTACAGAACTATATCCGGCAGACCCCACAACAAGGTTCTGTCAGGGACAACAGAAGCGAGAGGGAGGGGGGTGTTGGAAGCAGCCAGAGGCACAGACGACGCAGAAGCATGTAACAACGGAGCAGTGAGCCAGTGGAATCTTTTTTCAAAGAATCATGTTCTAAAAATACTTTTCAAAAACCTCCAACAGTGATTTTTATCACTATTGTAACATATGTAACATAGAAAACCCCATTTTGTAATCCATAGCTCCATTTTGTGCAAGCCGAGGAGTCCTCGAGCTTGAGGACCTTAGGTAGAACAAGCGTATCAATTTTTGTTATTTTTAGACATCGTTTACCCTTCCAAATAGCATCTAGGACCTAATTTTTAACTATGCCGGTCACTAGATGTGAAACCGGTCAAAACTAGTCTAGAAACTATAAAAAGAGCTAGAGAGCTCATTTTTGAGGTTAGCTTGTTGGAGTTTAGAGTTCTTTTGAGCTTGTAATAGTGTTCTTGAGTAATAGAGCTAATTTCCCACCTTCCATTGTGTCTTGCTTGTCTCTTCGTAGTGTGTGTGCATGTGTGTGTGCATTTCTATGCTTCTCACCTTCACTCTCACTTCATCTCACATTCACGATCTTCATATCACTCCTATCTCTTCTGCGGATTGACATTAAGGAGGTGGAGCTTCTTAACGTGGTTCTCACCATTGTGCTAGAGCAACATTAGGTGTAACTAGGTTATTCTTGAAACTTAGTTTTTCGGGCATAACTTGAAGCAGATTAGTCCAATCAAATTAAAAATATAGTCATTTGATGTGACTCATTGAGAGCTTTGAAAAGAACCCTATTAACCATATTTGGGCATCGGAGCTTTGTGTTTGTTGATATAATAAGTATTGTGACACACGCCTATGTAGAATGTATCATATGAGGTGAAAAACCACTTGGGTGTGCATTACTTGATCTATTCCCACATCTATCATCACTAGAGCACATGTTTCAATGTCGTTGACAACGTCATACTCTTGCTTTGATAATTTAATTTGTGTGTATCTAACCACCACTATGTGCACTTGTTGGATGTGAGGGCTAGCTAGTCTTGTCACAAGTGCATACAAACTTGTGCATCTAATGCACACATTTTTGGTGTTGTTGTTGAGGAAGATGGCCTATGTCAAGGTTCCTACGTGATGGCTAGAGTGTCACTCTGAAGATAGTGAATGTGAAGAAGGAATTTAGTATCATGGAAGGTCATTGAACACTCACACTTGTTTTCCCATACACCTAGTGTGGGTGTGTGTGTTACAAGTTTTTAGGATAAGGTTAGGAAGTGGAGAAGTTAGGGTTTAGGATTTAGAAAAAGTAGCATTGGAGTAGGATAGGACACCCAAAACTCCCAAAAAACAAAAAATTTGCATTTTTTAGAGGTCTCTCATCTTGTTCTATGGCTAAAATCAAAACCCATACCAAAAAACCATCTGCAAAGTGTAGGTATCATGGAGAGTGAGAGCCAACGGCCCATATCCCGAGCCTTGTATTGTCTAGAAGTCGACCCACAGAGGAACTTAGGTGCTAAAAAAGTGATAGGATCCTTGAAGTGAGCTCTACACCTTGGACATATTATTTTCATCCATACACAAACACATGGGGAGAAAAGGTACATCTTGAGTGTCATGAAGAGTGTTCGTAGGGAAAGTTAAGGAATTTTCATGATACATTTGCATAAGGCAAGAGAGGAGTGCACAAGGGACATAACATCACTTTAAAATTTGAATTAGAGTAAGAAATTCTAAGTGTTGCGATCGATTGATTTCGGTGTCACAATACCATAATATTCCAATGTGTCATCGTCACTTATCAAGTGTCATGTATCACCAACACTTGGCTTCTAGCCAAGTATCATGATACTTAAGTATCTTGTATCATGGATAGTTGGGTATCATCACGTGATACTCATGTATGGAGTATCATGTGTCATTTTTGACATGTATCCTATATTGTCGATACACTCAGGTATCATCACATGAAAAGTTTTGTGTATTATCATGTGATGTAGCGTATCATCTTACTTAGGTTTCATGTATCATGTAAGCATAAGTATCATATCCTAAAGCCAAGTATTGTGTGTCATTGATATCTCGAGTATCATGTGTTGCCTACCAAAGGCCGTGTCTTGTGTATCATGAACTCAAGTTTCATGTACCATTTTTTCATGTCTCATGTGTCCTATCTAAGTATCATATCATGAGAGTCAAGTTTCATGTATCGTCGGAGAGCGTAAGTATTGTGTGTCATGAGTTTTGTGGGACTAATCACCTTCTATCCATAATTTATACTAAGGGACTTTGTTGTTCAAAAATGCCATTTTCATCCAAAACCAAATATTTAAAACACTCCAAAGTTAATACAAAAAGAATGTAGGGTTAGAAAAATTGAAAGGCACCATAGATTGTGAATGAGCTTGAGATTAGGACATGTCTTAAGGAGCCAAAGGAGTGTAATCTTATTAGCAAGGAGTGTGACTCAAAGAAACATCCACTCCACATACTCAAAATCTTCTAGTGAATTTGAAAATGATTTATTGTCAACCTCTAAAGATGTGCCCAATTCTATCTAATCTTCAAAATTCATGTCTTTGATAGAAGGAGACAATAGAACTTCTTTGCAGTATGTTTCTACAAACCTGCATGGAGTTCCTATATACCTAGATGGACTCAATGGATCAATGGCAAGATTGAAAAAATCAATCACCTCTAAAGTTTTCCAAAGACTATTTGTGAAGTTTGAAAGAGGTTTCTATGTAGATAAACGAGACTAAACAACTTGAGAGAATAAAAAAATGGGAGAAATTGAGGAACAAAGTGAATCAACCAGTACAGACAAATAGAGATCCAACGACTAACCCAAGAGGAAAGCGTGTTGTAGTGAATGTCTTGAGAGGATAGAATTCCTCAAGATGATGATCTCATTGACTTTTATCTAATTATTGCTAGAACGGATAAGTTGTTACAGGAAACTATGCCTCTAACTCGAAGTAGTGTCAATCTAGCTACCATTTATGAGCTATAGGATCCAGAAGACTCATCAAGAGTTACATACTTGGATCAAGATAAGAGATGATATTGGGAAGTAACTAATATGGAGAGATCTAGACTCCAATGTATGGGTTTGCCAGTGTTTCCTCTAGGGGAATAGGCAACCACTTCTCAAAATCCATAGAGTTAGCAACAAAGCCAAGGAAACCCTATCCTAGGGCAAGGTAGTTGTTGAAATGTCCCTCAAAGAACTCATGTCCATTTTCATAACCAAGTAATAGCACACCCCAAGCCCTCAAATATGAGGTGGGATGATGATTGGACCACCCTTTCCTCTAAGACCTCCACAAGGAAGAGGAATGAATGTGTGTCTAGTTTTTCAAGTTATTCTTGGACCACCTAATGTGGGCAAAAAGACACCTTATCAAGTGCAAAAATGCTTAAGAAATCATTATGATTGATCAAGAGATCCTTATGAACACATGCCTGAATTCAAACAAATCTTATGAGTTGAGAAAATAGATGAATTCTTTATTCAATATGAAGCTTTTGGACTCACATTGTTGGGAACAACTTTGACATGGTTCCAGCCTCTAGATCACAATAGATTTGTTAACGTTGAACAATTGTTGGAGGATTTCATATGTGAGTTCTCAAAAAAAGGGATTAAGCATAATACTTCTTCTATTCATAGCTTCAAACAAGCAAGCAATGAGTCTGTAAGACTAGCAACCAGAAGGTTTAAGAAATATGTGGTCGAGTATCAGAAAGGCCAACCCAACCAAAAATGATCTCATTATTTAAGAACCTTGGTGTATGAAAAGCGATTATAAACTTTGCATGTGTGTCTCAAGGAATGAGTATACTTGGAGGACAACCTAGCCAATGACATGAAGATTCCTCATACTCCAAGTAAGTCAGAAAGCACTTCTAGTTGTGTATCTACTCAATATAAAAACATGGAAGAATTGGAAAAATTGGTTACCAAGAAGCAATTCAAAACCAACAAGGAAAAAAGCCCTATCAGGCTCAAACCATGCGGATGCCAATTCTAAGGAGATGTGTGCATTGTGGAGGGGACCATCCATCTCATGCTTGTGCAAGAGGAGGACGTATCCCACCACAATAGTATCCATATGTAAGACCACCCATGTAGGGACCAAACTTCTAATGCCACATTGAGCAGAAATACACCAATCACACTACTTGAAATTTTCCTTACAACAAATAACCTAGAAACTCACAACCTCCTCAATATAGGCCTTATGGATATCCACCTAAAGACCAAGCTAGGGCGGCTCCAAGGTATGCTCCATATCAAAGAACCCCAATAACACAAAGACCATATAAGTATCAAGGTTATACTCAACCTCAACCAATGTTGGGACAACAATTGCACTGCACTCATAACGTAGTGTCAATCAAGTATACACAATCAGAAGAGAACTTAGAGAGAGAAATAATACTCATAAGCCCATTGAGAAGCTCTAAAAACATGACCCAAAGCTATGAGCAGATCTCTGGTGATTATTATGCCTATGAATATAATCCCATAGAATATGAAGCAACATATGAGTAGCAATACTACAAATATCATGGCTATTGAGACTCCTAAATATAATGTATGCTACACCTAGATCTCCTTTGTAAGACTACCAATAAGACTCCTTGCACCAATAGGACCTTGTTATAGATGTGGAGGAGATCATTTTATTAGCTAATGTATGATGCCCTACCACCCACATCCTCAAAAAATATGGGAAGGATATTGTAGTGATTGTGGAAAAGAACACCTATTTCAAGATTTCCCAAGAATCCCCCTAGAGCATCTTTACCACTCAAATTAATGTGATTGAAGTAATTGAGTCCTCTGGTAGTGATAAGGAATATATGGTACAATTGAAGGCTATCACATGAGCCAAATCTAAAGAAAACAAAGAAATCCTTTAGTTAGTGATTAGAGACCCAAGCGTCCTATAAGAGAAAAGGAAGAAGACTCCTCACCCCTAATAGTTGAAGATTTTGAAGAATTCTCTGAACGCTCTAAGAAGAGGAAAGGCAAAAATGGAAGACTAGAAGAGAAAATATCAAAAGAAAATGGATTTGGATGGAGAAAAACAAAATTCTACACAAGACATAGGATCTACACAAGTCATCCCAATCAAACAAGACAATGATGTGATGAAGGAAGAACAAACAAAGGACTAGGCAAGATTAATGCTAGCGGATACGATGCTAAAGACTTAAAAAATGTTAGTAAAAACTCACCAGTCTAGAATAGAGGCATGATCTAGTTTAAAACATCATGACTGATGTTACCCTAGAGGAGACCTAGAGAAAGAGACATTGGAATTATGTAAGAAGTTTATTGAAGTTTTTTTAAAATATGCTAGAAAAATCAATCCCAACCATTCCAAAGAGGAGAATTCCAGAGAATAAATTCCAAGAATGCTTATAAACGTTTAACTCACAATAGGGAGAACAAGACTACCCAAAGTGGTTGAAAAGGAATTAGGGTTAGAAACCATGGAAATCGATTCCTTAGTTCCTAAAGTAGAAGAAAATTGGCCACAAGACCTATGGTCCAAGTCCAAGAAGATGAAGATGGAAATTGAGATCCCTCCCTTCATAATATTAGATGCTTTTATAACCTAACCAATGATTGAGCTCGAAATATAAATAGACAATTTTTCTGATCAAGACTTTGAGAGAAAGGAGACAATTAGCCTTACCACACTTCAAAACTACATGGGTGAGTATGAATAGAAATTTCCATGGTCCCACGTTGAGATGCAAAGAGAAAAGAACCTCTGAAGAAGTTTCAATCACTCTAGAAGAGTTGAAGAAGGCTAAAGTCTATTGCTCTCTTACCTTAGAAGATCTTTTGCAAGATAAGACTATTGGGGATGTAAGGGTCATGTGAACTTACCCTTATATTCATATATATATATATATATATATATATATATATATATATATATATATATATATATATATATATATATATATATATATATATATATATATATATATATATATATATATATATATATATATATATATAGAGCATTGCCTCAAGAGAGATCATTATGTGGGTTTCGAGCCTCCCACGCATGTGCACGCGTCTTTCCTCTTCTCTGTCTCCCTCCGTCTCCTCCTTGCTCCTCTTGTTCTGCACACCAAAGCTCTTCATTGGTATCAGAGCATGTTGAAGGCTTGTGTGCAAGAAGCTTCAATGGAAGCTTAGGTCACAAGAGGTGAAAGTGCAGGTTAGCATCTCTTAACAATAGTTCAGTAGTTTGGCCATAACTCGAGCTAAGAAGATCGGATTGATGCATTGTAAAGTTCCCTGTGTAGCTGGCATAGAGAAGTACAAAGTCACAAAAGGACGTAGAACCTGATTCGGACTTTTAGAGTGCCAAAAATTCAAAAAACACAGACTGATGTAGAAGATGAATCTACAATCACTTGGACAACATGTTAGTGTTTTGGCTATAAGTTGAGTTTTACAAATCGGAATGAGACGATTCGACTTGCTATACGTAGCTTGGAATAGCCTCTACAACTTTGTGGAAGAACACAAATCCAAATCCGGAGTACAAGGTACATAGCAGCAGTGTTGTAGGTAGCGAAATATTTTTTATGTGAGTTATGCATATGAATATGCAGGTGTGATCCTATTGAGGATAGAGTATTATTTCTAATCTCGTTACATTGCTAGTCTCTTAGATTACCAGCATGGTATATTATCGGTTTGATGGCACTGACTTTTTGAGATGGAAAGCTCAAATATGGCATACATTGGTTCATGCAGGGTTACACATGTATGTGCATAGAGATGCACAGAGGCCTCGTGACATGCCTGACCATGTATGGATGGATATGGATGCATTGGCCAGTTCCAGTATCTGGTTACAGCTTGTGGATTCTATATATGAGTGTGTTACATATGAGGAGATGAGTAGTGCATTATGGCAGATACTACATGATATGTATGCGAGTCTAGTGACTCATGTGAGACATAGATCACATCGATGACTTGGATGTTGGCATTGTGGTCGTGAGGGCCATACTTGAAGATGTTGCTTCAGGCGGATGTGATGACGACGTCAGAGATATGTAGGTGATGCAGGTCAGGTAGTGATTTCAGGAGACTCTATGGTAGTTGATTATGCTAGTGATGGTGATATCACTTTCTTCTATGATTCATCTCATAATTCCTCTTGTTCATTGGATAACACACATATGGCTTGGTTGCTTGATGCATTAGCCACTTTTCATGTTACTCCACACTGCAAGTGGTTTTGTCGATTCTCAGGTGAGAGTCCTGGATGTGTGCACATGTCTGATGGTATGGCATATGACATTGAGGGTGCAGGAGATGTATGCCTTATGCTACCTAGTGGAGCATCACTTATACTCAGACATGTATGTTATGTGCCTTCATTCCCTATGAGCTTGATTTCAGTTAGCTAGTTACAGGAGAGCAGATGTTATGTGTTCCTTGGTGAGCATCATTTTTAGTTGCAATTGGGACAAATTATGCTTGTCAGAGGTGCTAGGATTAGGCATAGGTATCCACTACATGTACTTCATGTGAGAGTCGCATTCTGGATGCACATGTATGGCATGATTTAGATGCTCAAATGGATGCACATGTAGAGCATGTTTTGGATGTTGATGATGCTTATGGAGAGCATGATTGTTCTGATCATACAAATGCTATTATGGAGCACACATTGGATGATCACTTGGATGCTTTAGAGCATGATGTGGGTTCTCATGTAGAGCATTATGATGATACTCAGTTAGAGTTAGATCATCAGTTTGATCTTGGTGCATGTTGATGTTGTGCAGTTATCTCATGTGGAGCATGATGATACACTTGGTGTGGTAGAGCAGGATAGATCTTATGATACATAGTGTATGCCAAAGCTACTAGCTCTCACGGTGCACAACTAGACATATCCTTGGTTGAGAGGATGACTGATTTAGATGTTGATGAGTCAGCGATCATGCAGTCATTCTTGGATTTGCTCATGCCAGATATTGACATAGATATGTCAAGACATATTTTACTTGATGATGGTGCCTTGGATGCCTTAGATACAAGCATGGCTGACATACTTAGGTTAGCCAGGATAGCACATGTTTTGTTAGCATTCGAGAGTCTGATGTACGAGTTGTTATGCTCGAGACCAGACATTGCAGTTGCTATTGGAGCATTTGCACTTGGAGTTGTCAGACGTTCGATGATTGACATATGCATAGAGCAAGTGGGAGCTTTGCAAGAACTTCATGAGTTCTTGCATTAGTCAAATATGAGCTCGACTCTTATCGATATGAGTCTAGAGGAGTTTGAGGTGCATGGATACACCTTGTTCAAGGCAGTTGGTGTAGGCTCATCTGTATGGGTTGAGATCCACACTCTTCTTGTACATTAGTATATAGTTCTACATCATTCTTTGTATATTTTTCCATTTATGGTCACATTGACCCTTAAGTGGGAGATTGTTGGGGATGTAAGGGTCATGTGACCTTACCCCCATATATATATATATATATATATATATATATACATGTGTGTGTGTGTATCATATATAGAGCATTGCCTCAAGAGAGATCATTATGTGGGTTTTGAGGCTCCCACGCATGTGCACGCATCTTTCCTCTTCTCTCTCTCTCTCTCTCTCTCCCTCGGTCTCCTCCTTTCTCCTCTTGTTCTGCACACCAAAGCCCTTCAAAGACCCACTTTTGAAATAAATTAGCAAGTCAATTTATCCTTAAAGAGCAAATTAGCTCAGAATAGGGGAAAGGTAATTAGGAAAACCCCACAATGCAAATATCCGTGGATAAAATAGGACAATAAAGGTGATGAAGGAAACACTTTCCTTTAAATCACATTTCGAAGAGACATGACTAAAGCTATACTAGATAGTGGTGCTAAAGTAGGAATTGCTACCAAGGAAATCTAGGAAAAATGGGGAAAACTAGCCTTGAGTCCTAGTAGAATGAAACTACAATTTGTAGATCCTCATTAGAGCATCCCTTAGGACTCCTAAAAAATGTGATGTTGACCATATGTTGAGTAGAGTTTGAACACCCTAGCCATATGTCAATTTGGCAAGACAAGCAATTATGAAATGATTTTGGGATGACCATTCATGAGACAAATGAAAGTAGTTCAAGATTGGGGAAGAGATGTATTGTACGTCCAACATCAAGGCACAAACACTAAAATAAATCTCCAAAATTTCTCCTATAGAGATGTTACACCTCTTCTATGGAATCCCATCCATAAAGAATATGATGATGTATCGATCCATACGGTGGGATCTAGTGATCAATCTTGGATGAAAAAGGATTATCAACTATGGATTTGCAAGGAATCCTAGAGAGAAGAGAAAAAATTTCAATGTTGGAAGCCAAGGCAAGATGGAGTGCAACCTATAGAAGATCTAGATTACATGCCTCAAGTATTTCCTGATGAAGCCTTTGAACCACATGGCTAGATGTAAATATTTGCAATCTTACATTTGTATGTAAATAAAGAAGTGATTACCATAAATGAGGAGGTGATCTAAGCCTATACATTATATTGATCCAAGAATTTGATGATGATAAATTAGGAAAGGAAGAAGATGAGGATTATGAAAGTATCATAATGGAATGTGAATTTGATTTAGAGGAACAATATTTGAAAGAAGTAGAAATGAATATCCCTATGTAGCACTTCAAATGATACTAGGTGGAAGAAAGAAAAATTCCTATTCAAATGCCTATGAGAGAGGCACAAGAAGTAGTCTGGTTTTGTAAATCGACAAGGTCTAGTGAGCCTCTCATAGATGCACGAGGTTTTGGGACTCCTATGAGTGGTGTTGATATTCCTATTGGTTATTGATTATGTAATTTGGTTACCTCATCTATTAGCTTTTCATCCTCTTTGAGGAGGTTGGTGTAATCTTCCAAGATAATTTTGATGCTCTCAAGAGGGGCTCCTTGAAACTTGGCGACACTTATGGGAGGGCCTAGTGTGTTTCCTATTGCCACCTCCAAATTCTCTTGAAGCCTTGGTTGTCCTCCCGAACTATTTCTAAATGGCATTTAAGTAATGCCATATTTCGGTTAGGTTTAGCATTCCTTTCCATTAGTGCCCATAAGTGGCCTTATAAGTCTTTGCTTCTTGTGTATATATTTCTTATACTTATGCCTCTAGCTTATTGTAGGACAATTCTGAGGTGGCATGTTGGTCTTCTAACAAAGCATTAGTGTTGAGATAAGGGGAACAACAGACCCTAACCGCCTCATGTGGAAGTGAGAAGTTTCTCCAAGTTGGGGCAAAGAATGAGAGGAGAGGTTCACCCACGCTCATGGAGCAATGGCGACAATGGCCAACGTCACAAGGAGCAAAGGGGAACATCCTCCCAACCATGCACACACACATGCAAATCCATACACCAAGACCAACGCCATTGCACACAAGGAGGCAAGAGAGTAACAAATGACACCTTCTTCCATTACCAAAATGGAGGCCAAGGCCATGGCCAAGGGACCTCCCCCTTTTACAAATGAGGCTCTTCTTTATATAGAGAAGAGAGGCATATGTGAATAAAACATGTGGTCAAAAGACCACATGTGCTAAATCAAAAAGAGAATCTTCATGTGATATGGGAATAACCACCTAGAGAGAGAGAGAGCGCATGGAGAGCTTCTACGTGGGATTTTTTTACTTGTGCAAAAAGCCACTTTATGGAGAAGGCTTCAATACTTTAGACTAAAGGAAATATCAAAAAGGGATTTTAGGAGAGTGTTCATATGGACATCTCCTAATTACAAAAAAGGGGTTTTTTATGAAGGAAAAGGGATGCCATAGCATGAGAAAAATTATGGGAAACCCTTATAACAACACTTCTCCCCCTCCTAGACTTTGTCGTCCTCGACAAAGCTAAGAGAAGAGCATACATAGCTGAAACGACCCAAGGTAGAGTCTTTCAAGTCTGAAAATCTTCAAGTCTTCAAAATCTGCAATTCTTCAGTCTGCAGGGCTTCAAGCTGCAAGTCTTCAGTCTTTACTTCAAGCTGCAAATCTTCAATCTTCAGAGCTGCAACACACCAGTCTTCAATCTTTCAGATCTGCAATACTGCAAGCCCTCAGTCCATCCTTCAATCTGCAACTCTTCAGTCTTACAGCTGAGCGACACAATCCCCTTGGGGGGCAGTCAACCCAGCCTCCATCCAATGTGCCTTTTCTTCAAGGCTCCAACACCTGAAAATTAAACATACACAACAAGTAGACTGAATTTGAAAAGAAGCAGCCACAAAATGTCATTCCATGTTTAGTTTCCGCCTCAGGGACAACTTTCACTTAGGACTTGCTCTTCTAATGAGAAGAGCTCCTGAAAATCTTCTTATCTCTGCAATCCAAAAAATGATGCCAAATTCTGTTATCTCCAAGTGAGTGTGACATATTGCAAATTGCATGAGAAGAATATGTAGTTGCATGTTTAACTCATGTTCCTGCCCTCATTTATACTATGCTCCTAGTCAATCAAGCTTGCAATTTAACATGAGAGTTATGTTTCATAAAATGAAAAGACAATAGTACAACATTATGAGTCCTATCATTTTACAAGCATTCATGAGATTCAAACAACTTATCCAACACTATTCCTGCAAAGCATAGTAGCAAATCATCCATAGGAGGTAAGAAGGATATGAAGTTCTAAGTGTGTTGACTTGCAATATATTGTGAAAAAATAAGCCCTAAATGAGCAATGTGAAACTAGAGAGTTTCTTCCCTAGCAAAAAACAAGCACCCATTCAGAGACTTCACACTTAATTTAGTTCAAGTCTGAAAACTTTCAACCCCCTATGTGCATGTTCACCTGCAAATATCCTTTAAAGGATGCGTGCTCACATTATGCAGAACATTTTGAAGCATTATGTACCCAACCCCCCATATATATTTAAGCCATCGTCATGAGGCACACAATGAGGACAAACAGGGTCAATCATTTATCTTTTCATGCTAAGAATATCTAAGTGAGGCACCGGATGCCAGAGAGCAGTCAGCAATTTCAGCAGCTTATTATAATAGCAACAATGTTATGAAAACATGATGAATGAGGCAAGATTCACATTCCCATGTGCAAGGGTAGCCACGACCATGCATCAGACATTCCAACACCTAGTGGCTTGCTTCTAGAGTTTCCAAACTTCAAGTTTTTTAACATAACATCATCCTGTGTCAGCAAGCGACCTAATGCATAGACCTGTTCAAAAATCCACACCACCTGGACACAACCCTGGAGGGTAGCCAAAAAGACATCACCTTAGAGTGAGCACCATGTTTCTTAGGAAGATGTATTGGACCTTCCTTCCGCCTGGTTTGATTTCAAGGAACAACGATAACAAGATGCATCTGAAACATGAAACTCATGAATTAAGTATATCCCTAAAAACAATAATCCTCTAATATTTTCATGAGCTTGGATGATGTAACCGCAATACTGTTGAGAACAAAATTGATGGATTCAACAAGCACTGCAGAATAATAGCACTCAGGCATGGCTGCAAGACTAAAAACATTATGACATAACACGATACTGAAGCAATCAGAAATATAAATTCGTCATATCGTATGGATGCATGTTCTCAAACTAGAACGAATCTATTTCCACAGAGTGAAACAAGCATTAGAGAACTGGACACCAAGATTCGCAGAGTATAGACAACCCGCCTTAGCAACTTTCCTGACCAATCCCTTATGGAGATGGGAGAGGTCAGCCTATTTTAGCTCAAACCAGTGGTGTTCTGAGGTCAAACAAAGAAGTACAATCAGATTATTAAATATACATACACAATGAGAAGATAAACATGTCCTGAAGCATGAGGCCAAAGTCATCAGCACATAGGGCAATCTTCAACGTGCTTGGCCAACAGCCAGCCATGGACAACAAACCGATGAATGGGTTTGAGAAGTTGAACACATGAATATCTATGTCATAAAGATATCAACTATCTTATTGCCTTTTCCCCACTAAAATCATACTTCCAAGCTCCGTCTTCCAAAACTTCAAAATATGAAAGATCTTGAAACATTCAAACAACAAAAGATTCAAGTCATAGTCACACCTCCCCTTTTTTGATGGCCCAAAATTTATCCAGCTTCTGCAATAATGTGTACTTAACGATGTATCAACCCAAAGCATTAATAATTATTGGAACCTCATCCTAGTAAAGATTGGAGACGGGCCTACTCAGAACATGCGGAACTCACAGACTTCATTATTTCAATCAAGGTACATATGGCTTTTAATTTATTCAAGAAGGCTACACCCGCAGGGGCATGTACATGCCCAACTCAATCTTTAACTAATGGAATCACCAAGAAAGGTGGAGCACATTATGATTTTCGTATAAGTCTATCCTTTTGAAAAAAACCCATAAATTTAGAATGTTAAGAGAAAAATCCAATCAATGTGCTTCCATCATATGCTTAAGAACTATAATAATGCATCTTGTGTGCTCGCGTGGGATTTCAAATGCAAGGCTTTCAAAAAAAAATTCATCCCTTTGAGTTATGACCTGTGGAGTTTTGGACACAAACCCCACTGGATGGGTTGTTACAAAACCTTATACCAACATTTCTACTTCTACACAATAGTCAAGGTTAGTCAGTAGCAACGGAAGCCCGAATTGTGAAGGTGCATAGAACTTCTAGGAAAGATAACATGAAAAAGAAAAATTTTGCAGCTCTGCACCAACATAACTCCTTAAAAAGATCATTTGTGATGCTTTTATATCCCTACGCAATTGCAAATCTTGAGAAAATCCTATGACCATAATGGCATGTTGCCATAGATTCCTTAGAGTTGTGGAGGGTGTGCCACCAACTTAGTCATAAACCTTGAAATGAAGCTATTTAGAGTCTCGAGTCCTAGGCACGGACACTAGGATGGGAGATTTACAACAAATAGTATTCATGAGGCACAGGAATCTCCAAAACAGTGGACACTTACTCAAACCATACTAGTTATCCTTCACAACAAAGATGTGAAACTATATGTCAGCTTGATATATTGCTCCTTGTATTTGGAGAGTTCAAGATAAATAAACTCTACAGGCATCCTGAAAACATAAAAACGGAGAATCTGAATCATATCCTTGAGGAGTATTAAAGTTATTGGCAAGTTCTAATCACAGCATTCCAAGAGATACGAGCACATGACTGTTATCTGTAAGAGAAACCTTGCATGCCCAACATAGTACGAAGAGATGCATATAGTGCACCAATCAACGTGAACTTTATCTTGCACAAATACCACAAATAGAGAAAGAGTGCACACAGTTATTTTTATGGGGCACGCTCAACATCCGCATGTTGTACCCAAAAGGTCCTGCATGGTCGATGTGAGATTTTAGCCTTAACTGCATGCCCTGAAAACCTCCATGTGACATTATCAGCATAGAGTGACCCTAACAGTAACAACCAAGCCGAGTGACTCAACTCCCTTGAAGGGATGTGAAATCCAAATCATCCGCCACGAGGATGAGCAGAGCATGACCCCGCCATCGAAAAATTATGCGTCAATGGAGGATCCAAGCACTAGGCTTCGAGGTGATGCAATATCTCCGCAGTGTCGAGGAGCAAGGAATGACCCGCAGGAAGCTGTTGTAGAAATAACGAGCGAGAGGTGATACATACCCAAAGGGAAGGGGGAAGCCAAGGTCAAACCCAAGGGCAGAATGCCTATGTGCGGTCTGAGAGTAAGAAGCTCCACCTTGAGTTTCAGTAGCCTCGAAGGAATGTATGGGTAGTTGCCATAGAATTCTTCTAACAACACAGACAAGAAGCCCAGGGAGCCAAAGACTCCACCCAAGAGAAATGAGTAGGTTAAAGAAAAGAGAGGAGGTGTGATTGCGGAACCAGAACCTCCCATACACCCGGAGAGAGTGGTGATTCTTTCTTCTGCAGAATATGCAGGTCGATTATCATTGCATGGAGCAAAAGAGTAAAAAGAACACTAGAATCAGCCCTTCATCAGAAACTATATTCCAATCCACATGCGTGGCAGTCGACAGGCAAAGAAACCATTAAAGCTCACTTCCACAAGTATCCTGAGCTTCAGACTTCTGAGGGGGACTCATGACACAACCCGAACAGCTTGCGCAAAGGAGAAGGGCACCCTCGAAAGCTCGCTTCAAGCATAGGAAGGTCAACTAGAGATCCCTTATGCCCTCGTGCATCAGAGATCACCAGGGAGCATAGCTCGACCTATTGGGAGAAAACAAAGAGGAAGTAGATGGGGTGAAAGAGGGATCGTTCTCTCCTCCCCTTCTTGCTCGAATCAAGAGAGTAAAACGTCTCCCCAGCCATTTGCACCAGTGTTGTCAGAGCATACCATACCAGAGATGGGATAGAGGGTAGATTAATGCACATCCCTTCAAGCCGTCTGCGTGACAATCCGTGCAAAAAAAAGAGAGAAGGCATTAAGAGAATTCAACAAGCTGTCAAGTTCGAATGAGACTTTTATATATTTGTGGGAGGATTTAGTGTTGAACGCATACACATGAGAGAACAAACATCGTGGGAATTTGGAATGCATAAACCACATAAACTTCAACCTCTTGTTTTTACTAGAAATGAAGAGAGGGAGGGAAAAGAAATGAAAATACCATCCCTCTTTCCAAGGCATACACTAAAATAGAGGTGTCAGAGATGGAAAGTGATGCCAGTGAGTGAGTGTGTGAGAGTGTGGATATGTGAGAAAAGAGAAAGAGAAGGGGGTTAGGGGATGTTTTTTGTGCAACAAACAAAAATAAAGAACTAAACTACTCAAAAATTAACAAATAGGGGGTACCCTAGGCCAACCGAAGGCCACACGTATTCATCATCCTCCAAGTGTCAAGGTGCATCTCACGAAGTATGGACACGCAAACTTGGAAAAACCAACGGCTAAAGGCCGACGTCCCCGGCAACGGCGCCAAATTGTTGAGATAAGGGGAACAACAGACCCTAACCGCCTCACGTGGAAGTGAGAAGTTTCTCCAAGTTGGGGCAAAGAATGAGAGGAGAGGTTCACCCACGCTCATGGAGCAATGGCGACAATGGCCAACGTCACAAGGAGCAAAGGGGAACATCCTCCCAACCATGCACACACACATGCAAATCCATACACCAAGACCAACGCCATTGCACACAAGGAGGCAAGAGAGTAACAAATGACACCTTCTTCCATTACCAAAATGGAGGCCAAGGCCATGGCCAAGGGACCTCCCCCTTTTACAAATGAGGCTCTTCTTTATATAGAGAAGAGAGGCATATGTGAATAAAACATGTGGTCAAAAGACCACATGTGCTAAATCAAAAAGAGAATCTTCATGTGATATGGGAATAACCACCTAGAGAGAGAGAGAGCTCATGGAGAGCTTCTACGTGGGATTTTTTTACTTGTGCAAAAAGCCACTTTATGGAGAAGGCTTCAATACTTTAGACTAAAGGAAATATCAAAAAGGGATTTTAGGAGAGTGTTCATATGGACATCTCCTAATTACAAAAAAGGGGTTTTTTATGAAGGAAAAGGGATGCCATAGCATGAGAAAAATTATGGGAAACCCTTATAACAACAATTAGCAACAATTAGGTTGAAATTCCTTTCTTGTAATTGAGTTGATTGAGCTTGAAGTGCAATGTATGCCAATAGGTTGTATTCCTATTGGAGTTGGTTGGCACAGTTTACCATGGTTGGGAGGGTGTAGTCAGTTGTAGATGTGTGCCTAATGAATGCAGTTTGAAGAGGGTATGATAGAGGGAGAAAGGGAATGGGAAAGGGAGAAGTGGATGCAATGGAAAATGTCATTGTGGGTGAAGGTGATTTTGGTGGAGGGGGGATTGGAAATTGTGGAACTATGGGGGTGGAGGAGGTACAATGAGTGGAGGGGAAATGTCCATTGGATCAAACATGTTGGTGTGCGAGGCATCAATCATGAATACTAATACTCTAGTGGAATGAATGTGGTTTCTGAAAAAAAATGTTCTTATGTGAGGGTAGGTTGAATACCAGGTGCTAAATAGGATGGACTGCATTGTGTGTTCAAGGCAGCAATGGAATCCCAAAATGAAGGGCATGTCTAATATAATTGGAATGTGGAGGAAATAGTTGGGGTGAATTGAGGAGGGAAGGAGTAGCATTGGGTGCTTGAGAATGAAACAAAAAAGGGTTGGAGGGGAGGGTAAGGTGTAGGGGTGGTGGGATGACCGATTATGGGATATGAAAAAGAATATGTAGTTGTAGAGATGCTAACATGGTACAAGGGGTTACCAATAGATGAAAAATGTTGTGAATTATCTTGTTGCACACACTCTCAATGGCTTGAGAGAGGATGAAAGGTAGAAATCATTCACCACATCAGTTTATGAGGGATTCCCTACAAGAATTTGATCAATTAGTCACATTGATGGTGACCGAGGAGATGAACCAAGGAGGTTCACAATCAAAGGGAAGCCAAGCCCAAGTTTTCTATGCAGGTAGAGGCAAAGGCAAAGGAGGTGGACAAAACTCGCAAGGCAGAGGGAGAGGAAGGTCAACCTCAAGCTCAAGCAACCAAGAAAGCTCCAACCAAAGCTATGGATCAAGAGGAAGAGGAAGGAGTAGAGGAGGAAGATCACATGGAAGAGAATCATCCAATGGAGAATGCTACAATTGTGGAAAACCGGGCCATTATGCAAGAGATTGTTGGTCAAAAGGAGGAGCCAATCAAGGATACAAAAGGAACCAAGGTAGTTATGCTAGTACTTCAACAAATTCTGAAAATGAGAACTTGCTTATGATGTATGGTTCAAGTGAAAGAGTCAATTCAGATTTTACATGGTACATTGATAGAGGTTGTAGCAACCATATGAGTTGCAATAAAGAAGTTTTCTTTAATTTACATTCACCCATTACTCAAGGACATGTTGAGACAGGGGATGACACTGAACACAAGATTACACATGTGGGAGATGTTGCATTGAATGGATCTCAAAGCTCCAAGGTGTTGAAGGATGTGTTGCATGTGCCAACCATCACAAAGAACTTGGTTTTTGTAGGTCAAATGGTTGAAAGAGGTTACGAGGTGAGGTTCAATGAGCAAGGATGTTTTGTTGAAGACCCCATGCAAGACTAAAAGCTCATAGCAAAAGGAAAGAAGCAAGGAAAACGATTCACCATGGAGGTAGAGCCATCAACCCCTCACACTATCTACTTGTCAATTGGAAATAAACAGATTGCAGAAATCGACTTATGGCATAAAAGAATTGAGCACATAAACTTACAAAGGATGAAGGACATGCAAAGGAAGGGGTTGGTGAGTGGTCTACCTGATCTTACATCTTAGAATATGCAACATTTGTGCCATGCTTGTCGATTGGGAAAACAAAGCAGATTGCCATTCAAGAAGGGAGCACATGTGAGCAATGAAGTGTTGAATCTCATACACACATATGTATGGGGACCTACAAGGGAGCCATCCATTGGAGGTAATAGATATTTTGTCACATTTATAGATGATCATTTAAGGTTTGTTTGGATGTATTGCATGAAGTCAAAGTCAGAGGTGTTTTACCACTTCAAGAGGTTCAAGAACCTAGTGGAGAAGGAAACATGGAAGTATATAAAGACTCTCAGATCAGATGGAGGGGGAGAGTATTTTTCAAATGAATTTTCAGATTTTCTACATGACCATGGCATCAAAAGGCAATTCACTTGTAGGTATACACCTCAATAAGATGGGGTGGCAGAAAGGAAGAATAGATACATAGCAGAAGTGGCTAGATCTTTGTTAAATGAAATGAATGTTTCTAACTCTTATTGGGCCAATGCAACAAATATAGCCATATACATTATGAATAGGTGTCCAACCTCAGGAGTACATGGAGTTACAACTTATGAAGCTTTGTGTGGTAAGAAACCCAACCTTTCACATCTCAAAGTATTTGGTTTTGTGTGTTATGTTCACATACCTCAAGAATTGAGACACAAGTTAGACCCGAAGGCAGATAGGTGTATATATCTTGGATATTCTTCAGCCAAAGGGTTTTAGATGCTATAAGCCTTGCACCAAAGAGCTTAAGGTATTTAGGGGTGTAATAGTTGATGAGTTGCTGCCTTGGTATGGTAACAAAGATGTGTTACAGGTTGATGATGCATATGAAGCTGAGAACAAGTTCAAAGAGAAACAACAAAGCATGGAGATAAGTGGTCCAACCACTTCAAGAACACCATCTGAGGAAATTACTACATCAGCTTGGCATGGAAGGACAAGGAATGAATCTCATTCAAGTGAAGGAAGTAGCAAAGGAAATTGCAGTTGGAGAAGCAATATTCAAGTGTCGACAGTACTACTTCAGTGGACTAAGAGGTACATATTCTTATCAATTATCTCATACTAAGAGGACTATGAACAGCCCATGACGGCAACCCGGTCCCAAACATTGAGGGTCACCTGCAAGCAAACAAGAAGGAAGGCTGTTAGAAGATCCTCTAGTCCACTTTCATCAACTTCATCAGTAAGGAGCATGGCAGGATAGGTAGACTTGGAAACCTTACTCTCAAGATTAAATATAAAATTTCCTTCTTTCAAAGGCCTAGCTCAGGAAGATCCGAACGAGCATATTAGAAGATTTTTGGCACTATGCAAAACTAGAGGCTTAATGGGTAGGGAGGATGCCTTTTTGATACTCTTCCCTGCCACATTAGAAGGATTAGCCGATAAATGGTTCAGCCAGTTTGCTGAGAACCATTTTACAACTCGAGACCTAATGAAAGATGCATTCAAGAATCAATTTCAACATGGAAATACTGCAGAGATCATCATAGAGGAATTAGAGAATTCTTCTCCTATGCTCAAATCTCCTTGGAGTCCCATCGGGCGTGCCAAATTTTGTTGGGGGATTCTTGGACAAGAAGGAATTTGAGTATTTGTAGGAGAAAAGGGAAAGGCAAGAAGAGAAAATACACATTAGAAGCCTGCGCCGATTGATTATAATAAGACAATTACAATGGGGATGCACAATACACTGAAATGCTTCAGTGCAAAATCCCAGAGAGTGCTCAATTACAAAATACCAAGTACCCAAAGTCTTCTGAAGTCTTGTTGCTGTCGGACTCCTCTGCACCAAACCTCCACCTTCTCCAAGCCTGCACTTGTGCACACCTTGCACCAAGCTTCCAATAAGGGGGAGGGCTGGATACCTTCTGTCGGCACGCGCACACTGCAATGAGACCTTGGGATCCTTGGGAGACTAGCTTAGCACTCCTCTGCACACTTCCTTGGTCACTCCTCATGCACACCTTGCACATCACTTCTCTGTGTCGCACACTGGTGACTCTTGCACTTCTCTCCCTTGCTTCCCTTAGACTATGCTCCCTCTTGCTTACACTTAGAAAATTGTCCCAGAATAGTCCTTGCCTTGATTTGAGTGTCGATTCATGTACGCTCCTAACTGCAAGAGTATCTTGGTGCTCACTTTGATGTCCCAAGATTTTCTTCACAAGTGGGCAGCCAACGACTCCCTGTTTTGTCTTGTAGTGACTTTAGAGTAAAACCAAAAAAATTTAATTGGGGGGCCATACTTTCACTTCTGCGTACGCTGCTGCTTCACATACCTTCACATTTTCCTTTTAACTCTTCAAATGTGCACATAAGGGAGGGTTCACCTGAACCTTCCAAAACACTTTAAAAACACTTTGAACCTTAGGGAAATTAGAGAAATACCTCTGCAACTTGCAACCCACTTTCCCAATTTACCCTTTGTGGACAATTAATTGTGCACTACCTGTGCACTTTGACACCTGCACTTTTAGCACTTTGACTTTGCACTTGTTGACTTTGACCTTGAATTTGTTTTTAAATTTGATTGTAGTTGACTTTCACTGCGGTTGACTTTGACCAATATGACTTTTATGGGCTCAACACTTTGTTGATTCTGCCATGACCTCTTCTTGACTGCAGAGTGTTTAAAGTTGTTGAGGAACCTGTGTTCCTCCAAGAGCTTAAGCGTCAAGGTAAGCAACCTGCTACTAATGAAATAGACCCAAGTAATGTAGAGAAACGAACCCACATTCATTTTATAAAGGAAGCACTTTGACTTGTAGAAGAGGAATGTCTATGCTACATGCAAGATCAAACATCTCAAGAAGAAGCACAATGGAGATAACAAGAAGATTAGTTGTAGTAGAGGAAGCTGAAGGAGGCAAAGGGCTACTGTAGAAGACACCAAAAGGAGACGAGTTGCTAAGGAGCAACAAACTCACAAGTGGCCTCTTGTTTCATAACACATGTAAAGAAATGTGGAAAGGCCATCTACTTCACAGATAATAGAGCAAGAACAATTCTCACCGACAATCAATGAAAAGTACCAATTTTCGTACTTTCACAAAGCGATGCCCAAATCCCTAGCAAACTTAGTCGAGTAGGGTTCAAATCCCTATGCTCTAGTGTTCTTCAATTATCTATCCCTAGTTTATGAAGGATTACCAAATTTACTCCCATACTCTAGCAAATGCAACCAAGTTATTGACCTTATGTTCTTTACAGATGGAGAAAGATGAACATAGTGTTCATGTTGAAGCTGTTGAGATGGTCAAAATGCAAGAAAAAATGCTTCTACTCACGCAACAGAATACAAAAATGAAAGATTCTCTAGTAGCTAGATCAACATTTCAGAAGAACAAGTACACGTAATGAAAATAAAGCTCAATGACCTCGAAGTGTATATTGAGGAAATTACAAAACATAGGCAGGAAGCAATGGAACAACTTCATGCTATTAGTTCTTATGGACAAGGATGACTTACAAAATCAAGATGCCATGCTTATCACAGAGAAAGACTCATTACCGGCCTCAATTGTGTCACTAATGGAGAATTTGCAAGTAGCTTTGACTAAACTTAACATAGTGAAGGAGTTAGAGCTACAATTGAAAGATGCTAAGAAAATCATTGTGGAGAATGTAGATATGTTGGCAGATAAAGAAGAGGAGATCACTGAACAAAAATGAGTGAAGACAAAATTGTAGATGACCATTGAAAATAAAGATGTTGATTTAGTGCAAAAGGATACAAAAATTTAGGAATTACACAATAAACTAAAGAAATGGATGCTGCAACTCATGATTTTTTGGAACCAATGACAACCAAAATTTCAAAAGCAAAGACTGGGGTAGCAGCCTAGAAAGCGCACTTAATAGACAACCCTAATGAAGAATATTTTGGGATGTCCAGAGTCAGGAGTACACCTTAGAGAAATTTTTGATGAATTTTTGTATGATTTAAATAGAATCCAGAATCTGTCTTTTGATACAGACGACTTGTAATATCTAGTGGGTTCAAGTGCACCATGCATGCCAGTGTAACGTGGGAGCCGATTTGACTTGTTTGACTTAATATTGTAATTTATTTATTTTTGCACCTTTAGAGTTCCTAGAACCGCTAATGGCTAGGAAACGTATTTGTCTTGTAACTGATTTATGGAAGTTATAAAGGGATGTTCACAAAGAGAGAGAGAGAAGCATGACTAGCAAGAAACTCAAGAGTAGTCAAGGTTGTACAAAAACCTCGCCCATAGTTGGAGGTGCAGATTGTATGTGCGAATTGTAACTCTCTCTGATATCACGATATTTTTGCACTGTAATGGAATGATTATCTTTCCATCATTTCTTGTGCCTATCTTCATTAGACTGTGGATTTGAGTATTCCATTTTGTTTATTCTAAATACTCTATATAGTTACGGAATAGAAATTTTCCGCACTTTGTGATGCATGCTTTGTTGCAAACAAGAGTTGTAAATATTTCTTGACAATTTATTAGATTTTTCTTTTGAAAATATTACAAGAAGGAGAGCTAAAATAGTGTAATTGTTTTCTATTTTTTACTTTCCATTATAGAAAGAACTAGTCTTGAGGGAGCCACTATAAGTAGTCCAAGCCCCTTGCCTATAATATTTGTTTTTTGTCAAATTAAGGGGTGGGCTCTCTCTTCTTGAAAATTGGCCACTTTGCTTTTCCTCACTTTTTGAGCATGTGTATTGCTTGGTTTTGAGTCTGTCATCTTTTCAATGTCTATTTACTTGCTATCTTTGATGTTTGTGATCTTCTGAAGATAATTCACATGATTAAAGTCTTCTTAGATGATGAGTATGAGTGAAGAAGATATTCCTGCAAGTTTTATGAGCTCTATATAGGGCTCCAAATTTTCCTCTTTTTCATCTTTTCGTACGTTCAATTCTAATAATCCCTAAGACGTGTTCGAAAGGAGCTATTGCACATGACAAATGGGTAAGTATTGGGTGAGATATGATCATTTTTGTTATCCATGTTTCTTTTTTATCATGATAAGAGAACTCTACTTGGATTTGGAGAGGAGCCTTGGATTGATCACTTTGGATAGCTACTTAGCCATCTAGCCACCCCTCAACATGGTAGGTGAAACCTCATTAGAACTTGGCTTGGGAAGAGGTTTTGATAGCCTGAAGGCTTAGGCGATAAGGTCTTACTTTTCCTAGCTTTATTGACTTGTGGAGATTTGTTAGCCGTGCTAGAGGAGAAGGATGTAGACATTGACACCAAAAAAGTACTCAAAGTGTACATGAGCAAGGATACGGGAGGCCAAGTAGTCATTTTTTCAAAGATATGGTGATTTTAAAGATTACAAATACCATTATACATGCAATAATGATTTTAATGACTAAATTTGTAACATAAATTCCCAATTTTATAAATTACCAATCCGTTTTGTGCAAGCCAAGGATTACTCAAGACTGAAGAGCTTACTAAAAATTCACATACTAAATTTCATAATTTTTAGACCTGTACAAACCACGACACTATTTTTTCAAAGACTCACACACACTCCATTTCCACTATTCAATATATCGGCATCACAAGAAAAAACAATGGAACCAATGGATATATCAGCATATTTACTAGTATAAGCACCCCTTTCCCCACTTTAACCCCACCCTTCTCCCCCATATATTACTTAGTAGAAATAAAATATGTAAGGTGCACACATGCATAAAATTAGAGTAAAAGTGGTTAAAAGTCGAGATGAAAGTAGTGGTCTCTATTTTTAGAAGAGCTAGTCGCTTGTGTTGAAAACCTCTCAAGAAAAAGAGTGATTCTCTTAGTGTAGCTAGCCAGATTGAGTGATTCATGTTGCTTCATGAAGTTTATAACATGTACTATATATCTAAGCCTCTGTTTCTAAAAAGACAATAAAAAATCTCACACAAATGCATGCTTTATTAGACCACTCTCTTTCAGGTATCCATTATCTCACTAGAGATATACCTCTATTCATAGTTTCATATCTCAACCAATATGAGGTCTCTTTTAGTGTTTAAAATTGGAGGTGATACCTTATCTCTAATAATTTTAGTTTATACTAGAATTGATGATCCATTATGAAGTTTTTCATCTATGCTAATACTCTTCAAGTCGGACATCTTTGCACAACTTTCTATAGTAGGTTTTGATAACCTAATTTCAAACTACTTTTTTTTTGTGAGCTATAATCTAGATTTTTTGATGTTTTTGTTTCTAAAGCATCCTAGAAAAAGTCTATGCTCATTTTTAATAATTATTTTTACTTAGAGAAATTCTGTTGATTTTTTGTTCGACAACCAACAATGTCTATTTTATTGATAGCTTGCAGACAGGCTTGATCTTACAAGTTTGGAAACATACGTTTGATCTTTTGAAGACCTTGTGTGGCTCCATCATTTTTATTTGTTCATTCATATTTTTACAAGTGTTTAAATGTAACATTGTGGTGTCCAAGCTATTTTGGTATCATATCTTTAATAAAGCTTATTGGATTATCTTTATTGTGATTAGCAATTCAACATGGAAAATTTGAGTGCACCTATTGAGAAGTTATTTGATGAGAAAAATTATCCCATGTAGAAATTTTGAATGGATTCCTATCTCATTTCCAAAGGTTCATACACAAGCATATAGAACAAGAGAGCAAGAATAGGTAGAAAGAGACAAAGAATTTTATTTATTATATCACAAACAATTTTGAAAACTATGCTTGGACATATAAGAGGTTTGAATATGAATAGAGAATCTTGGAGTTCTCTAGAAATATTCTTTGCAACTAACACTAAAGCATGGAAAATGCAACTTATTAGTGAGCTTACATAAGTAAAAAAGAAGCCACAATAATCAATAAATGATTATGTTCTTGAGGTTAAATATCTTATTGAAGCATTAGCCTCTATTGATGCATCTCCTCATGAGGATATAAAGTCTAATATCATGTTAAATGGCCTAAGATAAGATGAAGATAAAAGTCATTTATTACATCTATCAAGACTCAAGAGAATCTATCATCCTTTGAAGATTTCCAAATGCCCATGCATGATGACCAAAGAAATTGACATAGGAGGCAAAAAAATAAGAAGTGTTTGATATGTTGAAGAAGTTTAAATCATTGACTGAAAAGAAAATAGGTAGAAATATAAGGAGATTGAGATCAGATAGAGGAGGTGAATATTTAACAAGGTTTGACATTACATTTAGTGTAACTATGTTGTCTAAATTTATGGACAAACCCACATATGTACATATACAAGTAGCTAAAAGGGTCTTGAGATATTTGAAGGGTACATTAAATGAGGTTTTGTGCTATAAACATCATGAAGTTATGGATCTAAAGCATACAATGGTGCATATTGGGCGGGAAATAAGGATGATAGAAGAAGTACATGTTATTTTCGTATACTAATTTGCTTTCATGGAGTTCTTAAAAAATAGCTTAGAGTAGCACTTTCAAGCATATGAGCTGAATATGGGAGTCTTCCAAATGTAGTATGTTAGATTATGTGGCATTTGAAGTTTTATGAAGAAATGAAGCTACCTACATCACATCCATTACTCTTTTGAGATAATGTGAGTTCATAAAAACTAGCATCTAATCCAACATAGAAAAACAAACATTTTGAAGTACACTATCATAATTCACTCATTCCAAATCTGAAAAGAAAATCCAAAAAGTACCTCCTTTGCATTAATCACATGACATTTCCCATTAACAACAACTCCTAAAAAATATTTTGGCTCTTCGAGATCTGAAATTTTAAACTCTTACAAAGCTTTCTTTAGATAGAGATCATCAACATATATAAATATACCTGCCTATTATCTTCATTCTTTATGTACAATGAAGGATCTGTACTACTTGGGTTGTATCCAAACTTATTTAGATACTCTACCAATCTCTGATTCCATGCTCGTGGTGCTTGCTTCAATCCATAAAGTTGCTTCTTCAACCTGCAAATAGAATTTGGATGGTTCTCATTTTCAAATCCAACGAGTTGACTCATGTATACCTCTTCCTATAGATCTCCATTGAGAAAAGCAGTTTTGATGTCGACTTGGTACAACGGCCATGACCTTGAAGCATTGATTGTTATTAAAGTTCTAATTATTCCTATCTTTGCAACCAGGCTGAAAAGTTCATGATAATCTATGCCTTGTGTTTGTTTAGATCCTTTGGAAATCAATCTAGCTTTATGTGTAGTTAGTAAACCATCAGCATTCCTCTTGACGTTAAACACCCATTTGTTTGGAAGAATCTTGATACCTTCTTTTTTTTGTCACTAGCTCCCATGTGTGATTATCTTTGATAGCTTTGATCTCCTCTTTCATAGCTTGCATCCATTCCTTTTGTGTGCAAGCTTGTTCACATGTCTTAGGCTCTTTGTCTTTGATGACCTGCATCATATATGCAAAATGTTTTGCCATGAAACTATCATAACCCAGCCTTTGAGTTGGATACCTTGTCCTTGAAGATGTTCTTTCATTGCCTTTAGAGAATTGCTTCTTTAACCTATTCAGCTTTATCTTTGGAGTGATTACCACTTAATATTCTTCTTCACTTGCATCTATCTCACTTTCTTCTTTGGGGATATTTCATGGTTCTTTGAGTCATCTTTTGCATGCATCTCATGGCTCTTGAGCTTCTGTCAAGAGGGTTTTGAATTGCTCATACGAAATGTGATATTTAGGGGTCCAAAAAAATGTGTGAGGTGGGATAATGGCATATACCTTGTGTAGGAGAAGCAGATTGTTTACTTTTAGACAAAGGAGGGATCCATAAGACCATCTCAATTTCAATAGAGTGAAGGCTTTATTAATTGCCCATGAAAATTTTGGAATCTTTGATCTATACCATAATGATAGGATCATATTGTATCTCTCATTTTGTGGGATAATTTGTTATATAATTTTAGTGGTGATGTGTGTGAAAACACTTAGGACTATTGAGGCAATTTTCTCCTTGTTTAGGAGGTTCTTTTCCCTAGCTTATATATATATATATATATATATATATATATATATATATATATATATATATATATATATATATATATATATATATATATATATATATATATATATATATATATATATATATATATATATATATATATATATATATATATATATATATATATATGTGTGTGTGTGTGTGTGTGTGTGTGTGTGTGTTTGTGTGTGTATGTGTGTGTATATGCATATAACCCTCATTCTGTATTTGAGCTTGCCTTGTCCTCAAACTCCAACAATGGGCATTAGAGAAGGTCATCAATGTCTAGAGGGCATCCGCAATACCCCTCTGTGAACTATCTCATAAGCACAGAAAATTTGGTAAGCATACCTACAGTCAATAGTGCTTCCAAAAGACTTCATCTGGCAAGGTAAACAAAATTATTTGTGCTATTTTTAGCCTCTAAACACACTATCATAATGACAATGCAGGAATATTTTTCCTTTTGTGCAACACACACACACACACACATATATATATATATATATATGTATATATATATATATATATATATATATATGTATATATATATATATATATATATATATATATATATATATATATATATATATATATATATATATATATATACACACACACACACACACACACACACACACATATATATATATATATATATATATATATATATATATATATATATATATATATATATATATATATATATATATATATATATATATATATACCGGTTTACTAGTATAAGCATCTCAAAGTTTGTTATAGGTTCAAAAGTGCTTGATTGGGTATTTTTGTTGAACTTTTTGGGGAAGAAATTCTTTTGCATCAAGATACAATCACTTGCCATGGCTAAAGACAATTATGTGGTTTGTATGTTGGTTGTTGAGGAAATAAGTTGATTAGTTTTAACTACCCATAATGGAATATTGTGCAAGGTGTTCAGATACGTCCTCCTACACCTACAAATATTGTGGAAAAAAGTGATGTAGGTCTTGTTGAAGATGATGATCTTCATGTTCTTGGTTGTATTGCAGCTCCTATTGTAGGTAATGTAAAGAAGCTTTGTTGGGATGGTAGAGATGGAGAGGCACATTCATTGATAGCTTTTTCGAACAATTGTCCCATTATCCCTCACACTCACTTATGACAAAGCTTCTTGGGATACTATTCCACACTATACCAAACAAGAAATGAGAATTGTGTTTCTTATCTTTAGAGAAAATTGGAGAGTGAGTTTATGAATGAGGAGATTCATTGGAAACTTTTCTAACAAAGATCAAGGGTTTGAAAGACTAGCTGATTGTTGCACATGAAGTCTACCAAGTAGTTAGTCTCTGGAGATTGTTCTTAATGTTATTTGAGATTGTAAGAGTCTTGCTTCTAACCTTTGTTTCATGATCAAAGGCAATCCGAATTCCCTAATGTTTGAAGACTTATTCTGTTTTTTCATAGGAAGATCAATCTAGGCAAAACATGTCAATTATGTGTGTTGCAAATCAAGCTTTTGCAAGTATTGTAAGGCAAATGATGATGTCATTAATATTTGTTATAAACTAGGTGGGAAAGAGGCAAAAAAGAAAGAGCTTGCAATGGATTTTGCAGAGGCATCTACTCCTAAAATTTAGTCTTCTAATCTTATTGAGAATGAAGAATGGGTGTTTAGCACTCATTGTAATTATCGTCCATCTTCTCATGAAAATGATGAGGTTTATGTTCAAAATTTGGGCTTCACCACATAACTTTTAGCTTGAGACTATTTCTAGCTCGAGGCTATCATTTGTGTAGAATATGTACTTTATAGGTCCCCCATTAAAGGATTGCAATCTATCACTCCTTATAAGGCTTGGCATAGTGGTAAGTCATATTTTTCTTATGTACATATTTTTGGTTTTTGGCATATGCATTGGTGGTACTGCAAAAACACAGAACATTGGAGGTTGAAATGTGTTCTTGTTGGATACCATTCTGAAACTAAGGGTTATTGTTTGTATCACCTATTGGATAAAAGGATTTTGGTTAGTCAAGATGTGATATTTGTAGAGGATGAAATTCAACCCCTTATTTCATGTACATAGGAGACATTAGTTAGCTCAAAATATGTGTATGAAACTTTATTGCCTTTGTTCACTACTGAGAGTATCTTTGAGTGAGGTGATTTCTTAGCCTATGTAGGTTTCACATGATCATACATGTCATTCTCTTTTCATGATGATATACATGATACAATTATTTATGAGAGAGCTAACATTACAAAAGCTAACACTATACCAAAATGTTTGGTGCAGACTTTGACAAAAAGCAAGTTAGATGCAACTTTTGTATATCATACATAGTGAAGATTGCATTCTGCTCTTTTTGCACCAAATTTTTATACAATGGTGGTTTCTAGTCTTTGTAATGAGAATAAGCCTATATCTTTTGGTGAAGCACATAATTCAAGAAATTGGACATTGATATGTAATCAAAATATGATGCTATTATGAAGAATGGTACTCAGAGTCTATGTGATTTGATTCATGTTTCAAAGACCATTTGCACTAAATGGGTCTATAATTTCAAAATCAAGCTTGATGGTAGCATTGATCGATATAAAGCTAGGCTTTTAAGAAAAAATTATGCTCAAGAGAAGTGCATTGATTTCAATGAGGCATTTTCCCCTATGCGCTTCATGAAAATCGCTCAAAGCATCGTTGCACTTGCATCTCATAAATTTACTTTCTCACTTATGCTAGAAGGATGCTTTTTTCTTCACTTTCTTTTTTGGGGATATTTCATGGTTTTTGTACTCATGTTTTGCAAGCATGTCATGGCTCTTGAGCTTGAGTTAAAAGGATTTTGAACCGTTCATAGGAAATTTGATATTTATGGGTCCAAAAAATTTGCTAGGTGGGACAATAGCTAGTTGGCTAATGTGTATAGCAATATGTGCTAAAAATATCAGATGACAGACATGCCACCATTTCTGTCAAAATAATTCCCATACAATGGAAAGTAGAAACGTGTTGTGGGAACATAGCTCAACCCTTGCGAAAGAAAGCTCAAAGGAGTATGGATCTCATCCATATCTTGTGTTGATGTTGTAGCATCACAAATCGTATTTGTCAAACCAAGGAGCGTCTGACAAGACCCTAATGTGTCACATAGAAGCATTCAATACATGCAATGGTGCTTCATGAGCACGAGAAAACTACACATAGAATCAAGATGAAAGCTTCATTAACGACACACACAAGCTTAAACCCACACATAATCATGTTGTTAATCAACAAGCTAATGTTTCACAAGCATGAGGCAAGAAAGGAGCAAGCACACAAGCACATCATGAAGATAACAGAGAGCTCTCCAAGCATTCCACAAACTAGCATGGACTTATTATCTCCAAGAATGCTCTCCCAATTGAGAGGTAGTGACGAGTCTTTATATACAAAATGGGAAAAATCCATGCTATGTGGGATTTCTCAACCAAAAGGAGAATGAATCTCACTTATTCACTAGTGTGGCACTCACACATACCTATACAAGAGTGTTTGTTAAACAGAAAAAAATTTAGAAAAGGTTTCTTCAAGTACGAATGGAGATGAATAATAGTAAGATTCTTGAAGTGTGTGTTGTTAAAAATCCCCCCTCCTCAACTTAGTGTCCTCAAAAATGTTTTTGCTAATGGTGGAAATTCTTTGAGAAGTGTGCTTTGAAGTCCCTTTGAGTCCATGATCCTTTGTTTGGAGTGCTTCATTCTTGCACTTTACTTCAAATTTGCTCATGTCCTTGTGTTAGACTTGGCTGCTGTTCCTTGGTCCTTTTGCCTCTTTTATGAAGATGTGTAAATGCTAGGATGCTAGAATACCCCCTTTTTCTTAATGATGATGTAATTATGTAATGTGATGACATATACAATAAATGAATGTAATTCATCTCTTCTTAGTCCCATGTGCATTAGTGGAGACTAAGGATGCATGGGTGGTAAAAAATGTGCCTGTGCACAGTCTTATGATGAGACCCTATGCATGAAAATTTAAAATGCATAAAGAGGGAATGGTGCAAAAAAAGAAGGATCTTAGCAAAGTTCTCAAGGGTAAGTAAGTGATGAGGCTTACTCCAAATCCACTGCTCCAAGTCTTTATTTATTGCATCATCCATTGTGATAGATGATACCTTTGTCTACCAACCTGAAAAGAAATAAAACAAAAAGAAAGTTTATATACATGTGCCCTCTTTGTGCCTGGGTGAGACTCAAATCGCCTAATGTTTGGCCTTTGGATCAGGCCATATTCATATGTATACTCAATGTGCATTCAAACAGCTGCTATGCATTGGGCAAGGTTGGGCGTGAATCCCATGGTTGTCACACGAAGAGGTTTGCTTCCTTATGCACTTGAGTTGTTTAGAATTGGAAATATTCTTAGATTCCAATTCAAGTACCTTAGGAATTTTAGGCCTCCATATCATTTGTGCTTTATGCATACTCATTTTTTGCCTCTCACTTTGTTTCTAGAAGCATATCAAGGTTAATTATGCACCTCTGCAAGGAGTATTGCTAAATATGTTTTTTGCACTTCCTAGGTATGTACTTATTCCAATTAGCCATACTAGTGTGATGATTACTTAGCAAAGTTTGTGATTCATGTTTTTGCATCTATCTTTGAGGGTTTCATGTGCCATGAGGCTTGACAGTCATTCTTCTTGGGTCTTAATAGGACCAGGGCACCTATGGCATGAATAATTGGTTCCTTATTTGAGCTCACTTCATGGGGTAGGGGGGATATTATACTTTCATGACATGAGAGGATTGAGGGTTATGTAAAATTCACTTTGGGGTTGGGACTAATTTTGTCTATCTCCATGCATCAAAATGTCTACATGAAGCATGCTTTTTATGCAAGTACCTTCTACAAATTATATTTGATTTACTTTCTCATTTATGCTCAAAGGATCCGTTTTTCTTAACTTTATTTTTTGGGGATATTTCATGGTTCTTGCAATCATCTTTGGGATTTTGTGCAGGGGCCTCTATGATAGTCTTTACCTTATCTTGGCCAATCTGAATACTTTGTTTTGAGATACTATTTCCCAATAATTTTCCACAAGATACTACAAAAATCGGCTTAACCAAACTCAAACACACTCGATAGTCTCTACACTTGTTGAAACATTCACGTATGATTTTAGACTCTTAGAAGTTGGATAAATTAGGATATATATATATATATATATATATATATATATATATATATATATATATATATATATATATATATATATATATATATATATATATATATATATATATATATATATATATATGTTATACACACACACACACACACACATATATATATATATATATATATATATATATATATATATATATATATATATATATATATATATATATATATATATATATATATATATATACATACACACACACACATATATATATATATATATATCTATCCTAATTTATCCAACTTCTAAGAGTCTAAAAATCATACGTGAATGTTTCAACAAGTGTAGAGAATAATGATTGTGTTTATATATCATTGAAATTGAAGGGATATACAAAGATAATGGCATACACCTCGTGTAGGAGAAGCATAGTTTTTACATTTAGACAAAGGAGCGATCAATAAGACGATCTCAATTTCAATAGAGTGAAGGCTTTATTAATTTCCCATGAGAATTATGGAATCACGTATTTATACCGTAATGATAAGATCATATATTATCTCTCATTTTCTGGGATTACTTTTTATATCATTTGAGTAGTGATGTGTGTGAAAACATTAAGGAATGTTGAGGCCTATAACTCTAACAAGGTACTAATCTTTTGTACATTCACTTAGTAATACACTCCCTTTTGTGTTCAAAGCTTCTTCTTCTTCCTTATTCTATATTTGTGCTTGCTTCGTCCTCAAACCCCAACAATTGGTATCAGAGAACTTCATCACTCTCCAGAGGGCATCATCAATACCCTTCTCTGCACTATCTCATAAACACATGAAATTTTGTAAGCATACCTACACTCAGTAATGCTTCCAAAAAGCTTCATCTCGCGAGGTAAAAAAATTTATTTGTGCTCCTTTTGGCCTCTAGGCACACTGTCATAATGACTTTGGAGGAAGCTTTTGTGAAGAAGCTTTGTTGGGATGGTAGAGATGAATATGCATTTATAGCTTTTTCTATCAATCATGCCATTATCCCTCAGATTCACTTATGCAAAAAAGCCAAAGGTTCTTGGGATACTCTTCTACACTATACCTGGCAAGAAATGAGGCTCGTGTTTCTTACCCTTGAAGAAATTTGGAAAGTGAGTTTATGAATGAAAAAGATTCATTGGAAACTGTTCTAACAAAGACTAAAGGTTTGAAAGACTAGATTATTGTGCACATGAAGTCTACCAAGTAGTTAAAATCTACATATTGTTCTTAATGGTCTTTGAGATTCTTATCAAAGTCTTGCTTCTAACCTTTGTTTCATGATCAAAGGCAATCCCAATTCCCTAACCTTACTCTATATTTTTTCTAAGGAAGATCAATCTAGAAAAAACATGTCAATTATGTATGTTTCAAATCAAACTTTCTTAGCTGGTCAAAAGGACACATGTAAATCAATGTCCTTGACTAGTAAGGACGATAAAGTCAAAATAGCAAGATAAAAATAAAAAAAAACAAAAAAAGAGAAATAGGTTTTCAAGTATTTAAGGCAAATGATCATCTCATTAATATTTGTTATATACTAGTTGGGAAAGAGGCAAAGAAAAAAGAGCTTTCAACGGTTTAGAGGCCTCTACTCTAAAATTGAGTCTGCTAATCTTGTTGAGATGAAGAATGGGTGTTTAGCACTCGTACTTATTGTTGGAGTCTTATAAGTAGTCTTGACTGGAATAAACTGAGCAAGTTTAGTCAATCGATCAACTACAACCCAGACTAAATCAAAGCCTTCCTCAGTGTGGGGTAATCCAGAAATGAAATCCATGGAAATACTTTCCCACTTTCCTTTGGGAATTTCCAAAGGATGCAGCAATCCTCCAACTTTAAGTCGTTCAAATTTATTGACTTGACATTTATGGCACTTGGATACATAGTTTTGCACATCTCGATGTAAGCTAGGCCAATAAAAATGTCGTTTCACTAATTCATAGGTTCGGTTAATACTAGGATGTCCTGCACTTGGAGCATCATGGCATTCAAAAAGCACTTGATTTTGTATGTCCGGCATACTTGGGACACAAACCTTACCTTTATAAAGCAAATATTCATCTTGGAGAGAATAGTGTTTAAACTTTCTCTCAGAAGTACTTGCTTCATTCTGATGAACTTGTTCAGCTGTTTTCCATGCTTGACTATAGCTTGGATCTTCTTTGCAGCTTCCTTTCAAAGTTGAAATAAATTCACTTTGAATTTGTACAAAACTTAGGTTGTTCAACATAGGCATCCGACTTAAGGTGTCTGCCACTGCATTGAACTTCCCTTTTCTATACCTTAGTTCATAATCGAACTCTTGCAACTGTTCGGCCCATCTTGCTTTTCTACCTCTCAGATCTGGTTGGTTTGCAAACCACTTGATGCTCTCTTGATCAAAGACTATGGTTAACTTTGATCCATATAGGTAATGGCACCATTTCTTCAGAGAATTTATAATAGCGAACATCTCTTGCTCATAGGTAGAGTAGTTTTGTTGAGTAGGACTTAGCTTTCTACTCTCGAAAGCTATTGCTCGACCATCTTGGCTTAGTAGTGCTCCTACCGTAGATGAACTTGCATCTGTTTCTAATTGGAAAGGCTTGTTCGGATCTACGATTTGTAGAACCGGGGCCGAAGCTAAAGCAAGTTTAAATTCTTGAAAACTCTTTGCTTGTTCCTCTTTCCAATTTATCTTCTGATGCTTCCCTTTGAGTTGATTTGTCAAAGGTACTGCAATCTTGGCATATCTAGCCACAAACTTCCGATAATATCCTGCCATTCTGAGAAAACTTTGTAATTCTCGAATTGTCTTGGGCTCAATCCATTCAAGAATCGCTTGGACCTTTTTAGGGTCAACTTTGATTCCTTGTGCAGAAATAATATGGCCTAAATACTTTACTTCTGGCGTAAAGAATTCACATTTTGACTCTTTACCGTAAAGTTTTTTATAGCGAAGAAGTTGAAAAACTTTTTCCAAGTGCTCTAAATGACTTTCATGATCTTTACTGTAGATCAGAATATCATCGAGAAAATCTACAAAAAATTTTCCCAAGTACGACTTAAGGACTTGATTCATTAAAATAAAAAATGTTGCGGGTGCATTTTGTTGGGAAAGATGGATGGATGCACCAAGAGACTGAGTAGGTACTACTAAGCCTGCTTTGTACAAGCCCTCTATAACTTCAGAGTTGATACCTAGACTCCTTAGCTTTCCAATGATACCATAAAATGTCCTATGTACTTTGGAAATGATGTGTGTAATGATTGAATCAAAAGAAATAACTTTGGAAGTCACAAACTCAACCTTTTATTTATGTCTTGACACCTGCAGGATATTTTGCTCAGTATGACCAGCACAGTAGGAATTGGAAAAATTCCTTTTAGGGGTATCTAACTGGCTTAGTAAGCTACCTATTCCAAGTGGAATGATGTAAAATAGTAAACTATGCTAAGAGAAATCAATTTAGCAAGTTAAGCTATACCCCCGACTTTTTAGGACTGTAGCAGAAAATGACCAGAGATCACCTCGACGCAGATTTCTCCAAAATTGCTAAATAGAATGTCTTCAAATTTTGACAGCATTACTTCAAGCTGAATCCAACAAGCTTTGAATCACTGAATTTGGTGAAGAATTGACCGAGATATGCCCTTGACAAGTTGACAGACTTTTGAGTAGACTAACAGAGAACTCAGAGATGGACAATGTGAATGTATGTATTAATGAACATTTGTATACAACTCCATTGAATGAATATCATTGCCAAATGGTGTAGAGAGGTGTGGGCTAGAGTATAGACCTCACACACACTCAAAAATCAGTAACGCTAGTTTCGCGAGTGCTCTCTCTTACCCGCGACTTTTCATGTCCATTTTTTATAAGAGATGGGTAAAAATTTGAATTCAAATTCAAACTTTTGGCTCCCTATGATCAAGCTCCTAAATGCTTGGAGATATTCTTTCAATTGTAGGTGATTACAAGAGATTCCAAGTCAATTTGACTTTTACAATGAGATAAAGTGGTAATAAACCACTAGCAATGGTTCCTATGCTTCTTCACATATGTAAGATCTTCAAGATATCTTTCAAGCCAAATGTGTAGGCTTGTGATTTACACCAACACATTTGTCAACCTGAACTGCATCACTAAAAACTCGTAGTGACCATACTTTGTTCGAAAGGCTGTCTTGGGAATATCATCATCTTTGATTCTAACCTGATGATAACCTTGGTGTAAATCAATCTTAGAAACGACTTTAGCTCCCTTTAAGCTATCGAAAAGATCTTCGACTAGTGGCATGGGATACTTATTCTTTAAAGTAAGATTGTTTAACGCCCTATAATCTATGCACAGCCTCATAGTTCCATCTTTCTTTTTTACTAGAAGGATGGGTGCTGCCCAAGGAGACTGGCTTGGGTAGATAAATCCTTTATCCAAATATTCTTGAATCTGATTCTCAACTTCCTAATTCTGGACATAGGGGAGGCGGTATGGGTTTTGAAATTTTGGCTTGGTTCCCAAAAACAGATCTATACTGTGATCGATGTTTCCATGAGAGGTGGCAAGCCATAGGGAAGTTTCTTAGGGAACACATCTTTAAATTCCTTCATTAATTTATTAAATTTAACATACACTTCACGAGGAATAAAAGACGAGACATAAGAAACTTGATTTATATTATCAGAATCTATTACATCAGTGCCAAGGAGAAGAAAAACTTGAGTCTTGGCTTCAATATCTACTAGTTTCTTAAGTTCAGTATATGAAATCAGAGGGATACTTTGAACATCATGCTCGCCCTTGATTTTATACACCACCGTCGCACTGGAATTCCAAAGTGCTAGTAAAATAACACCTGGTCAATGAAGGTCCTAGACTGCATAGCCACTCTCTCCCTAATACTAGATCTACCCGGTCCATGTTCATTATTTGGAAGTCCAAAGTATCTTTATATCCTTTGATTTCTAGTTCCAAATTAGATATCACTGTGTCCCGAACACGGGCCTCTTGACCGTGCATCATGGAAACAATGTATTTATGAGGAGATGGTTTGTGAGGAAGAGATAGTTTTTTTACTAACGCATAATTAATAAAATTATGCGTAGCAGAGTCATCCATCATTTTCCGGATGGTGTGCCCTTTGACTGATCCATGCAGCTTGACCAAATCATGTGGACCAAACTCTTGAGGTTGCCACATGTTTTTGGAGATCTGACATTTATGGGTACTATCACAGTGCATTATATGAACCTTCTTTGCACTTGAATTTGTATCCAAGTCCAAAGTTTGAATCAGATGTATTTGTTGCTTACCCTTTCCCTTACTTTCTCTTCCAACTGGACAGGCACGACTACGATGTCCTGGCTTGAGACACTTAAAGCACAAATTTTCCTTTTGTGCTTTAAGATGATCTTCTGGAGAAAGTACGTGTCTAAAAATACGAGGTTTTTTAGACACCCTTTCATTCGATCTTGCCCCTTTGCTCTTGCGCTTAAAGTTATTCTTCTGGGAATAACTACTTTCTTGCGTGACATCCAGACGTGAGTTATCCTCATAAATCTGGGCAACCTTAATCGCCTCTTCTAGGGATTTAGGTGCATGTCTTTTGACTTCATTTCGAATTCGCTGATTAAGTCCTCTAACAAAACCGTGAAGATGATGAAAGTCATCTAAGTTTTCTACTTTCAGAATAACATCTCGGTATTCTAAAATATAAACTGATAACGGTCTACCTTTCTATTGAATTTTATCCCATGCCTCCCAGTTGCGTTCCTCTTGATTCTCGGGGAGAAACTCTTTCTTGAAGAGGCGAGAAAATTCAACGCAGGTAGTAGGTTTCTTGTGAGTCTCAGAGAGACTCATCCGCCAAGTATAAGCCCTGGGTCCTAGTGATAAGCTTGCTTCTACATTCTCACATGGTCAGGGGTATGTTTGAGTTCGTGGACATCATTCTACTTCTCCAAAAGTCAAAACTGCATCTTTATTCCTATCCTTATCCTCTCCAGAGAAGTAAGGAGGACGGATCTCCTTCCCTAAGGAAAGATCCACTAGGCGGTTATGACTTCTTGACATCCCTACCAAAGTAGAAAACAAGGGAGTAGAAGATACCAAACTAAGACGGCTCATACTTCTTGTTAGGGGAAACATGTCTGTATGGGGAGAGGATAATCCCTTATCCTTTTCCATCCTAACAGACATTGGTGAAGTTACAATCGTATTTGTGTGACTACCCAAAGTAGCCTTACTGATATCCCTAGGCGTCTGAAGTAAGTTCAGAATAGCCTTAAGGTGAACTTGGATTCCATCAACAGATTGACGGAGTTCCACAACCTCATCCGGTATATTGGACAACCGTCCAAGTCTTTGCTGAACTAGCAACATCCTACCTTCCATATCTTTCCCCTCGTTTAAGGTAGTTGTTTGTTTCCCCTTTCCTCGCAGAATCCTCAACATCTAATGCTACAATCATCGATTCTATTTTTGATGCATCAGACGCAGGACTAGTATTTGAAACCATAGGTGTAGATGAATGCAATGCACGTGAAATTACTGGTGGTCTAATCATGAATGAGGATGTTACTAACATAGGAATGGAAACATACATTGATGCACTAGTAGTACTCGTAAGAGAGACGTGGCTAGTGTCCCTTCCATCCCATACAGAGTGCTATTAAACTTACTAACTTAGTTTTCCTAATGCAAGTGGTGCGTGCAACAAAATAAAAATAGCTATGCAAGAATATCACAAGAAATTGCCCGTGATGATTTGGTCCGTCGAGGTTGACTTGATTCTAGCTGAGAGTGCTAGAATAATGACAAAGTTAGGCCTCCGGATCTTTACTCCACAGCTCCACTTCCTTTAAACTTTGTGTTATAACTTATGGAATATGTTGAACAATGCATTGTTGGAGTGTAACATGGAATATGTTGAACAATGCATTGTTGGATTGTAACATGGAATATGTTGAACAATGCATTGTTGGAGTGTTAAATTATTATTGAACAATGCATTGTTAGAGTGTTAAATTATTGATGTGTTAATGTGTTTTTGATGTTTTTGATATAGCAGCTGAAGGTTCGTGAGGAGCGTGCAAAGTGTGAAAGGGCGGATATCAATAATCCGAATAATTATTATTGAGCTTGTAAATAAACCTACGTAGAAGGTTCTATTGTTAGAAACAGTTAGAAAAGTAATGGTTAGAATAAGGGTCGTTGTAGACCACAGTTTCTGTTATTGAAAGCACTGGCTTTCTGTAAAAGTTACCAACTTTTAGTTTCACACCTGCTTTTCGAAGCCGCTCTCATGTAACCACTCTTTTCGACGTAATCAAAAGGTCTTATAAATACATGCACTCTGTGGACTATCGAAACCGAGCGCATGGGGGGAGATTGCACCCAATCTACATTTTGTCTCGTCTCTTGTTGCATCTATTCTTATGTATGTTTTCTGCATTCATAACCTCTGTTTGCGCGTGAGCAAGATCCTGACAACAATGGTATTAGAGCTCTGCACGCGTGAATACGGAGGGTTCTCTGTTTTTTGTTCGCTGTTCACGATTTCGATTCCGATTCCGATTCCGTCTCCGTCTCCGTCTCCATCTCCGGTTCCGGTTCCGGTTCCTGTTCCTGTTTCTGTTTCAATTTCTGTTCCAGTTCCAGAACCAGAACCTACGTTTCACATACGTTTTCACCTACGTTTGCACCTACGTTTACTCCATGGCGTCGACTAAGGCAAAGAACTTAGGCAATAACTTAGGCAACACATTGGCAACATTGGCACCCAAGGCTCCCTTGGCGACTGTTGGCAGCTGTTGGCTATGTGCGAGGCAATTTTAATTTTGAGTGGCAATAGAGTGGTTTAGATTCCCTAAGGTAGGAGGATTTGAACCCACAACCTCCTACTTTCAAGGGAAGTACTTTAACCACTCCTCCATCTCTTGGTGTTGATACTCAAGTTCTCTCTCCGTAAATTTAACATAACTTGCAGTTTTCAAGGCGGCACGATGCGACGGGACGCGGCGCATCTCAAGGTACATCTTTTCAGGGTACACTTCTGAGGGTACACTTCTGAGGGTATACCAGGGCCATCCAAATTCATTCTTTTCAAGAAATGGTTTCCACTTATGCATCTGATTTGTATTTTTTACGTGCATGGCATGATTTCAACAATGGTGCATCTTTATCTGATGAACATTATACATTTCATAATGGTTTTCTCTATTTTCAACATAGATTGTGCATAACCCAAGCTTTTAAAGATTTTTTCATTAAAGAAATGCATGAACCATCTTACATGGGTCATAGAGGCATACAAAGCACCATTTCTGCTTGCAAAGATTTCTTCTTTTGGCCACACATGGAAAAAGATATTGCACATTATGTTTCTCAGTGCATTGTATGTCAGCGTGTCAAACGTTATCATGGTAAACCATTTGGATTTTTAATGCCACTTCCCATTCCAAATGAACCATGGGAACAAATCTCTATGAATTTTATCACATGTCTTCCCATCACTTCATCACATAATGATATGATTTGGACAATAGTTGATAGGTTTAGTAAATATGCATATTTCATTCCATGTAGAAAAACTTTGACTACACCTCAAGCTGCAAAATTATTCATTAAATGCATTTTCCCACATCATGGATTTCCTAAAGTAATGTTATCTGATCGTGATGTTAGATTTTGTAATCATTTTTGGGTTGCATTATTTCAACATTTTGGTTCTAAAATAGATTTTAGTTCTGCATTTCATCCTGAACGTAATGGACAAAGTGAAGCTACAAACAATACTATTCTTGATTTATTGCGTTGTTATTCATTAGATAATCCTAATAACTGGGATGAAAAGTTGCCATTGCTTCAATTTTTTTACAATAACATTGCACACACCACTACTAGTTGTGCACCTTTTGAAATTGTTTTTGGTAGAAAGCTTCCCACTCCCATGTCCCTCACCCAAACCGACAATCTGAAATCTTAGTTCCTAAGAAAATCATTGATCATGATGTCACTACTACACGCACACGTACTCAATATCATCGATATTTGGTTAAGTACAAAAATCACTCTATTGAAGAATGTCAATGGATACATAAAACACAGCTCCATGAACATTTCCATGCATGTGTTTTTACATGGCACATGCCTATTTTTGTTTTTATTCAGTGATGAAACATGTTACTGGCCATCCATGTTTATTATTTTATCAACTGAGGTCAGTTGCTTTTTCAACTGAGGGGCATGTTATAACTTATGGAATATGTTGAACAATGCATTGTTGGAGTGTAACATGGAATATGTTGAACAATGCATTGTTGAATTGTAACATGGAATATGTTGAACAATGCATTGTTGGAGTGTTAAATTATTATTGAACAATGCATTGTTAGAGTGTTAAATTATTCATGTATTAATGTGTTTTTGATGTTCTTGATATAGCAGCTGAAGGTTCATGATGAGCGTGCAAGGCGTGAAAGGGCGGATATCAATAATCCGAATAATTATTATTGAGCTTGTAAATAAACCTGCATAGAAGGTTCTATTGTTAGAAACAGTTAGAAAAGTAATGGTTAGAATAAGGGTCGTTGTAGACCGCAGTTTCTGTTATTGAAAGCACTGGCTTTCTGTAAAAGTTACCAACTTTTAGTTTCACGCCTGCTATTCGAAGCCGCTCTCCAGTAACAACTCTTTTAGACGTAATCAAAAAGTCCTATAAATACATGCACTCTGTGGACTATCGAAACAGAGTGCATGGGGGGAGATTGCACCCAATCTGTGTTTTGTCTCGTCTCTTGTTGCGTCTATTCTTATGTGTGTTTTTTGCATTCATAACCTCTGTTTGCACGTGAGCAAGATCCTGACAACAATTTGCTCGAACCTTTAGCTTTCTTCGGCTTTGATCACCACAGATATGTAGTCGGTTTTGGTTGGGAAAATGAGCAAGCTCAAGAAGAAACAATAATCCAAGTAAACTTGGCTCGGGATTAGTAGAGCAAAGATACACCAAAAGACAAATATTCATAACTAAAATGTAGAGATCTTTTTCACCAAAAGCCTCTATTGTAGCACATAAGATGCTTCGGTCTACTCCGTGAAGTTCAGAGATCGAAACCCGAACGACACCCCTTTTAGATGATCAATGCTTTTGCTTATGCTCAATGCTCGATGAGCTTTTGTAGTTCTAACGGCCTTCGTAGATTTGGGAAGGACGTAACCAGAGTGCTATCTTGGCTAAGAGAAGGCAGCCCCAAATTGAGGTCGCGAGATCAAATCCGGTTTGCTGTCTTCACTTTTAATCTTGTTAAAGAAGCTTTCAGCAGCGTCACGCAAGATTGTGATAAAGAGTCTGCCACCAAATGGTATCACCTTCTTGGATAAGGGAGAGGCACAAGACCCAACAGGTCACGGGTTCAATTCCCCTCTGCGATCACCATAAGAAGGGCTAATTTTTTGCTAATCTTCTCCTTAAGCTAAAGCTATGGCCGAATTCGAAAAGGTGCTTCAGCACACCAATGCAACAACATAGCCACAGGAAATGCTCTTGAATGAATGACTCTACTGCCAACCATATGCCTCTATATATAGCTCTCTCCAAGGGAGTGCCTGCATGGGCAGGTGGATACTAACCATCCAACTAACCATCCAAGTGTCAGCCATGTAACTACATGTGTGCCAAGTGTCCTAGTTATCTTGAGTTAACCCAAGTGGATGCTTCTAGAAGGTTCTAGAGTTCTTTCGACAAAACACTCTCCCCATGTACCCCATGGGGGTTGAACCCAAGACATCCTCCTTCACACCCTTGAGTCTTAACCACTAGGCTAAGTGGATTACTTGGTTACAAGAGTAAATGATCTATCGGTAAGTCTAGACTCCAGATCTTTGACCACACATACGGATGACCAAACAGAGTTTGATTTCAGGTCTGTTTGAACCAATCGGATCCTTAGATCATAGACTTACTTTATGACACATGCATATGCATACATACACACACATTTGCATGTACCCATGCATATACGTACACACATACATATTACATACACACTCATATACACATTACATATGCACATGCATATTCATACATACATGTGCACACACATGTATACATACACACATGCATATGCATACATACATACACACACACTTGCATGTACCCATGCATATACATACACACATACATATTACATACATGCTCATATACATATTACATGCACACATGCATATGCATACATACATACACACACATTTTCATGTACACATGCATATACATACACACATACATATTACATATACACTCATATACATATTACATATGCACATGCATATTCGTACATACATATACACACATTTGCATACATACATGTACACACACATGTATACATACACGCATGCATATGCATACATACATACACACACATTTTCATGTACACATGCATATACATACACACATACATATTACATACACACTCATATATATATTACTTACACACATGCATATGCATACATACATACACACACATTTGCATTCATACATGTACACACACACATGTTTACATACACACGCGAATATGCATACATACATACACACACATTTGCATGTACACATGCATATACATATACACATACATATTACATACACACTCATATACATATTACATACACACATGCATATGCATACATACGTACACACACATTTTCATAAATACATGTACACACACATGTATAAATACACACATGCATATGCATACATACATACACACATGCATATGCATACATGAGCAACAACATACTCCTGACCCATATCATCTGCTATGAGATGCGGCGGCCGCACATTTAGATACGGTTGGAACGTCACATTTGGGTAGCGGCGGATACGACAGTATGCACTACCAATTTATAAGTATCATTTTAATTATTGAATTTAATTGTGTTAAGCACATCATGTATGTTCATCTAACATTTTTCATATTTATTATAGGAGTTGGTAGTGGGTCGTCCTGCGATGCAAACTGAAGAAGCATATGGATATCATCATGGATTGCCTGCACTATTGAAGGACTTAGAGGGAGGCGGTGCAATCATTTCATGGGAAAATCTTTGATGAGGTAAACTTATAGCTAAGTTTCATCTTTTTGGTTGTTGTTTATAAATATCATGTCAATTTGTCTCATTTTATGCATATGCTTTGTTGCAGAATTGTAGGTGTAAAGGTTTTGATTCCCTTGAAAATATGTATGTTAGTGCTTTGCCACAATTTTGTATTACACTCATATGTGGCAATGGTGCACCATAGTTTTGTATTTGGTTCCTATATGGAAGTGCTTTGCCACATTTTGTATTCAGTTCCTATATGGAAGTGCTTTGCCACACTCTTGTACATGCTTCATTTATGGAATATACCACTTTTTCTACATGATTTATGGTTCATTTTGCTCCTCTCTTTTGTGTCCGACATTATTTTGCTATATGAGATCATGTTTTGATTGCCATTAGAGTACACATCACATGTACTCGATTTTCTTAATTAGGTCAATGTGACATGGAGACCGACGATGCATCTTGAAAATGTCAAAAGGGCATATCTTCAGGAAGCTCTCTCAAAAAATTGCGGAGAGGATCAACCAAATGAACATCCTCAACAAAAATCCAGAAAAAGGAAAAATCATGTCTAGAAACGACAATAGATTTAAATGAACAATGTTTTTGCTGGAAGATGCAAATGAACATTCAGAGAGCTTACGCTCGATCTTCTGTACTTGAAACATCTTTCTTTTCGTGCATTGTCGCACAACAGCAAAATTCTTGTTCAGCTCAAAGTACATTCACCAATTTTTCTCAGGAGAGCTTATGCTCGATCTTCTGTACAATATTGTGATTACAATTGGAATACTTTCGTGCACAACAAAATTATTCTTCAGATCAAAATGCTGGGTTCATTCCGATACGCCAAATAGATAAAATATCCCGGATAAACCAAATGTCTATCTCTTATTAAAACCAAGAACCAATCCAACAAGATGGATTAGCAAAGTGGTTTAAACGAATGACAGAAATGTTTCAATTAAAGAATGATCAGTTGCAAAACTTAAGGAAGTCTTCTAATAAGTAATACTAAATTCTATTTGTAGCCACCTGTGTCTCAGACATTTTCTCTTGCCCCTCAAATAAATCAAATAAATAAAATGCCTCAGATAAATCAAATGCTCGTCTTCGGAAGCGAAATTTCTATCTGTTATTAAAACCAAGAACCAACCTGTAGCTCAGTGATGAGTAGCACCTCCTTTAATGTCAATCCGGGAAGACGTGAGGATGGTATGAAGACCTCGAGCAAGTGGAGGCACAAGTGCGTGAGTGAGAAGCACACAAGCATGCACACACATACACGCACACACGGCAAGACAAAGAGTGAGAAGCAATGGAGTTCTTAGATTACTTTCAAAAAGCTCTTACAAGTTCATTTCAATTACAATCCAACCTCAAAAATGAGCTCTCTAGCTCCTTTTATAGTTTTTGACTAGCTTTGGCCCTGTCCAGACCTAGTGTCCGGCCTAGTTAAAAATTAGGTTCCAGGGCTTATTAGAGGGCTCAAACGAGATCTAAAAAATATGAAAATTGGCAGGTAAATACTTCTAAAGCTCCTCAAGCTCAAGGACTCCTTGGCTTGCACAAAATAGAGCTACAAAAATACGAAATGATATTTACAATGGTTTTTAGTGATGAAAATCACTATTTGTGTAGGGATTTTCTCTATTGATTTGTCATACATACCTTTGAGCTCCCTACTTGCTCTTTCTTCTTGTGTGCTCAACTCCTTGATGTCTGAAAAATTTAGATGGCCTACTTGCCAGATCTTCTTTGACTGCCATGTCTGCTTGTGCTGTCCCTTCGCTCTGACTCTCTTCGTCTTGTGGCTCCTTCGGTTCCCTGACTGCTGCCAACACCCCCCCCCACTCTCGCGTCTGTCGCCCCTGACAGACCCTTGTCTAGATGTTCGTTGAACGTAGTATTGGACGACGTCGGAAGCGAGGTGATGTTCTTCTAATCTGAGCCCCCGTGCTAGATATGTTAATAATGCGTCCCAATTCACTGGTCCTGGTACGTCCGGGTGTGGCACCCGCAGTTGTTCTGAATGTATGGTTCTCTCCATAGCGAATAAGTGGAGGAGATGTGAAGGCCTGGGTACAAACATTTCTGAGTGTTATTCCCAGAATCCCGTTATGAACATCTCCTCGAAAGTCTGTTTAAAACAAGCGGGGAGGTACTTTATTCTGGCATGCCAAGCATATATTACTTCTATTGATGGGGTGGTGCTCATGTCGTAAACTAGGTCTTGGTTGCCTGTAACGAATCCTGCTCCTGAGAAGTGGGGATCCTTAATGTTTTTAAATGTCCTGAATGTGATCAGCATTAATTCAAATATTTTCATACACATTTGTGCCATCACATCGGGTGTATTGCGTAGTCGAGTGCTCCAGTGTCTGATAGTAGAAATCATGTAATTTACAGTGGGAGGTCCTCGTGGAGGTGCTAAATAAACATAATTTAGCCACTTGGCACAGCCTTTGATGTTCTTGACAGCAATGGTGAATTCGGGCCATGTGCGTCTTCGTAGGACTGGGGCATAACAAGGATTGTACTTGATAAAGAGGGGCATGTTATTCAAGGTTCGTACCATTTCAGGATAAGTCTCCAAGAGACGGATCCTCCAAGTGGGGTGATGAATAGATCCTCTTTTTGCACTCTCTGGTGGGGGCCAAACTGGGTGGCCAAGGTGGGGGCCTTCCCACATTGTCGTTGGATCTCTGCGTTGTAATCAGCCAATAATATGCAATATGGCACATACTGATCATCATTGGTCCCTATCCACCTGTGATGGGACATACGTCTGAAATACTCGGACTTGATGACAGTGTCTTCTAATTTGGCCAATGATTGGATTTGTATTGCTACTCGTTCATCGTGGGTGTTCGCTGTCTTCTCTAACGACTGAAGCCATTCAGGTGCTTCCACTTCTAAGGTATCCATTCCCTCTGAGGTTTGTTGCCCTCCTGGCATTGGCATAGGAACGTATGGTTCCTCGTACGAATCATCTACCTCAGTGGGAACCAAGTCTTCTGGCTCAGGTTCTACAACTGGAGAGGGTTGCCTTTCATACTCTAGTAACTTTTTCTGGAGCTCAACCACCTGCTCTGTCAATGCCTTCACTTCCTCTGAAGTCGAGGCCGGTTCTATTACCTTGGTTGGAAGCTCCTGTTCCTTGAGCTGGCCACGTAGCTCATCATGTTCCCTTTCCAACTCATCATGAGCATCTAATAGATCTGCATAGCTTTCCAAGATGGTCTTCATTGTCTCTGAGGGTACGGCTTTAAACTGCTCTGGATCAATTTCGTGGGGAGAGCCTTCCATTGCTGCTTCTAGATTTGCTTCATTTTGCTGCTGCAGTCTCTTGTTCTCTTCAAGGGCGGTTGCCATGTGTTTTCTGAGGAGTGCCAAGTTACGCCGAACTCTGTGATTATCAGCTTGGTATACGTCCAGCAAGGCCTCGAGTTGTTTGGTGCCCGGCTGTTGTGATGGTTGGGGAGTTTCTAGGAGTGTTTGGTGGGCATGTTCGAGCGTGGTGTAACGTTGGTTGAGTTCTGCATTTTCTTCCTCGATCGCTGTGAGGTGGCTCTGAAGTTTCTGATTGGTAGTGATCACTTGATGATAACGATCGTCGAGAGCTCGATACTCATTCTGAAGTTGATAGACACATTGATTTAAAGCTAGAAATATACTATTTACATGAAATGATGCAGGGAGAGATGAAGATGCAGGGGAAATGGGGACGGGAAAGGGAGTTGTGAATGATGTGGAGTCAAGTGGAGATGTGGGTGGAGGGGGTATGGGGGACGGAGGTTGCATGGGGGAAGGGAGTGGTGCTGTGGCAGGAGATGTTTCCATAGTGTCAAATGTTTGAGTGACCGTGTAGATGGGGACCGTGGGTGGGGTGGATGTGACGTTAGTGAAGAGAGTGGTGAAGGTGGGCAAAGTGACTCCCCCGAATTGGATTCCCGGAGAGAGTGGAATTCCCATGACGATTGTGGTGATAGTGGACGTGGTGGCGATAGTGTCACGTGGTGGAGTGAGTTGTGTAGTGAGGGGTGGGGAGGGTGGTGACAGTGGTGCTTCCTGATGTTCGTCTGTTTGCGTTGTATTTCCTGGTGCTGATACGTTGATATGAATTTGTTTCCCGGATCTCATGGGACGGGCGGGAACTCCTTTCTCAAATCGGTGAATGTAGGCCATTGCCTCATGAATGGCCTCATCCAATCCTACTGCATTGGCATGTAGGTTGATGGACTCGATGAACATATCATCCACACCTTCCTCTGCCAGCAATTGGTTCATGAGTTTCTTGCCTGCTTCAAGTGACATTTTATGCTGTTCTTGAACTAGCTTCATGGTTCGATATAGTCTTTTTATTTGTGCCGAATACGCGGGGGCACTTGCTAACTCTGAAAGTTCATCATACTCTTGTTCTTCGTAGGCTTCTTCCTCTTGTTCGGTCTCTTGTTCATCTACGTCGACTTCTACAACTTGCGGTCGGGTGGGGGCTGACGTTGTTGTATGGGTTTGTGGTTCCTGAGCTCGCTCTGTTTCCGTTTCGACATTAGAGTCGTAGATCAGTCTAGCCACTTCTTCATCAGTGAGATCATTGAGAGTAAAGCCCTGTGGAAATTCCAAGTCTGATGGGACGGGTGGAAACACCAGATTGGGTCCCTCTGTACTTGGTCTTGGTAGCCGAATGGTGAATGGTCTAATGCGTCGTGTCTGGGGAGGGGTAATCTCTGGTGTAGTGGTGGCTCCCCTTGGTTGAGCGCAGGGTAATTGGACTCCCCCTCTCATCTTCTTTGATGGAGGACCTGCCGCTGATAGCCTTCTCTGGAACTCTTGGGCCCGGGACCATACGAGTGCCCGCTGAATAGGCACGTCATAGGCTAGACATCGATAGATTATTTTGGTCAGAGCACAACACCCGTGGAGCACATTTTTCTGCTTCTTGTTCCACCGTTGATGGGCTAGGTGGATCTGATCTATGATCCAATGTGGTATGTTGATAGGGAGGTTTTCTGTCTCTGCCAAATACAAGCTAAACCATATCTTCTTTGGTGGCATGGTGAATCTTTCCTGGGCTGGAAAAGCAAAATGCTGCATGACGGTCCGTAGGTGAAGAGCGATGGTCGGTGTCATTGCTACCATATCCTTCAGCTTATTGAGATCTTTATGTTTCATTCTGCCTAGAACCATTGTTTCCTTTTCAGTAGGAATGTGCATACCATGCATGTCCAATGCTTCTCGTACCAGATTGAGGGTCAGTTTGAATCTTTTAAGTTCGTGGCCCGGCAACAGTGAGGGTAACACAAAAGTGCTATCGCCTCCCTTGGCCCTGCTAGGAGTGATGGTACTGATAAGATAAGAACAACGTAAGAAATCTGGCTTCGGTAAGTGGGCCCTAAAATAACTGTTCAAGCCCGCTTTGGTCCATACCGAACGCATTACTTCGGCATTCTGATAGCTCTCAAATTCGCACGTGAAAAAATGGTAGCATCCCTATTTACCATTAAACTCCAATTCAGCTTCCCAAAAATAGGTTCCATCACCCAATGGTCCTGCAACATCACTGAACGAATGAGCGTGTTTGCCCACTTGAGAGGTGTGTCCCTGAGGAGGATCCTGAACTGGGAGCACATGCACAGCTTGAAGTTCTTGCGGTCTTTCGGTGAGATGTGGTTCGAGGAGGAGTGTTTCTATATCCACAATCTGTGCGCTGGATCCGGCGTGAGAACTGGAACCTCCGGCTTCTGCCATGGCATTGCTTGCTTGTTGGTTCTATGAGAATATAGAACCATGTGTTAACATTGTAATGGACAGAATAAAAACCGTTGTTGTCCCCGGTACAACATTAATCATGAGGTAGATGATGAGTCAGTGGGTCAGTGAGTGCTCGATGAGTGTGTGTGCCGTTAGTGAAGAGAAGAGCTTAAATGGAAAGCTATGGTGTCTGAGTGATGTAGTTAGTAGTTGGACGTGAATTTACAAGGAAGGGTCAGGGGTTTGCCACACATTTTAGGACGCCAGACACAACGTATGGTTTTGTGTCGTGGTTTGGTGGAAGGGCCTGAAAGCACAGTGAGGGTATCGGCTTGGAAATGAGGTTTTTTAGGGATCCATTTCCACATGATTCTTCTCGTGCTTAGAGGTGAATTTGTGTTTGTGTGTGAGGTATAAGAATGAGTATCAGATGTGAGAGGAAATGGACCATGTTGTACAGGGGGTGGTGTCTGGATAGATATTTGAGCCCGCAAGTAAGCCTTAGGCACCCAAATTTGTCTTGATTGTGGCCTAGCCTTCATCAACTTCTTGGGTACCCAAATAGATTTCACTTTCTCAACAGAGGTTTTAGGAGTCTTTTTATTAGTATCAATTCGTGGATTACTAATAGGAAGTTGAGACCGTTGTTGCGACTTGGTTACAGTCGGCAGCTCGCCCTTTCGCACCCATATTTGTTTCATCGGCTGAGTTGTTCTGCTTCGCGCATTCTTTTGGTCTCTCGCCTGGAGAGTCTTCAGTGATTGATCTGCCCTTAGTTGCTGCCTCCTTCTGGCCTTTGGAAAAGAAGGGAGTTCCATTGTGGTTCTGACTCCTTTTTTAAGATCTTCATTCTTCTGCATCACATAGCCTTGGACAAGAACAACATGGTCAACTTCATGTGTACCCCTGGAGGGACCAAGAGTCCGTGCCTTTTCTAGTTCCTTGAGTGCTTCATTATTTAACTCAATTGTAATTCTAGTTTGATTCACCCATACCTGAAGAAGTCCACTTCTTAGGTTTAAGTTGACTGCTTGGTCATAGATCCAGTCTTGACCCAAGACAAGGGGTTCAGTGAGGTCCTCATCTTGACATACTAGTACTTTAACTGTCATTGCCTCATCATGAATATAGAGGGGAAGTTCCACCTCGCCCATGCAAGGGGTTTCCACGCCTCCCAATCCTATGAGATATGCTTCCACAGGATTGACAGTTAATTGCAACTCTTGACAGTAAGACAATTTAACAGCACTAGTGGCTGCACCTGAGTCAATCAAGGCTCTTACAGTCCTTGCACTCTTTCCTTGTCCTATATCTAAGGTTATGAAAGGACATCGATCAGTTATCCTATGTGAGCTAACACCTGAAACTTCACACATAGCCACGTCATATCCTTGATCTGCATATGCATCTTGCCTAGGGTGCTCTCTACCTTGTCTTCTTAATTTCATTCTCCGTATGCACTCTAGGGCTTCTGCTTGAGCTTCTTCTCGAATTCGCTTTTCTTCCTCTTTGCGTTTCTTAGCAGTATTGAGTCGACTTAGCATTTCCTCTGTGAGAGGTTCCTGATACAACTTGACTCTGCATCTGCTGATATAACTTGGGAGAACATCGCCTTCTAATGTGGCTAGTTGCACTGCTCCACTTGTTGAGATTCTATTAATGATCATGGGTCCATAGCCTCTCTTCTCCAGTTTTCTCGCATGTTGCTTCAATGTGTAGACTAAAACTAAGTCGCCTGCCTTCAAACCTTTATCCTTAACGTGGGCATCAAAGTATGCCTTCTGTCGTTTCTTAGCTGCATATATCCCTGCAGCTGCTCTTAGTCTTGTTTCTCCTAATCGTTCAAGGTCAAACAGTCTAGTGGAGAGTTCATGACCCGTCCATTCGTGCTCTTGTGCTACTTCAATGTAGGTATTAAGAAGTCCAAAGGTAGCACGACGTTTTGGCCAAATACCATCTGAAAGGGGGTGGCTTGGAGTACCGTTTTGTAGGCGACTCGGTATGCCCAAACAGCATTGTGTAGCTGTTTTTCCCAATCAGAGCGTTTATTGTTCACTAATTTCGTCAGTACATTGCATAAGATCTTGTTGGTGCTCTCAGCCTGGCCATTTGCTTGAGGGTGATAGGGGGCAGACTTCTTATGTACTACCAGGAATTCTTGGAGCAGATTTTCAATAACTTCATTCAAGAAGTGAGTGCCTCTATCACTAACTAGCTCTATAGGTAGCTCGTATCTAGTGAACACATTCTCAAATAAAAACTTAGCTGTTGTTTGAGCATCGTTCTTCGTTGTGGCTTTTACCTCTACCCACTTTGTTAGATAGTCTGTCGCAACAATGATATATTCGGCATGGGAACCCTTAGCTGGGGGATTAATAGGACCTACGAAGTCTATTCCCCACTTAGAGAATGCACGTCCACCCATCATAGGTTTCAGTGGCATCTCATCTTTACGTATAGGATATTGAGTTCTCTGACAGACATCACAGCGTTTCACATAGGTATGTGCATCCATGTGAAGGGTCGGCCACCAGAAGCCCGCAAATAGTATTGCCTTGATCACCCGATCTGGTCCAAAGTGTCCTCCTGCTACACCTTGGTGAGCAGTGTCCAAGATCTTGAGATACTCACTCTCATGGACACATAGTCTCAGGTAACCGTCTTTACCACGTTTGTATAGATTATCACCAATAAGTGAGTAATCCTGGGCTTCTTGTTCTAAACTCCTTTTCCTAGCCAGAGTCATGTCTAGAGGGAATGTTTTCGTCCTCAGGAAGGATACTAGTGGTTCACTCCAATCTGGCACTATGGACACTTGATAAAGAGTGGCATGTTCCACAGGTGGTTTAGTACGACAGATTGGGCATTCCTTGCACAACTTTTGGACATCAGCTTCCATAGTTGGCCAATGCACTCTGAGTCTCCTTAGTGTCTGTAGGGTTCGTTGTTTTGAGTAGTGTTGCTCTAATGCACCTTCATGTGCTAATTGCAACGATTTGGCATACTCATCCTCTTCCACACAACAAGCCAAGATCCCTTGATCTGTGTGCTTGTACATACTTCCTGCCATGATGTGATACTTTTGGGCTTTTACTACCTCTCTATCCTGCGTGTTTATTACTGGATGGTTAGGCCCGTATGTCAATACTGGTACCAATGGCTTAGCCCACTGCGGTACAACTTCCAAATTAAACAAGTAAGCATTAGGAAGATCATCTGATACTCCTTGTGGGGCTTCTCTCGATGTGAGCCTAGAAAGGTGATCTGCTCTCAAATGAGTCTTCCCTTTCCTTACCACAACCTCAAAATCATATTCCATTAGCAAGAGAAACCATCTTACTAATCTTCCTGTATTGCATGGCTTGTTTACGAGGTATAGCAATGCCTGATGATCAGTAAAAAATTTAAACTTATTTGCAAGCAAATAGTGTCTAAATTTCTTAATTGCATATATCATGCCTAAGCCTTCCCTCTCAATAGTGGTATAATTTTGTTCAGCTGCATTCAATTGTCTACTAGCATAGGCAATTGGAAGATCCATATTACCTTCACCAGTAGGTTGCGCGAGTACACACCCAATAGCATAATTGGATGCATCCACATGAACATGGAATGGCTTGTTCCAATCTGGTGTGGTCAAGATTGGTGCTGAACATAATCTTCGTTTAAGCTCCTGGAAGGAATTCTCACATTCATCATTCCATTCAAAGTTAGTCAGAAGTCCGTACATGGGCTTTGCAATGACAGCATACATGTGAATGAACCGGCGGTAGTAACCACAATGCCCCATGAAAGCTTGTACTTCCTTGACATTCCTTGGCCTAGGTAGCTCTGCTATGGCTCTCACTTTCTCTTCATCAGTGGATATGCCATTCTTTGACACTATGTGTCCTAGAATCTTGCCTTGCCTGACCATAAAAACACACTTTTCTGGGTTCAGGCAGACTTGATATTCTCTTCAAAGATTTGTCTGAGTTCAGGAATATGGGTTTGTCTAATGTTGGAATGAGCACAAAGATCATCAACATAGACTTCTAAGTTCTTCCTCAGGGAACTCTTTAAATACATGGCACATCAGCCTCTGGAAGGTAGCTGGTGCATTAGTAAGCCCAAATGGCATTACCCGAAAGGCGAATATGCCCCATTCTGTGGCAAAAGCTGTCTTATGCTGATCCTCTGGGGCTATGGCTACTTGATTGTAGCCCGAAAATCCATCAAGGAAGCTATACACTTCCTTGCCTGCTACTCTCTCTAAGAGATGTTCTGTGATGGGAAGCGGATAATTATCACGAATTGTGGCTGCATTAACCTTCTTTAAGTTAATGCACACACGCAGCTTTCCATTTTTCTTGGGCACCACTACGATGGGGGATACCCACTCAGTGTGCTCAATTTCATAGATAAATCCAGCTTCGACCAGTCTATCTATCTCCTCTTTGATCTTGGCAGCGTAATTATCATTGTATGTATATGGCTTTTGCTTAGAGGGTTTGGCCTCTGAGGTCATGGGGATGGTGTGTGAGCATATGTCAGGGTCCACACCTTTCAAGTCCTTGTAACTCCAAGCAAACACATCTCTGTATTCTCTTAGCAAGGCTATTAACGCATGCTCTTCTTCCTCTGTTAGGTCATGGCCTATGTACGTGCATCTCTCCTCTCCTTCTTCTAGGGCCACTACTATTTTCTTGGTGGTTTCTTTGTTATCATAGGCCTATCCTGATTGTGCCTCTCGTTTAGGCATTCTTATCATGACTCTCCTGTCATCTATCTTATACTTCTTAAAATTTTCCGGGACCTCAAACAAAGATTCTTCCTCTTCTGGTGAGACTTCTCTCTTCTTTCGTTTCTTTCCTTCTTCCTTCGGGGTCACATGTGTGGCTAATCTTACATCATTTGTAAGCTCTCCATGCCTCTGGGGTTGAAATTCTACTTCATGGAAGTATTCTTCATCTGATGCAAAAGGTGAGTCCATAATGATTGACTCTAGATCGGAGTCACTTGCCTCCTCAATTGCGTCAGGGCTAGGTTCGCACTCTTCTAATACTGCCTCTCCCATGATTGGCTCTATGGAGAAGACTGAAATGTCATAGCCATCCTCATCACAGTGGGGTGTCCATTGTTCCTCATTGATGGCTACATCCATGGTTGCTAGAATTTCTGCCCAGCCGTGAGGTTCGAATTCTTCGTCTGGAAAAACTACAGGTGCATAGGCTAGGTCTTGAATTGATCTATGGGTTTCTTTTGCACCTATCTCCTTGGCTTTTTCTCTCTTCTCTTCTTCTACTGCTACCTTACACATCCATAAGTGAGTGTCTTCATGCATCCATGAGGATCCTGATCCTAGGGAATGCACCGATTCCGTATCATCTTTGGCTCTATGGATGGGGTTCCATTGGATGGGAGGGACATCTCTATGAGAGTAATCCTTGAGATTGACTTTGGTCGTAACACCTAAGTGCTGCAAATACAAAGAATTGGTTCCCCAATCCTGTACCACTTGCAACTGCCGCATAAATGGTCTTCCCAAAATCATTTCATAGGCATGATTTTTGCTGAAGTCACATATAGCAAATGTATGCTCAAACTCGACACCACAGGTGGTGAGAGTTATTCCTTCTAGCAATCCTAAGGGCCTCTCAATATGACCATCGGCCATCTGCAATTTCATTCTCGTTGGCCTGAGTGCTCGCTTGCCACAACACTTCCATAGGGAAGTGGTGGCAATTGCAACTCCTGCACCTGAGTCCAAAATTGCCTTGGTGGTGTACTCCTGGTAGGTAATGGGAAGATAGGTGTTCCCTTATTCACCTTCACACATATCTCCTATCTTATCCAAGGGTATCTCTGGCACTGTCCTATGTGATCCTACCTGGGAACGAGGTTTTGCTATCTCGGGCACTTGAGTGGCTACATGTTTCCACACTTCTGGTCTAACCTTAAGCAGCTCTTCCAAAGTGAGATTGCACTGCACTTTGGTGTTCTTCACTACCTCTGTGTTCCTAGGTATGACTGAATCTTTGTTTCTTACCATGACTGTAGGTGCTCTCATACAGGTGGACTTTGCTTCCCATGGGCCTATGAAATGGGGTAGTTCTTGTAAAGAATTAGACTCGAAGTCTAATCTTTCTTGAGATTGGGCACTCTCCTGCTCTCTATAAATGGAAGGAGGGTCTTGTGGGAATTGATCGTGTGTGTCATCCACAAGTTCAATGGGGGGAGGAACTTCACTCTCTTTAGCCCATTTCTCTTCTTGAATCTCTCGCAAGAATTCTGGTGTGTATTGATTCATAGAAGAAGATGTGTCTGGTTCAGTGGAGTTAGGCACATAAGCTTCAGGCACATAGGCTTTCTAGGTAGGAAGACCTGCTCTTTCACTAGCCTTGTCATGGTGTTGAGGGGCGAGTTCCTTTTGTGATTGTGCCATTAGATTCTCTATTCTTTCTAGGGAGGGGGGGTTGTCTGGTTCAGTGGAATTGGGCACATAAGCTTTTGATGGGGGATGGGTCATGTTTTTGCTTGCTTTATCTCTTTCTTGATTTTTTTCTTCCTTGGCAGATCTTGCAATTATGCCCTCTAACTTCTCTAGAAGTCCATCCAAGTGTAATTGCGTCTTGGCTGAGCCTGAGTAATTGAAAAGGCGACTGGCTTCAAACATAGTCTGAGCCAATGCGACCATTTTCGCGCAAAGCTTGGTTCTTTCTATCTCTAGGTGAGCTCTAGGGTAGCACTTGTCATGATCCGTGACATTTGGCCCTTCTTGGATTCTGGCCTGATATGCTTTAAGCATCATGTCTATATCTTCAGGAGTGGAATCAGCTAATACTGATCCTGCTTGGGGTGGTGGGTGGGTTACGTGGGGTGTATTAGAGGGTGGAGGGATGGAGGGTGATGGGGATGGTAGCGGTGGGAATGTGTGAGAGTGCGGTTGAGATGTGATCTCTATGATTTTGGCCTTGGTTTCTCGTAGACTTTCCTCAAGTTCACTCATCTTCCTTGCCCATTGCCTTTTCATACGTTCACGGCTATCTCTCCAAGCTCTTGTTCTCTTCTTATTTTGGCTCTCAGTATCACTAGCGTCTGGGCTCTTTTCCTTGCTTACCCCTTGGTTTTGCTGCACTGCTTGAGCTCTAGTGACTACCTGTACGGGTGCAGTGGAAGTGACACTTCCTGTGGAATCTACCACTAACCCAATAACATTAATAGGAGTGATTTTTGGCATATTATTAGGATTCTTAGGGCAGTCTCGTAAGAGATGCTCCTTTCCACACTCTTGGCAAAAGCCTTGAATTGTTACTGACTGGGGTTGCATAGGTGGAGGTAAGGGACAATCACGAATAAGGTGATCTCCCTGACATCTGTAGCACAGTCCTCTTGGGAATGACTATTCAGGTTTTCTTCTGCAGCGGCATACTTTACAGGGATCACGCTGGATGGAGCTGGAGGTTGTTGGGCTAACACAAGCTGAGGCCTTTGCTGGGCTTGATATTGTGGTTGGTAGGTTTGTTGAGGCCTAGCATACTGCTGTGGTGGATATTGGTTCTGGTATCTTCCTTGTTGAGGATATGGTTGTGGGTACGTCTGTCTCACGGTTTGCTTATTGTAGGGACAATCTTGCGCGGTGTGATTGGTGTACCTTCGTTCTATGGTGCAGTATTGGCTACTAGGATTAACTTGGGGTTGAGCCATAATGGGACAGACATTCGCCATATGGTCACCTCCACAAGTGTAGCACCGCTTAATTGGGGCAAATCTCGGAATTTGTTTGCTAGAGACACCTAGTTTTTGAGCTACCTTCTCTGCAAGTTCCTCAATTGATGTGGATTGCATGGAAGAGAGGCTAGAGGCACTATTTGAATCTTTGTATATCTTGGAAAGCTCTAACTCCTCCCCTAGGTTATCCTCAATGTCAATACACATGCGTACACACTCTTCTATGGTCCTAGGGTCCTTCAAGTACACATATGATCTTAATTTGGTACTTAGCAATCCATCCAAGAATAAAGCCACTTGCTTAGCTGGTGTGGGTAGCTCAGGGACAGGGCATCTTTCAAGATATTGCCTAAATCTCCTTCCTACAAGTCTCACAGTCTCTTGCGGGGTCTGCTTGAAACTGTGAATCAGTGAGGAGGTATTATGTCTTATGCCACTCTTAGAGAATTCAATAATGAAAGCCTCTAGGAGTTGGTCTATGCTCCTGAACTGCCTCTCGTTTAGTGGCTGAAACCATGTCAGGGCAGTGTTCCTAAGGGTTAGACCAAAGGCATTGTACTGCATGAATAGATCCTCCACTTGTTCAGCTCTCAGGACTTGTCTAAACTCAGCCACATGATCGTATGAATCTCTAGTGCCATCGAAGTAGTTCTTCATGGACTTAACTAGCTGAGTCGGTCTCAAAGTCCTTGTGTGCTCTCTAGGTCGTGGTAGAGGGAACTCATCCGCATTTCTTTGATTCCTGTGAGCTCTAAGCATCTCAGGTTCTACTCTATTCGTTTCCATTCTCGTTCTTTCTCTGCCCCCTGGGTTGGAAAAGCTTACTTCTGGCCTATCTCTACTCCTGTCTCTTTGAATTCCATGAGCTTGGGATGTTCCAGCACCAGGGTGACCATATGACACATTCGATCTTGGTTGGGGGAAAATAATTTCACCTTTCCAAGTGTAAGCATGCCTATCATTTTCTGTCACCACAAAGATCCTCTCCGAAGCGTGATCTAAGTAGGTCACTCTGCCTGGGCTATCAGGATCCTTAAACTCATAGATCATGATTGTTCCTATATCAGTTGGCTGATCAGATTTATACCTCCAAAAGGCTTCGTCATTTTCTCGATTGAGGAGCAAATCTATGCTCTTATTATCCTGGGGAATCCACTCTGGTGTGATAATCCTAGTGAGAACCGATTTGCCTCGAGGGGTTCTAGGTTCTGTACCCATGTTTCCTTGCTCTAGGTCCCCTAAGTCCGCTTCTGGGATCACATTTCCAGATTCGTCCGTCCTATCTAGGTGACTGGAGACTACGTATATGGTTCCTTCTTTGTCCAAGTATGCTTCGTTTTCAAACTTGACAGCTGGGCGCTCTAGTCCAATGGATTGATCAGGATTCTTAATCTGTACCACAGATCTTCCTAGGCCATCCTCATAGATGCTGGCACCTAATCGGTTGGTCCTAAGGTATTCCAACTGTGTTTTGTAAGGGCCTTCTACCCTGTGCAAGTATGGCACTCCTGAACTTCCTGTAGGTCTCTCCATACCTTGAGACATCTCGGATTCACTAGTCTCAGAACTTGGGTAGTATGAGTGGTGGCTCAACTGCTGGGCCCACGACCTAGCAGTGTGGTTGACACTAGCCTCTGAAGACCTAAGGCTTTGTCTATCCCTTACCAGATGTCGCCCTGATCTAAGGTTCATAAGCCTAATTGAATAACCCAAATTTGCCCAAGTACAACCTCGTTGCAGAGTCCTTTTGTATCAGTTACTTGATTCTTTTTAGTTGATTCCTGTGTTAAAATTCTTGTCTGATATCACGTCGCAAGGTATATTTGAGTGTAGTTCCGCACTTAAAGTTGATCGTTCCACGTTAAGTTCTTTTCCTTTAAAGTTCTCGACAGTACAAAGATTATGTTCTTAGCTTGAACTTGAGAGTTTAGGTATTCTTCAACTTGATAATTGCCTCTCGTCGCCCTGACTTACTCCTACCTCTAGTCGTTCTTAGCCTAAGCTAGGAATTGACGAAGGGGAGTTGAGAGTATTCCGACCTTTCTTGCTGATCCTTGCTCTTTAGTGCTCGAGAAGTTGATTCTCAAGCTTGCACAAAGCCCTTGCTTGGACGCTCTCAAGATTAGCTCCAGACTTAAATTCAAATGACAGACTAGACCACTTTCATGCATGTGACTCACCGACCAACTTATCTCTTGCCCTTTAAAAAAACAATCCCAAGGATCCCTCAGTTCTCCTACCTCGGGTATGGTTAACTTCAAAAAACCCTATCTAATAATCCTGATCTTAATTTTCACATAACCAGTGGAAGTTTTGGTTGTACTCCTCACGAGCTTTCCGACAAAACAAGAATCACAGCAATTGGATTTCGTAGGAGGAAGTTATGTCAGTTCAGGCTTCATGGATTAAAACAGGGTTCAAAACAGTTTAATCAAGCAGGCAGAAATTCTTGAATTACTTGGGTTGCGGCCTTAACATGCAATGCTAACCCCGAGTGTTTGTCCCGCAAATTGACCAAATTAGCCCCCTATTCTTCACCCTAGAAAATTGGCCAAATTCGCCCTTCTAACGCGTTCGCAAGTTCTGTCAGTCGCGATTGATGTGTCGATCGCGATTGACAGGTCCGTCGTGGCTGTCAGTCGCGATTGACGTGTCGATCGCGATTGACAGGGGGTTCGAAAAGTCAATCAGTCGTGGTCAAAGGGTCGTTGACTCTGTCAGTCGCGATTGATGGGTCGATCGCGATTGACAGGTCGGTCGCGAGGGTCTGTCCGTCGTGGTCAAACAGTCGTTGACTCTGTCGGTCGCGATTGATGGGTCGATCGCGATTGACAGGTCGGTCGCGAGGGTCTGTCCGTCGTGGTCAAACAATCGTTGACTGTGTCGGTCGCGATTGACAGAGCCGTCGTGGGCTGTCAGTCGCGATTGATGGGTCGATCGCGATTGATGACTCGATCGCGATTGACACGTGTCACGCGTATGATCCGTCAGTCGTGGTCAATCGGTCGTTGACTCTGTCGGTCGCGATTGACAGAGCCGTCGTGTGCTGTCAGTCGCGATTGACTGGTCGATCGCGATTGACAGGTCTGTCCGTCGTGGTTTGTCGATCGCGATTGACAGAGCGATCGCGATTGACAGAAATCTGATGAATTTCAAAAATCTAAACACATTTTTGGGAAGCTCTAGGCCTGTAGATCATGGTTTTGCACTTTGTTTGGCAATTTGAGCATTTTTTCTGTCGGTCGCGATTGACAGAAGTCGGCGACACACAGACAGTTACCGAGAATTCCGTACCTGCGCAGAGTGCTGGGGACGATGATGCGGCCTGTACCTGCAAGACAGCTCAAGAAACATGCAAAAACAGCACAGACAATTTCGCTCTCTCGCTCTCTCTCACATGTGAAATGAGGGAAATGAGGTGGAGAAGGTGATATGATAAAAAAACTGAAATTTTCGCGATGATGGAAATGGAGGTGGAAGATGGTGATGATGATGATGGTGATGATGGTGGTAAGGTAAGAAAGAGAAAAATAGGAAAAGTAAAGAAATCACCTACAACGCCAACGTCTCCAATCTACGTCTTACCATCACATGCTCGTCCTCAAAGCTCGATCCCCGGCAACGGCGCCAAAATTTGGTGTAGCTCAGTGATGAGTAGCACCTCCTTTAATGTCAATCCGGGAAGACGTGAGGATGGTATGAAGACCTCGAGCAAGTGGAGGCACAAGTGCGTGAGTGAGAAGCACACAAGCATGCACACACATACACGCACACGCACACACACGGCAAGACAAAGAGTGAGAAGCAATGGAGTTCTTAGATTACTTTCAAAAAGCTCTTACAAGTTCATTTCAATTACAATCCAACCTCAAAAATGAGCTCTCTAGCTCCTTTTATAGTTTTTGACTAGCTTTGGCCCTGTCCAGACCTAGTGTCCGGCCTAGTTAAAAATTAGGTTCCAGGGCTTATTAGAGGGCTCAAACGAGATCTAAAAAATATGAAAATTGGCAGGTAAATACTTCTAAAGCTCCTCAAGCTCAAGGACTCCTTGGCTTGCACAAAATAGAGCTACAAAAATACGAAATGATATTTACAATGGTTTTTAGTGATGAAAATCACTATTTGTGTAGGGATTTTCTCTATTGATTTGTCATACATACCTTTGAGCTCCCTACTTGCTCTTTCTTCTTGTGTGCTCAACTCCTTGGTGTCTGAAAAATTTAGATGGCCTACTTGCCAGATTTTCTTTGACTGCCATGTCTGCTTGTGCTGTCCCTTCGCTCTGAGTCTCTTCGTCTTGTGGCTCCTTCGGTTCCCTGACTACTGCCAACACAACCCAACAAGGTGGATTTGCAAAGTGGTTTCAACGATATATTTCCAAGATCATAAATATTCTTCCTATTTCAATATCTAGATTGTAAATAATCACTTTTAATTGTACATTATCCTGATTTAGATTTGCCTACAACATTCCAAAGCTACATAGGAGCATTGATTCATCCCCCAACACTATTATTCGAGTATTTCCAGAGTTTGACACTCCTGAAGAGATCAAAGAAAACATTTTAAGCTGATAAAGCTCTCTTGAAAGGACGTGTTGCACACCTACAAGCTATATAAAAATTTAGACGTGGATTTTTAAGCTAAGAGCAAATGCCTCAATACATATCAAGAGAGGAAGCTCTAAGAAAGTAATCATTCGGCATTTCTAGGCCCCAATATGAAGAGCCATCACTAAAGCACCAGAAAGGGAAGTGAATGATTGGATTGAATGAGATAGGAGAGCCATAATTATCTTATCACAACATCTTAGTAATAGCATTAGTAATATCTTATCACACACATATATATCGCAACACACACACACACACACACACACACACACATATATATATATATATATATATATATATATATATATATATATATATATATATATATATATATATATATATATATGTGTGTGTGTGTGTGTGTGTGTGTAGATATATACACCAAATTGAATGGTGTCATCCCTAGTGCTATTTCTATGCAACTCTATGATCCCAAACTATATGATGCAACTCTTTGTCCAAATCAGAGTGCTTGTTATTGACTTGTTTGGTGAGTACCATAGCTAGGATTTTACAAGTACTCTTAGCTTGAACATTTTATTGTGGATGATAGGAAGATTATTTTTGTGTACTAGTAGCTACTCTTCGAATATGCGTTCAAAATTATCATTTGTAAAGTTTGTTCCCCTATCACCAAAAATATCAATACATAGACCATATCTAGTGAAATTTTCTTAAAAAAAAAGTTGTAATCTGAGCATTGCAATGTCCCATTGGGTATCCCATTGTGTAGCTCACCATTCATCAAGCTAAAAAGGTGATCTATATGCACATGTGTATTATCTTTGTTGAAAATAACCTCCATTAGTAAGGGAAACCATCTTACTATCTTCCTATGTTGCAAGTCTAATTAACTAGGTTGAGAAGGAGCTAATGGTTAGCAAAAACTTATTTTGTTAGCAAATAATGCCTATATTTCTTGAGTACATATATCATTCCTAAGACCTCAGGTTCAATTATGTTGTAGTTTAGTTTCCACTATTGAACTATTGAATAGCATAGTAAATAGGGAAATCAAGACCATCTTCATTAGCACGCTATACTAACATACAACCTATGGCTTAGTTGAAATTAACAATGTGCACATGGAAGATATTATTCCAATCATGTACTTCTAATATGTGAGATATGAAAAACTTGTGTTTCGAATCTTCAAAAGCTTTCTCACACTCTTTGGGCCACTCAAACTTTGTAGAAAAAGCATATAATGTTCTAGCAACTATTGCATACATGTGGATAAACCTATGGTAGTATCCACAAAGGCCCATGCAAGCTTATACTTCCTTGACATTCTTAGGTTTTGAAAGATTCGGTATTTCCTTCATCTTGTCCTCGTTTGTAGAAACTCCATTCTTCAGGACAATATGTTCCAAGATTTTCCTTTATCTCACCATGAAGAAACTTTTTTTTTTTGGATCCGACAAGACCCTATACTATCTACAGTTAGCAAACAACTTTTCTAGCATATCGATATGCTTCGAACTTAGTGCATGTATGTGCATAATTCATCCATGTTAAAAATCAAGCCTTAAACCTTAGCTCATGTTGGGAAAGATGGATGGACACTCCAAGAAATGAGTAGGTACTGTCAAATCCTGTCGTGGGCCCTCTTAGATTTCCAAAGAGACTATATAAGTGCCTATGTACTTTGGAAGTGATGCATGAAAAGTTTGAATCAAAACTCACTACTTCCAAATAGAAGGATTAATGAAAACTTTCTATTTTTTATCATACACATGTTGCTTGTTATGCTCAGTGCTACCAATACAATGGGAATTCGAAAAATTCCTTTTAGAGGTATCTTAATTGACTTAGTAAGCTAATGATTCCAAGTGGAATCACTTGAAATGATGCACTATACATAGAGCAATCAATTTAACAAATGAATCATTACCCCTGATTTTTTAGGACCTCTGCAGAGTTTGCCAAGTGAGTGCTTCGATGCACTTTACTCCAAATTGGCTGAATGGATTTCCTTCAAAATTTGTGAGCTTGTAGATAACTTTGCGGTGATTCCAACAAGCTATAGATTATTGAAAATAATGGCAAATTGAGTGAGATATGAGTAGCACACATTGACAATTAGGAATGACTATAACAGAGAGATCATAGATGAACAATGTGGATGTAATGTATTAATGAACAATGTTGTACAAGATCATAGGCTTGAAAATCATAGCTTAATGATGGCGAGTAGTGTAGGATACAATGTAGACCTCACACTCTTCCACAATAGCCATGGAGAGCTCAGGAATAGAGAGTTCTTACTGCGACTTTTTTAGGTCACTTTATATAGGTGTTACATTCAAATTTGAATTTGAATTCAACTTTTGGCTCTCTCTCAAAGTAATCCTTCAATCTAGGAAATATTCCCTCAATGAAGTAGATGCTTTTCTAACTAACAAGTCCACGAGTTTTTGGTAGGTTATTACAGATATTCTCTCAAGTCAAATAAATGACTTTTGCAAACGGTAAATATGAAACTCTTCCTAGCAATGGTTTCCATGGAGCTTCATGTGTTTATGAACCTCAAGCCAAATGTGTGGGCTTGGACTTTGCACCAATAGCTCCCCCTCAAGCCAAACATTTTGGCTTGGTCTTCATCTTCAATCTTCATGAATATCGTGCAATCCAATCATTGATTTAAACATGCAAAGTTTTGTACCATCTAAAGCTTTAGTCAACAAGTCTGCACAATGCATATTAGATGATACATATGCCAACTGAATATCCTTGCTCAATAGCTTCTCTCTCACATAATGATAGTGGACCTCTATATGCTTGGTCCTAGCATGATAAATAGGATTTGCTGCAAGGTGTAATGAACTTGTATTATCTCCAAAAATCATTGGTGATGTAGTGTGCAAACCTAATTTTGTATACAACAATATAATCCATATGGACTCTTGAGTAGCATTGGCTAATCCTCTATACTCTGCCTCTATAGAAGGTAAAGCAATAGTAGGTTGCTTCTTTGAAGGCTATGATATTGGCTTATCACCTGCAAAGGATAAGTATCCTGAGGTACTCCTCCTATCATCTTTGCATCCTTCCCAATCTGCATCTGAATATATCTTGATGCCCAAGTTTGATGTATAAGGGAAATACAATCCATGATGTTGAGTACCCTTAAGGTGCTTCAAGATCCTTTTGGCAGCCTCCAAGTGAGGTGCCCTAGGCTTGAGCATAAACTGACTTAGAACACTTACTCCATAAGCAATGTCAATCCTTGTCAAAGTGGCATAGTTCAAGCTTCCCACTGTGCTTTGGTAACCTGCAATGTTCTCAAGTACATCACCTTCATGAGCACTTAATTTTAGGTTTACCTCCATTGGAGTACTTGCAACTATGGCATCCTGCAAGTGAAACTTCTTTAGCATATCCTGTATATAATTTTTTTGAGTAATGTAAATTCTAGAGTTAGTATAGACTAACTCAAGTCCAAGAAAATATTTTAGTGATCCAAGGTCACTAATTTTGAACTCCTTCATCATCTGTTTCTTGATCTGTTTGATGCTATTAGCATCATTACCTGTGAGTATGATAACATCAACATATACACATATGTATATTACCTCTGAATTACTTCTCTTGATGAACAGAGAAGTATCTGCTTTACTCATGACAAAACCTTGATCCTGAAGGTATGTAGTCAACCGATGGTTCCATGCCCTAGGTGCCTGCTTCAATCCATAAAGAGATTTGTTCAATTTCCATACATATGTTACCTTCTTTGGGTCCTCATAACCAGGAGGTTGAGACATGTACACCTCATCTGAAATCCAGCCATTTACAAATGCATTTTTTACATCCAACTGATGCATGTTCCGATTCTTTGATGCAGCCACACTTACCAATACCCTAATGGTTGGCATTTTGGCCACAAGTGAGAAGGTTTCTTCGTAATCAATTCCTTGGGTTTGTGCAAAACCCTTAGCCACAAGTCTAACTTTGTACCTGCTTATTGATCCATCAATATTCCTTTTGATCTTATAGATCCATCTAGAACCAATTACCTTCATAGACTCTTTCTTTGGTACTAGTTCCCAAGTATCAATGTCCTTGAGTGCTTCAATTTCCTCATCCATGGCTTCTTTCCATTCTGCCTTGGTCATTGCTTCTTCATATGATGCTCGTTCCTCAATTGACAAATCTTTCGCAAGATAAACAGAGTGCTTACTAACTAGGGAAGTGTCATACCCATATTTGATTGGCTTCTTGCTCTCCCTTTGTGATCTTGTGATTGCTTGGTTGGATGATTTAGGTATATACTCCAATTTCTTCATCTTGACTTTGCCTTTGGACTTCCATGCCTTCAACTATTATAGATTGATGATGTCCTCATCATCTGAGTTGATATCTCCATTCTGATTAGACTCCTCCTTAGTGAGGCTTGGAAACTCCTCTTCCAGTTCATAAGGTAGTTTTACCTTTCTGCATTCACTATCAAACCAAGAGTCATTCTCATCAAAGACAACATCTCTACTGACCATGAATCCCTTGTTTGAAGGGTTGTAGAACCTGTATCCTTTTTGATTTAAATCATACCCTATGAAGATGCACTTCTTTGCCTTAGGGTCTACCTTACCTCTTATCTGAGAAGGGATATGCATATAAGATACACATCCAAAGATCCTGCAATGATCAAGTGAAGGTCTTCCACCATGCCATGTTTCATATGGGGTCATCCCATCAAGAGATTTGGATGGCAACCTGTTTACAAGATAAGTAGCAGTAGATACACTCTCTGCCCACAAGTACAAGGAAATTACTACATCAGCTTGGCATGGAAGGACAAGGAATGAAGCACATTCAAGTGAAGCAAGTAGCAAAGGAAAGGAAAAGGAAAATGACGAAGACCATCGATGGGTAGACATGGAATCTACAAATGATGAAGATATGGAAAAATTAGAAATTCCACGATTTAAAGCATCTAAACCAAGGAGGAGGAGATTCCTACCACCTAATGGTGAGGTAAGGTCATCCAATAGGGTTAAATACCCTGTTCAAAGGTTAACTTATGATTCATTCATTGCAAGACACTATGCCTACATGAGTCAAGTTATAGCTTGTGAAGAACCTAACTTTTCTGAAGAAGAAAATAAGCATAGGGAATGGATTGAAGCCATGGAGAAGGAAATCAACGCACTTGAAGAAAATGATACCTGGTCATTGGTGCCAAGAACAAAGGACATGAAAGTCATTGGCAACAAATGGGTGTACAAGGTAAAGAGGCATGCAGATGGGAGCATCTATAGGTATAAAGCAAGGTTGGTTGCCAAAGGTTTTGCTCAAACCTATGGCATAGACTTTAAGGAAACATTCAGTCCAATAGCCAAGATGTCTACCATTAGAAGTTTGATTGCAATTTCAGCCTCAAAAGGTTGGAAGATGTACCAGTTGGATGTGAAGAATGCTTTCCTAAATGGAGAGCTTGAAGATGTAGTCTTCATGGACCAGCCCCAAGGCTTTGAAGATGAGAGGTTTCCACATCATGTATGCAGGCTAAAGAAGGCTCTTTATGGACTCAAGCAAGCCCCAAGAGCTTGGAACCAAAGACTTGTGGACTACTTGGTAAAATGTGGATACAATCAGAGTCATTCAGACCCATCACTCTTTGTGAAGAAGGAAGGTAGAATCATTTGTATATATGTTGATGATTTGAACATTACAGGGGATGATGAAGGCAACATCAAGGACATAAAGAGGAATCTTGGGTGTGACTTTGAAATCTCAGATTTAGGGATTTTAAGGTACTTCGTTGGGATTGAAGTACTATATAAAGAGGAAGGTATATACTTGATGCAAAGGAAATACATTCTTGATCTTTTGAAGAAGTTTGTCTTGTGTGATTGCAAGCCCATTTCAAATCCATTAGAAGTAAATGTTAAACTAAGTGCTCATGAAGGTGAAAAAGTGAAGGATGTGACCATGTATAGGTCAATAATTGGTTCTCTCATGTATGCTACTATGACAAGACCTGATATTGCACATGTAGTTGGAGTGTTATCTCAATTTTTGCAAGCACCAAGAGTACCTCATCTTGTTGCAGCCAAAAGGGTACTTAGGTACCTCAAAGGATCAGTGAATGAAGGTCTATAGTATCCATTTGATGATGGATTAAATGTACAAGCTTATTGTGATGCTGATTGGGCAGGTTCCAAAGATAACACAAGGAGCACTAGTGGATATGTTATCATGCTAGGGAAGAAGACCATCTCATGGATGTCAAAGAAATAACAAACCGTGGCTCTTTCATCAACCGAAGTTGAGTATAGAGGCTTAGCACAAGTCTGATGTGAGCTTATGTGGCTCAAGAAGTTGTTGGTTGATCTTGATTTGCACATTAAGCAAGTACCTACTTTTTGTGACAACATAAATAGCATATGCTTGGCTCAAAATCCGGTGTTCCATGCAAGGTTGAAGCATATAGAAGTACATTACCACTTTATTTGAGAGAAGATCATGTCAAAGGATGTCAAGGTGGAGCATGTCAATACAAAGGACCAATAGCAGATATATTTACCAAAGCATTGGATGGAGTAAACCTACAACACTTCAAGGCATGCATTGGAATGAAGGATCTAGGCATTGAGACTTGAGGGGCAGTGTTGAAAATCAAGTCTCAATCATGCAAAAAGGCTCAAAAGTCTCTATATTGGTGCAGAGAAAAGTTTAGAACAATGAGCATATATCATTGCTTGTGGACCTAGTGGAGGGCAGCCATCTTCCATTTTTGCATCGGAGTGTTAGAATCATCCCCTATCATGAAGTACCTGGAGTAGATACATGTGCCCAATCCTAGTAGCTCTGACTCAGCTACACACACAACTTTAAAATGCATCAACCCGAGCTTTCTAGCTCGCATTGTGGCCGAAATACAGAACAACTATTGAGAGGTGCTGATCTGCACTTTCACCTCTTGTGACCTAAATTTCCATTGAAGCTTCATGCACACAAGCCTTCATGTGGATGCTCTTATGGAGCACACTTTAGATGATCAGTTGGATGCTCTTATGGATGCTCATTTAGAGCATTATGATGATACTCAGTTAGAGTGTGATCATCCCTTTGACCTTGGTGTTCATGTTGTGCACTTAGCTCATATAAAAGCATGATGATACACTTGGTGTGGTAGAGCAAGATATCTCATATGATACACAGTGTATGCTAGAGCATACTAGCTCTCAAGATGCACAGCTAGACACATCCCTGGTTGATAGGATGACTGATTTAGATGCTGAGGAGTCAGTAGTTATGCAGTCATTCTTGGATTCACTCATGCTAGATGACGACATAGACATGTCAGGACATGTTGGTCTTGAGGATGGTGCTTTGGATGCCTTGCATACAGCATGGCTGACATACTTAGGTTAGCCAAGATAACACATGTTTCATCATCATTCGAGAGTCTGATGTATGAGTTGTTATGCTCGAGACCAAACATTGCAGTTGCTATTGGAGCATTTGCACTTGGAGTTGTTAGTCGTTCGATGATTGACATAGGCATAGAGCGAGTGGGAGCTTTGCAGGAACTTCGTCACCTCTTCCATCAGTCATATGTCAGATCGACTCTTGTCGATATGAGTCTAGAGCAGTTTGAGGTGCATGGATACACTGTGTTTGAGGTAGTTGGTGTAGGCTCATCATTATGGGTTGAGATCCAAACTCTTCTTGTACATTATTGTATAGTCCTACATCATTGTTTGTATATTTTACCACTTATGGTCACATTGACCCTTAACTGGGAGATTGTTGGGGATGTAAGGGTCATGTGACCTTACCCCCATATTCATATATATACATCATATATAGAGCATTGCCTCAACGGAGATCATTATGTGGGTTTTGAGGCTCCCACACATCTCTCTGCATCTCTTCTCTTCTCTCTCTCCATCTCCTCCTTGCTCCTCTTGTTCTGCACACCAAAGCCCTTCAGGTGAGTTATGAAATGGTGGGCTGGGTGGTAGGTGTGTTTTTTGTCTTTGTTTCCTTTAGATTCTCTTCCATTTCACTCAATTTTCTAGCCCATTTCCTTTTCATCCTTTCACAACTATTCCATTGGAATAAGTTTTAGACTGAGGTACTCAGTTTTTGAACCAGATCATCAAGTCCATTATTGATTATTTTCACATTGAACATAAGTCCAGTTCCCCATACTATCCTTGAGCAAATGGTTTGGTGGACAAATACAAACAAAGTTTTACTTACAAAGGTTTAGAAATTTCTCCTTGAATATCCAACTAAATGGGAATAGTATTTACCTTTGGTCTTATGTGCTTGCCGTACTTCTTATAAAGTTTTAATCAGATTTACACCTTTCAAGTTAGTTTAAGGTATGGAAGCCATTGCACCAATAGAATTTACGGTGCCTAGTTTACAAATCGCGGTGTAGAGTCATTTAGTACTAGAAGAATTGATGGTATGAATACATTATGCCAATCGGAGGAACATAGATATGAAAAATTTTTGCTCATGCAAGAAGTCTAGCACTGATAATGGTGCTGGCATGATCATCTTTTACGAACACCTATTTTTTGAATTGGTGTTTTAATATTATTTTTTAATTCCAAAATGGAAATACAAGCAAGTAAATTTAAACTTAGGTAGACAGGTGCATTTTGGATTCATGTAGAGATCTATCCAGGTACTTTTTGGTTACCAACACTAGGTGGAGAAATTTTAGAGACTCCAATAAATGGGTCCAAACTTTGACCAATCCACATGTAGTGTAGTGGCACTCATTGTATTATAATGTATATAATTTTTCTAATTTGTTTAAGTAGCATAGCTAGGAAATTCAATGAAGATTTGCTCACAATTTTGCATGATTAACTGAGTATAAATGAGGGCAACTTGAGACTAGATTTGATAGATTTGAAATCATTGTCACAATTATTCAGTATTTAAGACATGCACACTATTCAAGGACATGCAGATTGCAATGAATTTGATACTTCTCTACTTAAATTGATGGAAAAATAGTTCATCTTTTTACTTACTACTTTCTAATCCTAAAGCTCACAACTATTTGTGTACTGTTTGAATATGCCAGAATGACAAGAATAACATTGCCTTAGACAACAAAATTGACTCATATGAGCCCGATCTAGATTCCCGATCGACTACCTCAAGCACATTTTGATTGGTTTTGATAGTTTGGTCTCTTAGATTATGCCTAGATAGATTAGACTAGCTTGGAAAACCATTCGATGACCCTTTCTTTCATTCAACAATGTAACATGTAGCTCGATATTATCGATGATCACTATGCATTCTTCAAATTATGTATCCGCTCTGAAGTTCACCTAGTTATAGATACATATTATACTATCGCACAATTGAAGCTTCACCATGAAGGAATCACAACACCTACAACCCTCTTCTCGATTGAAGAAAATGGAGCAACTATTTAGAAAGCCTTGTTCTAAGGAATATAAGTATGTGAGGCTCCCAAACACAAACCCTTGGAAGTTCAATTTGAAATTAGAAACTTTAGCGATCAACATCCCAGAGTAAGCATTATGGCATGTCAGAGACATTTGTTTATGGTTGATGATGCTGCCACCAATGGACAAGTCAATTGAGTAGAGATCTTGTTCTGATGAATAAAGAAGGAAGTTCAGCATTTGTGTCGAAAAACAAAGAAGGTGAAACAATTGGAAACCACATTAAGTATTCTTTTTTCTTTCTTGATTCTGCCATGACCTCTTCTTGATTGCAGAGTGTTTAAAGTTGTTGAGGAACCTGTGTTTCTCCAAGAGCTTAAGCGTCAAGGTAAGCAACCTGCTACTAATGAAATAGACCCAAGTAATGTAGAGAAACGAACCCACATTCATTTTATAAAGGAAGCACTTTGACTTGTAGAAGAGGAATGGCTATGTTGCATGCAAGATCAAACATCTCAAGAAGAAGCACAACGGAGACAACAAGAAGATTAGTTGTAGTAGAGGAAGCTGAAGGAGGCAAAGGGCTACTGTAGAAGACATCAAAAGAAGACGAGTTGCTAAGGAGCAACAAACTCACAAGTGGCCTCTTGTTTCATAACACATGCAAAGAAAGGTGGAAAGGCCATCTACTTCACAGATAATAGAGCAAGATCAATTCTCACCGACAATCAATGAAAAGTACCAATTTTCCTACTTTCACAAAGCGATGCCCAGATCCCTAGCAAACTTAGTCGAGTAGGGTTCAAATCCCTATGCTCTAGTGTTCTTTAATTATCTATCCCTAGTTTATGAAGGATTACCAAATTTAGTCCCATACTCTAGCAAATGCAACCAAGTTATTGTTGGTGTAAATCACAAGCCTACACATTTGGCTTGGAAGATATCATGAAGACTCTACATACATAAAGAACCATAGGAACATATGCTAGTGATTACTTACCACTTTACCTCATTTGTAAAAGTCAAAATGACTTGGAATCTTTTGTAATCACCTACCTAAGTGATTCGTGGAAAAGTAGATCACTTGATTGAGAGAATATCTCCAAACTTTTAGATGCTTGATCATAGGAAGCCAAAGATTTGAATTTGAATTCAAATCCTAAGTCATTTCCTATAAAAGTTGGATGTGAAAAAGTCGCGGGTAGATCACTCCATTCCCGAGGCTCATTCTGTTGAGCTTGAGTGTGTGTAAGGAATATACCATAGCCTACACCTCTCTACACCATTAGGCAATGCTAGTCATGCCAATGGGATTGTATACAAGTGTTAATTAATAGCTACATTTACATCATTCATCTCTGTGTTCACTGCTTGTCTACTCCAAAGTCTGTCAACTTGTCAAGGGCATATCTCAGTCAATAATACTCCAAATTCAGTGATTCAAATCTTGTTGGATTCAGCTCAAAGTCCTCTACATGATGACAAAGTTTGAAGTGATTTCATTCAGCCAATTCAGAGAAATCGTCGTCGAGGTGCTCACTGGTCTATCTCTGCTACAGTCCTAAAAAGTCGGGGGTATACCAAATCTTGCTAAATTAATTTCTCTTAGCATAGTTCATTATTTTACATCATTCCACTTGAAAATGGTAGCTTACTAAGTAATTGAATACCCCTAGAAGTAATTTTATCAATTGTTACTGTGCTGGTCACACTCAACAAAACATTGAGCAGATGTCAAGAACAAAATAGAAGGTTTTCTTGACTTTGTGACTTCCAAAGTTATCTGTTTTGATTCAATCATTACACACTTCATTTCCAAAGGACATAGGCCATTTCTTGGTGTCATTGGAAAGCTAAGGGAGTCTACTAATCAAATCTGAAGCTAAAGAGGGCTGGTACAAAGCAGGTTTTAGCAGTACCTACTCAATCTCTTGGATCATCCATCCATCTTTCCCAACAGTGGTATCAGAGCAAATAAGGTAAAATGGGAGATGGTTTTCCTTCATTTATTGACAAATTGGACAGGAACAATTATCAAGCTTGGTCTCTAAGGATGAAGACCTACTTACAAGGAAGGAGTCTCTATGGATACATGTCAGGAGATGAGGAATTGCCCTCATTCAAAGCAAGAGGTTTGCCAACCAAGGAGGAGCAAGAAAAACTCAACACATGGTGTGCAAGGGATGCATTGGCAAGGTCTTATTTACTCAACTCTATATCTGACTTTCTTTTACCTCATATCAGAAATTGTAAGACTTCCCAAGAGACTTGGGAAACCTTGTCATCATATTTTTCCTCTAATACAAGGGCTAGGAAAAATCAGTTGTGGATTGAATTGACAACACTAAGGAAGCAACCTAAGCAAGCTGTTTTAGAATTTGTGACCAAGATCAAAGATGTTAGAGATCAGTTAGCAAGCATAGGAGAAGAAATTGAAGAAGAACAAATTGTAAGACAGGTAATCAATGGAATCAAGGCTGATGACAAGTGGGAAAGCTTCACCACTGCAATGGATCTCTACATGGGCATGCACACTCCAGATCTTACAACTCTCATGGGTCAACTATTCACACATGAAGCAAAGCTTACCAAGAGTGGAGATACTACCAAAGGTAACAACTCTTCTTCCCTATACACTGATTAGAAATCTAAGGATAAAGGCAAAAGTAAAAAGGTGGAAGATGAAGGCTCTACCTCCCAAGCCAACTATGCAGGGAGAGGTAGATCTTCAAGAGGAAGGGGCAGAGGAGGTAAGCAAGGTAGGGGGAGACCCTATAACTCATCACCATGTAACATTTGTGGCTTATCAAATCACACCACAGATGAGTGTTACAGGAATTACAAAAATCAGAGAGGAAGAGGCTACCAAAGAGGTGGATACTCACAGTCTAGAGGAAGGTTCAACCATCACCAAGGCCACAACAACAATTACAACAACTACAACAATTACAATGGCAACTACCAAGGAGGATTCAGAAACAGAAAGGACTACAACAACTACACAGAGGAGCAGGATGACTCTCTCTTGATCATGAACATGACTTCAAAGTCAGGTACAAATGATGATCACTTATTTTATATTGATTCAGGGTGTTCAAATCATGTGGCTGGCAATGTTGCACTACTCTCTGATCTTGAGGAACCAAAAGGTAAACACCAAGTCCAAACAGGTGATGATACAAAGCATTCTGTAGTTAAAGTTGGAAATGTGAAAACTTGTGATGGTAATCAGAATTTGTTGAGCATAGTACTTTATGTACTTACAATTACAAAGAACTTAATGAGTGTTGTTCAGATTGTAGAGAAAGGGTTGCAGGTTAGATTCAATCAATATGGAGCATTTGTGGAGTACCCAAGACATGGATTCAAAAGGATAGCTAAAGGAGAAAAATCAGGTAGACTTTTCACTTTTGAGTTGGAAGATACAAAGAACATTGCATTATACAATTATAAAGATCAAACACTTTCAGAGCTTGAGATTTGGCACAAGAGATTAGGGCACATAGGAGAAAGGACCTTGAAGCAAATGTGCAGGGACCAATGTGTGCTTGGGATACCTAATGTATCCAAGCAACATATGATTTACAAGTGTGGTGCTTGTCAATTTGGTAAGTCTCACAGGTTACCCTTCTCCAAGAAAGGATATATGCATGAAGACTATCTAGAGCTTGTACACACAGATGTATGGGGACCTAGCAAAGGCCCCTCAGTCTCAGGTTCAAGGTACTATGTGTCTTTTATTGATGACTATAGCAGATGGACTGTATTATACTTTATGAAGCACAAGGATGAGGTATTTAATTGTTTTAAGAAATATCTTGCACTAGTTGAAAATCAGACAAGAAGGAATTTGAAGAGGCTAAGGTCAGATGGAGGAGGTGAGTACTTCTCCAATGAGTTTGAGGACTTCTTGCAGGACAGAGGCATCAAAAGGGAAATAACCACAAGGTACTCTCCTGAACAGAATGGGGTAGCTGAAAGAAGAAATAGGTTAATTGTTGAGACAGCTAGATCTATGCTTAATGAGAAGAAATTACCTAACTATCTATGGGTAGAGAGTCTTTCTACTGCCACCTATCTCATAAACAGGTTACCATCAAAATCACTTGATGGTATGACACCATATGAAGCATGGCATGGTAAGAGACCATCATTGGATCACTGCAAAATTTTTGGATGTGTAGCATATGTACACATTCCTTCACAGGTAAGAGGAAAGCTAGATCCAAAGGCTGAAAAATGAATTTAATTGGATATGATTTAAATAAAAAAGGTTACAGGTTTTATAACCCTACCAATAAGGGATTTATGGTAAGCAGAGATGTGATCTTTGATGAGAATGATTCTTGGTATGAGAATGAATGCAGGAAGGTCAAACTACCCTATGATTTGGAAGAAGAATTTCCAAAACTTACAAAGGAGGAACCTACTCAGGATGGAGAGTCAAGTTCAGATGATGAAGATACAATCAACGTTGAAGAGTTCAAGGCATGGAAGTCCAAAGGCAAAATGAAGATGAAGAAGCTTGAGGACATACCAAAATCTTCAACTCAATCAATCAGAAGGTCTCAAAGAGAAAGCAAAAAACCTATCAGATATGGGTATGATACATCTCTTGTTACTAAACATTCAATTTATCTTGCAAAGGATTTGCTAAATGAAGAACCAAGATCATATGAAGAAGCAATCACAAAATCAGAATGGAAGGAAGCTATGGATGAGGAGATTGAAGCACTCAAGGAGAGTGATACATGGGAGTTAGTACCCAAGAAGGACTCCATGAAGGTAATAGGATCCAGATGGATCTATAAATTGAAAAGAAATTTTGATGGCACAATTAACAGGTACAAGGCCAGATTAGTAGCCAAGGGTTTTGCACAAACCCAAGGCATTGACTATGAAGAAACATTTTCCCCTGTGGCCAAGATGCCAACAATCAGAGTGTTGGTGAGTGTGGCTGCATCAAAGAATTGGAACATGTACCAATTGGATGTCAAGAATGCTTTCTTGAATGGATGGATTTCAGAAGAGGTTTACATGTCACAACCTCCTGGCTATGAAGACCCTAAGAAGGTAACTTATGTTTTCAAATTAAAGAAGGCTTTATATGGATTGAAGCAGGCACCTAGGGCATGGAATTACACGCTAACTACATACCTCCAAGACCAAGGTTTTGTCATGAGTAAGGCTGACACTTCTCTGTTCATTAAGAGAAGTAATTTAGAGGTAATCTATCTCTGTGTCTATGTTGATGACATCATCCTTACAGAATCAGAAGCATTAAAAGCCAAATGATGAAGGAGTTCAAGATCAATGATCTTGGGCTATTGAAGTATTTTTTGGGACTTGAATTAGTTTACACTAATTCAGGAATATACATTACTCAGAAGAAGTATGTGCAGGACATGTTGAAGAAATTTCACTTGCAGGATGCTAAAGTAGCTAGTACTCCAATGGAGGTGAACCTAAAGCTAAGTGCCCATGAAGGTGATGAAGTCCAAGACATTACAGGTTATCAAAGTATGGTAGGTAGCTTGAACTATGCTACTCTTACAAGAATTGATATTGCATATGGAGTTAGTGTGCTAAGTCAATTTATGCACAAGCCAAGGATACCTCACTTAGAGGCTGCCAAAAGAATCTTGAAGTATCTCAAGGGTACACAGAACCATGGTTTGTATTTTCCTTACACTTCAGATATTGATATAAAAGTTTATTCAGATGCAGATTGGGCAGGATGCAAGGATGATAGGAGAAGCACTTCTGGATACATTTCTTTTGCAGGTGACAAACCAATTTCATGGTCTGCAAAGAAGCAACCAACTGTTGCATTGTCTTCTACAGAAGCAGAGTATAGAGGGCTAGCTAATGCCACTCAAGAAGAAATTTGGGTTAAGCTTTTGTATTCGGAATTGGGCTTATATACTAGGCCTCCAATTATCTTTGGAGATAATACAAGTTCTCTTCACCTTGCAACTAATCCTATCTATCATGAGAGGACCAAACACATAGAAGTTCATTATCATTATGTGAGGGAGAAGTTGCTAAGCAAGGACATTCAGCTGACCTATGTGTCAACCAACATGCAATGTGCAGATTTGCTGACTAAAGCTTTGGATGGGACCAAACTTTGCAGGTTCAAATCTATGATTGGATTGCAGGATGTACTTGAAGATTGAAGATGAAGACTTAAGCCAAAATGTTTGGCTTGAGGGGGAGCTGTTGGTGTAAATCACAAGCCTACACATTTGGCTTGGAAGATATCATGAAGACTCTACATACATAAAGAACCATAGGAACATATGCTAGTGATTACTTACCACTTTACCTCATTTGTAAAAGTCAAAATGACTTGGAATCTTTTGTAATCACCTACCTAAGTGATTCGTGGAAAAGTAGATCACTTGATTGAGAGAATATCTCCAAACTTTTAGATGCTTGATCATAGGAAGCCAAAGATTTGAATTTGAATTCAAATCCTAAGTCATTTCCTATAAAAATTGGATGTGAAAAAGGCGTGGGTAGATCACTCCATTCCCGAGGCTCATTTTGTTGAGCTTGAGTGTGTGTAAGGACTATACCATAGCCTACACCTCTCTACACCATTAGGCAATGCTAGTCATGCCAATGGGATTGTATATAAGTGTTAATTAATAGCTACATTTACATCATTCATCTCTGTGTTCACTGCTTGTCTACTCCAAAGTCTGTCAACTTGTCAAGGGCATATCTCAGCCAATACTACTCCCAATTCAGTGATTCAAAGCTTGCTGGATTCAGCTCAAAGACCTCTACATGCTGACAAAGTTTGAAGTGATTTCATTCAGCCAATTCAGAGAAATCGTCGTCGAGATGCTCACTGATCTATCTCTGCTACAATCCTAAAAAGTCGGGGGTATACCAAATCTTGCTAAATTAATTTCTCTTAGCATAGTTCATTATTTTACATCATTCCACTTGCAAATGGTAGCTTACTAAGCTAATTGAATACCCCTAGAAGGAATTTTATCAATTGTTATTGTGCTGGTCACACTAAACAAAAAATTGAGCAGGTGTTAAGACCAAAATAGAAGGTTTTCTTGACTTTGTGACTTCCAAAGTTATCTGTTTTGATTCAGTCATTACACACTTCATTTCTAAAGGACATAGGCCATTTCTTGGTGTCATTGGAAAGCTAAGGGAGTCTACTAATCAAGTCTGAAGCTAAAGAGGGCTGGTACAAAGCAAGTTTTAGCAGTACCTAGTCAATCTCTTGGATCATCCATCCATCTTTCCCAATAGTTATTGACCTTATGTTCTTTACAGATGGAGAAAGATGAACATAGTGTTCATGTTGAAGCTGTTGAGATGGCCAAAATACAAGAAAAAATGATTCTACTCACGCAACAAGAATACAAAAATGAAAGATTCTCTAGTAGGTAGATCCAACATTTCAAAAGAACAAGTACACGTAATGAAAAATAAGATCCCTCAATATACACTTCGAGGTCATTGAGGAAATTACAGAACATAGGCAGGAAGCAACGGAACAACTTCATGCTATTCAAGATGAATCACGGAAAGTTCTTATGGACAAGGATGACTTATGAAATCAAGATGCCATGCGTATCACAGAGAAAGACTCATTACTGGCCTCAATTGTGTCACTAATGGAGAATTTGCAAGTAGCTTTGGCTAAACTTAACAGAGTGAAGGAGTTAGAGCTACAATTGAAAGATGCTAAGAAAATCATTGTGGAGAATGTTTCTTTCCTTTAGTGCCCAGGAGACACGTGACCCTGAACCGAACATAATCGCAAATTTGCATAAAGGATTATTAGCTTTGCAAAAATATTTCTCATATCAATAGACCTCATACAAAGATGTTACCTACACAGGGATGTTTCTTGGCCCAACCTCTTTATATCAAAAGAGCTTGACCAATCATGAGATATAACAATCATGAGAAACTGTGCACTACATGTGGTGTTAGTATCTTGTTATGTAGCCCCAATTATTCACCACCCTTAAAATGCTCCTAATTCAATAGCCTTAGGTCTCCTTTAATGACCAATAAAGACAGTCCCTGTCCAAAGAATCACAAAAAATCCCTGCACACAATTTGGTCGCAGCAATATATTCAACTAGTTCACAAGATTAGTTATTCAAACATCAAAAAGCATTCTCTTCGATATGTATAGACTCTTCCCAACTGGGGAAGCCTCAACACTCATTTCCTGCAACAAGAATAGCAGGCATGGGGGAAAGCTTACTGATCATGTTGACGACGATGCAGATGTTCAAATTCATTCGGGGGGTTGCATGAGACATGGTGATGGAAGTCAAAGGCCTTCCAAAGGAGCCTGCACAAGAACTACGAATTAACTTTTCCAGACCAAACATCATACCTATATACCTCCTTCACTATTTCATAGAATATTGTCATAGCAATGAAAAGTAGGAACTGAACCAGGCACTATCATGCTGTCTTTTTTGGGCAATTGTTGATCGAAGCTTGATCCTTAGATTTGAACAATGCATAACTACCAACATTATGCCTTTAGTGGCCTGAAGGATCCTGAGCAAAAAATCTTGAACACAAAAGTGCACAGTATGCAAGCCAACCCAATGATGAAATCTGGTGGGTATCGTGGATTTAGGCACATGATTTTGTGGCTTATACATTAATCATCACAGGGTTTAACAACAAGGAGCAAGAAGGTGGGCATTTGCAGGGAGTAGGGTAAGTTCTCAACCCCTTCTTCAAGGGTAGAGGAGCAGATGATGGGGAGCAGGCAGCTTAATCCCGAACGGAAATGAAAGGGGAGACAAAGCTCAAACCTAACACTATAGAAAGTGTTGATGAAGCGCATAAAAAACATTCATGCAAACAGGATATTGCTGCGACGAGATGCCAAAAATGACGATATTTCAAAAAAAATCACAGATAGTAAGCCTCCAAAATTTATGTAAAATCATTAACCTTTTTGTAGCATAATTAACATAGTCAAGCACCGCATACACTAATCGGTCTTATCCTGGGGATAGTTCTGTGCATGTTAGCTACAACAATTTGAATTTCTACAACAATTGTTAGTTAAGCAATAAGTCTAATTCATTTCTGCACTACGAACGGACTGGTAATACATTGTCTCATATGTTGAACAAAGATAGTTACAACACCTTATGTGAAATAGCATGACATCATGCATAACTCAACTCAATAACAGAAAAGCAATTGATGGATGTATGAAGACATTATGGCCAACCATAGCACAGACTTATATCGACAGCAATTTGTATCTGAGGGGGCCAAGATGGGAATCTCAAGCTTGTGACTTTCACTGTATCAAGCAGATCAACAGGAACTTATAAAGAAGTACATGAAATACCCCAATAGGACATACAACTCCCAACAGATCATACAATCAAGAAAGAGCAGAAATTGAACAGTAATAACATAAGAATGTACACGTTCTTCTTTATTGAAAAATTGGATCGTCCATACATAATTTGAAATACTCATATACTCTGCCCTCGCCAAGATTCATAAAAAAAGCCCGCTCATTACCATATTCAGCTTTGCACCTATGTTCGTGTCAATTCCATCAAATTCCAATATCAAATCATAAAGTATAGGGGACAACGTCTGTGAATCTTAACCTGCATACTTGCCTTTCCTAAACGCTGAATGCAAAACATAAAAGAGCCAACCCAATGAGCCTGTGGCAGATACTATTGGACATACTACTACTCGTAGATACCAGACGATAGCGCTTAGCTTCCGACCAAAAGATGCAGGTGAACATCTATCACAGGGTGTAGGGAAGCCCCAACAGAGAGAATCGTTGATAAGTATGAGGATTTTTACGAGGGTTGAGGGACCAAGGATCAAGATAAAGCTCAAAAACTTGGAGCTATGGAGGGTGGGCAGCCATAAACACAGTCGGAGACATGAATCTTACACAAGGCGTTGAGGTCAACAGGTAACAACGTCCCTCAAAGACTGATCGCGAGGCATTTTTGAGCCGATGGAGCACCCAATCAACCAAACTGTGGAGGAAAACCTCATAAGAGAAGCACCAGAGCATGATCTGAGAATTACGTTAATAGCAAAGATGAATGAAATTCAGTTTAGCATCTCCAAGCCCACACACAGCCGGAACAGAAGTCGTAGTGCAATTGGAGAGGGCTTGACTCCATAGGTGGCAGATTTTGGCAGAAGGGAGGAAGCCAATCAGGGGTTGGAGTCCTCGATGTTCAGGAGCCACAAAGGTTGGAGGGCACTGGCACAACCCCGTCTCGAGGAATGAGAAGATTGCATAAGCATGTGCCAAAAACAAAAAAAAAGGTTGGAGAAGCAACGCCACACAAAGCCCAAATATTACCGAGAATAACCAGTAATGATGGAAACCACCCCAGTCGGGTAACACCGATTAGAGCATTTTAGTGATCCGATGAGGAACTCAGAAAGGAGCACAAGATCAACGCTCACAGTTCAACACAGAGCCAAGAACCTGATGATGCAATGATTAGGAGAAGTAGACAAGAAGTTTGAGGTCCTAGCAGCTGTCTTTGAACCAGCGCCGCTTCGGAAAAGGGTGAGGGAGTTGCCGGCAAGGAGTGTTACAGTGAACAGCAAGCTCCACTATCTGTCAGAGAGGGGCAACGAGGATCCAATAGACATGCCTCCGTCAGAGTGAGGGACGAAGGTTCCCAAACCTAGCCACACCCAGAGCCTTAAACCCGGTGAAGTCAGAGGGGGAGCTCCATGGAGCTCAACCCCGCCATCGCCATGTAGAACAACACAGACAGAGGCTCAGCTCCGAGCCGGAGGAGCTAGAGAGTAGGAGACATGCATATCCTAGACGAAATTTAAGGAATTGCGCCTTCCTGCGAGGGTGGGTTATTCCCACTCTTCGAGCATTGAATGGTCGACAATGAATGCCAAGCTTCAGTCATAACTACCCCCTAGCCTATAATCAGAGGTTAATGAGGACATAAAGAGATATCTACCCCAAATTTCACGCGTGAGAGTTGAAACGGTTCAAAAATGAAATTCGTGAGAAATGCCAGTTTAATAAAGCCACCAATAATTCTTTGAGTTTTTCTTTTATTGTTTGCTATTTTCTTAGAGATTTGAAAAAAGGGAAGGGCCAGAGAGAATGTACTTCCCATCCCCCTATTCAAGTCTGTCACACCCAACAAGAAACGAAAGTGATGGAAGGTGATGCCTGAGTGTATGTGCGATGGTGTATATGTGTGAAGGAACTAAACTACTCAAAAAATTGAAAAATAAGGGGTACCCTTGACCAACCAAAGGCCACACGTATCCACAACTCAATCCAAGTGTGAGGTGCATCCACAAAGTGTAGTCACGGCAAGCTTGAAAAAACCCAACAGCTAAAGGCGGACGTCCCCGACAACGACGCCAAATTGTTGAGAAAAGGGAGCAACAGACCTTAACCGCCTCACATGGAAGCGAGAGGCTCTTCCAAGAGGAGTTGCAAGAAGTGCAAGCAACACACACACACCCACGTCCATGAACAATGGCACCATGGCCAACGTCAAAAGGAACAAGGGAGGGCAATGCTCACACACAAGACAACCCCAAGTGCCAAACCCACACACATGGATCAACACATAGCACACAAGGAGAAATGTGGAAGCCAAATGAACCTTCTTTCCATTAGCATGGAGGCCAAGGGACCCCTCTTTACAAGAAGTAGCCTCTATTTATAGGCTGAGCACAATTCCCCCATGTGCTCCTTTTTGACTAGTCAAAAAGGAGCACATGCATATCTCAAAAGGATCTTGGAATATGTTCTCTAACAACCAAATCTCATGGGAAGAAAGAATACGTGCACGTGGGGATTTTTCTAGACTTCTTGAAAAAGGTGAGCATTTACAATAAGGCTCCAAAGCTTTACTTTATGAGAAATATTAAAAAGTGTCTAAGGAGGGGTTTTTATGTGAAATCTTAAGTAGATACAAAAAGAGATATTATTTTGGTCTAGGGAGGGTTTCTATGCACAATGTGGGTGTGTGCATACCCTACAACCCAACATACATGTGCCCTCTTTGTGCCTAGGTGAGACTCAAATCGCCTAATGTTTGGCCTTTGGATCAGGCCATATTCATATGTATACTCAATGTGCATTCAAACAGATGCTACACATTGGGCAAGGTTGTGCGTGAATCCCATGGTTGTCACACGAAGAGGTTTGCTTCCTCATGTACTTTTGTTTAGAATTGGAAATATTCTTAGATTCCAATTCAAGTACCTTAGGAATTTTAGGCCTCCATATCATTTGTGCTTTATGCATACTCTTTTTTTGCCTCTCACTTTGTTTCTAGAAGCATCTCAAGGTTAATTATGCAATTCATGCAAGGAGTATTGCTAAATATATTTTTTGCACTTCCTAGGTATGTACTTATTCCAATTAGCCATACTAGTGTGATGATTACTTAGCAAACTTTGTGCTTCATGTTTTTGCATCTATCTTTGAGGGTTTCATGTGCCATGAGGCTTGATAGTCATTTTTCTTGGGTCTTAATAGGACCACGGCACCTATGGCATGAATAATTGGTTCCTTATTTGAGCTCCCTTCATGGGGTAGGGGGGATATTATACTTTCATGAGATGAGAGGATTGAGGGTTATGTTAAATTCACTTTGGGGTTGGGACTAATCTTGTCTATCTCCATGCATCAAAATGTCTATTTGAAGCATGCTTTTTATGCAAGTACCTTCTACAAACTATATTTGATTTACTTTCTCATTTATGCTAGAAGGATCCGTTTTTCTTAACTTTATTTTTTGGGGATATTTCATGGTTCTTTCAGTCATCTTTTGCAGGCATCTCATGGCTCTTGAGTTTAGGGGTCCAAAAAATTTCGTGAGGTGGCACAATAGAAGCTAATGGGTATAGCAATATGCGCTTAGAATCTTGCATGGTGGCCATGCCACCAAATTATCCAAATAAATGTAGGACTTCTTCACGGGATTTTGTGCAAGGGCCAATCTGAATACTTTGTTTTGAGATACTATTCCCCAATAATTTTCCACAAGATACTACAAAAATCGGCTTAACCAAACTCAAACACACCTGATAGTCTCTACACTTGTTGAAACATTCACGTATGATTTTAGACTCTTAGAAGTTGGAGAAATTAGGATATATATATATATATATATATATATATATATATATATATATATATATATATATATATATATATATATATATATATATATATATATATCCTAATTTCTCCAACTTCTAAGAGTCTAAAATCATACGTGAATTTTTCAACAAGTGTAGAGAATAATGATTGTGTTTATATATCATATTTCAATAGAGTGAAGGCTTTATTAATTGCCCATGAAAATTATGGAATCACTTATTTATACCGTAATGATAAGATCATATATTATCTCCCATTTTCTGGGATTACTTTTTATATCATTTGAGTAGTGATGTGTGTGAAAACATTAAGGACTGTTGAGGCCTATAAGGTACTAATCTTTTGTACATTCACTTAGTAATACATTCCCTTTGTGTTTCAAGCTTCTTCTTCTTCCTTATTCTATATTTGTGCTTGCTTCGTCCTCAAACCCCAACAATTGGTATCAGAGAACTTTGTCACTCTCGAGAGGGCATCGTCAATACCCTTCTCTGCACTATCTCATAAGCACATGAAATTTTGTAAGCATACCTACACTCAGTAATGCTTCCAAAAAGCTTCATCTGGCGATGGGAAAAAAATTTATTTGTGCTCCTTTTGGCCTCTAGGCACACTATCATAATGACTTTGGAGGAAGTTTTTGTAAAGAAGCTTTGTTGGGATGGTAGAGATGAAGATGCATTTATAGCTTTTTCTATCAATCATGCCATTATCCCTCAGATTCACTTAAGCGAAAGGTTCTTGGGATACTCTTCTACACTATACCTGGCAAGAAATGAGGCTCGTGTTTCTTACCCTCGAAGAAATTTGGAAATTGGAAACTGTTCTAACAAATACTAAAGGTTTGAAAGACTAGATTATTGTTGCACACGAAGGTTACCAAGTAGTTAAAATCTACATATTGTTCTTAATGCTCTTTGAGATTCTTATCAAAGTCTTGCTTCTAACCTTTGTTTCATGATCAAAGGCGATCCCAATTCCCTAACCTTACTCTGTATTTTTTTGAGGAAGATCAATCTAGACAAAACATGTCAATTATGTATGTTTCAAATCAAACTTTCTTAGCTGGTCAAAAGGGCACTTGTAAATCAACGTCCTTGACTAGTAAGGACGATAAGGTCAAAATAGCAAGATAAAGATGAAAAAAAAAGAGAAACAGGTTTTCAAGTATTTAAGGCAAATGATCATCTCATTAATATTTGCTATAAACTAATTGGGAAAGAGGCAAAGAAGAAAGAGCTTTCAACGGTTTTTATAGAGGCCTCAACGGTTTTTATAGACGCCTCTTCTCTAAAATTGAGTCTGCTAATCTTGTTGAGATGAAGAATGGGTGTTTAGCACTCGTTGTACTTATGGTCCATTTTCTCATGAAAATGATGAGGTTTATGTTCGAAATTACAGCTTTACCATATAGCTTCTAGCTTTAGACTATTTCTAGCTTGAGACTTTTATTTGTGTAGAATATGTACTTTATAGGTGTGCCACTAAGAGATTGCAATCTATCACTCCTTATAGGGCTTGGCATGGTGGTAAGGCATATGTTGCTTATGTACATATTTTCGATTTTTGGCACATGCATTGGTGCTTGTGCAAAAACGAAGAACATTGGATGATAAGGTTTTGAAATGTGTTCTTTTTGGATACCGTTCTTTTTGGTTAGTCAAGATGTGGTATTTTTGGAGGATACACTTCAACCCCTGCTTTCATGTACATAGGAGACATCAGTTAGCTCAAAATATGTGTATGACACTCTATTTCCTTTTTTCACTAATGAAAGCAACTTTGATTGAGGTAATTTCTTAGCCTGTGTAGGTTTCCAATGATCATACATATTATTCTCCTTTTTATCAAGATATACATGATACACTTATTTATGAGAGAGTGAACATTACAGAGGCTAACACTATGCCAAAATGGTCAGCGCAGACTTTGAGAGATAACAAGTTAGATGCACCTTTTGCACATCATACATAGTCAAGATCTCATACTGCTCTCTTTGCACCAAATTGCTATACAATGGTGGTTTCTATTCTTTGTGATGGGAATGAGCCTATCTCTTTTGATGAAGCACATAATTCAAAAAATTGGACATTGGTATGTAATTAGCATATGATGCTATTAGGAAAAATGGTACTCAGAATCTATGCGATTTGATCCATGTTTTAAATACCATTTGCACTAAATGGGTCTGTAAGTTCAAAATCAAGCATGATGGTAGCATTGATCGCTATAAAAGCTACGCTTTTAGAAAATGTTTATGCTCAAGACAAGGGCATTGATTTCAATATGACCTTTCCCGCTATGTGTCGCAATGACCATTGTTCAAAGCATCTTTGCACTTGCATCTCATATATGATTATTAAAAACTACATTTCTAAATGTTAATTTTCATAATAAAAGAAAGCACCACATGCTTGGTATGAGAAGACACATTCCTACTTATTCACAAGAATTTTATAATACCCAACAAAAATCACCTTGTATGTAAAATGTGCAGATAATGTACTTCTTATCATTGTTGCTTATGTAGATGTTAGTTGCTCACTAGTGCTAATGAGATTCATATTTCATATTTAAGGTTGACTTTCATCCCTCTTTTGAAATTTTTGAGTTGGAGCATGTGCATCACTATTTGGGCATTTAATACATGGAAATTGATGGTGGCATCACCTTGTGCCACAATAAATACCTTGAAAATTTGGAAGCTTTGAGGTATGAAATTCCATGCTCACTGTAAGCACATTGAGGTCCACTATCATTATTTCAAGGCCTCACTCTCTACTCAAGAGATCAATTTGGCATATGTACCTGCACATTGAGGTCCACTATCATTATTTCAAGGACTCACTCTCTACTCAAGAGATCAATTTGGCATATGTACCCACTTAGAATAACATTGGAGACCTTTTACAAAGGTTCTACCTCATGAAATTTTGAAACTTTTTTCAAAGCTTTGGGTTTACTTCCTTTTGTGGATTGACCTTATTCCACATTGGTTCATACTTTTTTGTACATGAGTGTCAAACCCTTGTCCAACACATCAATCTTGGGGGGATTTGTTATTAGATTTTAGTAGTGATGTGTGTGAAGACAATTAGGACCATCATGGCACTTTAATCCCTCTTAGGGAGCTTTTTGATCATGGCTTGTATATATCTTTATAACCCCAATAGTCTAATAATCTTTTGCAAATTCACTTACTAATACACCCAGTGTTGTGCTCCAGATTTCTTCTTCTTCCTCATGCTACTTGCATGCTTCACTAGTCCTTGAAATCCAACATTACTTTCTCAACATACGGTGAAGTCTCCCAAAGTTCCACATGATTGTAGTGGAAAAGAGTATTGGAATACCTCAAACGATCAAGGAATGAACCCCTTTTCTACCCTTATGAAGAATATTTATAAGTGAAAGCAAACTTATATGCGAATTGTGTATGCTCCAAGAATGATAAAATGACAAAGGCCATCTTATGGAGCTCAAAGAAAAAACCGATAGGTTCTCTCTCTTCAACTTACTTTGAGTACAACTATCCCAAGTTTTCATTGAATTGATGTAGCTAAGTAAAATCTTTAAAGACTTCAAATTTCAAATGGATCAAGTATTGATACTTTTAAACAATTTGAATAGTGTGCAAGTGGCACAAAAGCTTGTGTGCCATGGTAGGTTTGAATGCATTGAAGTTCGTTATCACTTCTTCAAAGAGGGAATGGTTTTAGATGAAGTCAATGTGGAGCACATGAATGAAAAGGAACTATTGATATATTTAGGTAGTGATGTGTATGAACACTCTAGGACTATCGGGGCACTTTTTTCCCTCTTTAGGAGGTTTTTCCCCTAGCTTGTATATATGCGTATTGCCCTAACATGCTACTTATCTTTGGACATTCTAGTGGTAATACATTCAGTATTGTGTGTTGTGCTCCAAGCTTCTTCTTCTTCCTTGTGCTGCTCGCGTACACATCTAACTCCAACAATTTCTATTAGAGCACGTCACCGCTTCATGTAGGGCATCGTTGACCTCTCTGGTTGCAGTCTCAGAATTGCACGAATTTAGTGAGCATACTGAGGGTGTTTCAAAGATCAAAATAGCTTCATTTTGTGGTGCTGAAATTGCGATCTTAGCATGTTTCGGCCTGTGAACGCACTATCACAATGCTTGTACATGCTATTTTGTCTTTTTGTGCTAAAGATATATACTAGTTTTGGTTCACTGGTATAAGCATCTCGAAGTCTGTTACAGGTCTAGTAGAACTTGTTTGGCTAGTTTTGTTCAACGTTTTCAGATACAGTCATTTTTTTGCATCAAGGTATTTTAATCAGTGGCCATGGCTGAAAGCAGTGATGTATTCCGTATGTCGGCTGTTGAGGATAAGTTGGATGGTACCAATTATCCATTGTGGGCTTATATGGTGCATCATGTATTGGTCGCAAAAGGACTATGGAATATTGTGTAGGGTTTTGAAAGACGTCCTCTTACACCTGCGAATACAAGTATTGCAAATATAGGTACTAAAGCTGATGCCGATGGTGTTGAAGATGGTGATATTCTACAGATTCCTATTCGTGCTACTATTTTTGTTGCACCTACTGTAGAGCAAATTTGTTGGGATGGTAGAGATGCTCAGGCACATGCATTGATAGCTTTGTCTGTCAAATGTGCCATTATTCCTCACATTCACTTTTGCAGAATAACTAAGGATGCTTGGGATACACTTACCACATTGTACCAGGATAGGAATGAGGACCGTGTTGCTCACCTCCAAAAATAGTTGGAGAGTGAGAACATGAATGAAGGTGATTATATGGACAATTTTCTGATAAAGATCAAGGATTTGAAGGAACAATTGATTTCTGCAGATGAAGTCCTTCCTGACAGCTCACTTGTGCAGATTGTTCTGAATGGTCTTCCCAACTCATATAAGAGTTTTGCTTCTACTCTTTGTTTGATGATGAAAGGCAATCCAAATGACTTAACATTTGAAGAGTTAGTTTCTATTTTGTTGCAGGAAGACCACTCTGGGTAGAATAGGTCCATTATGCATGTTGCAGATCAAGCTTTCCTCGCTAGTCAGAAGGGCAAAGGAAAATGGAGCTCTTCTACTAGTAAGCAAAAATCTGCAAATGCTGTACATTTGAAGAAGGAAGACAAAGATGAGAAGAAATCAGAAAAGCAGAAATCGTTTTGCAAATGCTGTAAAGAAAATGATCATGTCATTAAGAGCTGTCCAAAACTGGTTGCTAAAGAGGCAAAGAAGAAAGAGGCCAGAATGGTTGTTGCAGAGGCCTCTACATTGAGAACAAAGTCCGCTAATCTTATGCAGGATGAGAAATGGGTCTTTACTACTGTTTGCAGTTTTGACCCATCATCTCATGAGCATTGCATGTCTGCAGTAGACTCAGATGTTTGGTACTTTGATAGTGGGGCGACCATACATATTACCTTGCAACACACTTTCTTCTCTTCACTCAAGCTTGCCCTTATAGGAAATATTGTTACATGCACCAACAACTCCTCTTATCCTGCTATGTCCAAGAATGCTTATTCGAAGCCAATAAGCAATGGGGTTAGAAAAAGTTCCTGAATGGAAGCATGCCTTTAACAATATTGATCTACCATGCATTAGGTATTATAGAGTACCTTAAGGAAATGCCTTCATAAGTGGAAATGGCAAAGTATGCAAAGCCGGCCACGGTTCCAAGAAAGAAGAAAGGAATGAAGGTAAATAATGAAGCAAGAACAAGCTCTCAACCAAGAATGAGAGGTGCAAAGATATTCTGAGAAGTGTTGAAGGTAGAAGAAGCACTTCCTGCATCAAAAAGAGTACATGTACTTCCAAGAACCAAAATCAAACAGACCAAGACTAAAATAGAAGATACCCATAGATTCATGGAAGGACAAGTAAACCTGCCAATACGAGGACACCACTATCATCAAGATCATGCAAAGACTGTGCAGGGAAACAAACTAACAAAATTCCACAGATATAGAGAACTGGGATTAGTGAACTCTAGTTCATCTTTTGAAGTCCAAGAAGAACGTGAGTTGTCCCCCATGAACGTGGATATTAAAAGTGAATCAAATGACGATGGTAAATGGAATGAAATCAACCAACTGGACTCCACTGAAGCATCAAGCAACAAGCAGGATCAAAGTCTTGATACTACCTTGGGAGATAGGCACAAAGGTAAAACAAAAGAACAAGAGAATTTACATACGTTGCAGATGAATGAAGCAACAAATATTCAATTCATGGAGACCCACTTGGACAGTCAAGCCATAGTAAAGATTCCATAGGAAGAAAAAGATCACAAAGATGTGGATGAACCAGAACTGTTTATGCCAATCAGGATTGTAGTAGAGCCTTCCCCACTAGATATAACATTCCAAGGAAGTGCGACCAAATGTACTACACATGAAGAAAAAGACACTCACATCCAATTGCAAATTAGATAGACACATAATGAAATGATTCATGTAGGAAAAGAAAAAGATGTACACACAGGTGAGGCACAAGCATCCTGCAAATGTGGCTCAATGTAGATGTGGCACAACTTAAACCTGTGGTGAAACAAATGAAAAAAAAAGCCATGGATACACAACAACAACTAATGGAAGCGGATAGTGATTATGACAAGGCATTAGTGAAATGAAATCAATTCAAAACACTAAGTGAAGAGTTATTTGTGCAAGTACTACAAGCGCAATAAGCACTCACAACTAAAGACCAAGAGACAAAAGAAGCTAAGGAAAAGTGCAACCTCCTCTCTGTCCAAAATCAAAAGATGTAAGAACATCTTAGAGAACTTCAGAATAGGTATGAAGCCAATGAGGCTGAGAAGGTACGTTTGATAAATTGTAGAAAAATATTAGAAAACCAAATCAAGGTATACATGGATGAAGTAGACACCCATCAACCCATGGAGATACAAGAGGGTCAAGAAAATGATACACAAGCATTAGAAGCTCAGATAACAAAGTATGCAAATAAGCTAAAACAAGAGCACATGCTAAGAGAAGAGTGGGAAAACAAATATATGTATGACACAAATGAGCTCAGAAAAAGATGGAAAGATACAAAAGGCAAAACAATAGAGCAATGTAGAGAGGATGAAGATCAAATGGCTGTTATAGGTGAAGAACTCCTAAAGAACAAGGAAGCACTCACAACTGCGACTAGTGAAATCATGAAAGAAGAAGAAATTATTGAAAACTTCAGGGCTCAAATAGCACTTAAGATTCCAATGGGGACACCAGTGGTTCCAAGCTCCCAAGCGACTACTGTGGAGAATGAGGTACATCCTCTTTCTCCCCCCATGCATCATTCACCTATAAAGGAAGAAGCAGAGCCAACCACTGACATACATAAACAGGCCATTGCAAAACTAAGCCATAATGAGAGGGCAGTATTGGTGTCCTTGCTGACAGAATAGTTTGAAGATCAGGTGCTAAAGGTAATGAAGGAAGCAAAGATTGAAAGTAAGGGTTTCAAACAAATTTTGAAGCCATTCAATATACCTTACAGGTCACTAATAGATATTCTCCCAAGTCAAATAAATGACTTTTACAAATGGTAAAGATGAAACTCTTCCTAGCAATAGTGTGTGTGTCCATGGAGCTTCATGTGTTTATGAACTTCAAGCCAAATGTGTGGGCTTGGACTTTGCACCAAAATCTCAAGGCTCAAATTCATGTATGAAATGTGGACCTATCAATTGGAGGATTCATAGCATTAATTTCAATAACAAAGAGGTTTAAACATCTTTCCTAACTCATACCTTACCAAAATGTTAAGTCTTGCTATACAAAAGTAGAAATGATGGAAATAATCATGAACATTTTTAGCCATGTCTAGCCTATAAGATCCTAATTTCCTTAAGTTTTGAAGATTCTTAGTTTGGGGAAAATGCTAATCCAAAATAGAAATGTGGGATTATTTGATAAGATCCCACTTTTCATCTTCTTCTACACAACAAAATAGAAATTATCTTTCATATTTTCTATGGATAATTTTAGCAATGATATGAATATATTTTTAGCTTCTCTAATTTCGTTTTAATTTGTACAAAGGTAGTTGTGCAATGGACCATACGTTAGCAAAGGAATAGAGGGTTTTTTCCACTTTGGTATCACCTGTAGGTTAAACAAATAGGAATCAAGTAACTCATATGGCATCCCATTGGGTAGCTCACCATTCATCAAGCTAAAAAGATGATCCATATGCACGTGTCTATCAACTTTGTTGAAAATAACCTCCATTACTAGGAGAAACCATCGTACTATCTTCATATGTTGCAAGACTAATTAACTAGGTGGAGAAGGAGCTAATGGTCAGCAAAACCTTATTTGCTAGCGAATAATGCCTAAATTTCTTGAGTACATAATATATCATTCCTAAGACCTCAAGTTATGTTGTGTTGTAGTTTAGTTTTGCACCATTGAGCTATTGAATAGCATAGGAAATAGGGAAATCAAGACCATCTTCATTAGCATGCTACACTAACATACAACCTATGGCATAGTTGAATTCAACAACGTGTAGATGGAAGATATTATTCCAATCATGTACTTCTACTATGGGAGATATGAAAAACTTGTGTTTCAAATCTTCAAATGCTTTTTCACACTCTCTCGTGCACTCAAAATTTGTAGTCAAAGCATATAATAGTCTAGAAACTATTGCATAAATGTGGATAAACCTATGGTAGTATCCAGAATGGCCCATGTAAGCCTATACTTCCGTGACATTGATAGGTTTTGGAAGATTCTCTATTGCCTTGATCTTGTCTTCATCTTTAGAAACTTCATTCTAACCATGAAGAAACATTTTTCTGGATTCAACAAGGATCTATACTATCTGCATTTAGCAAACAACATTTCTAGCATAGAGATATGCTTATGTCTTAGTGCAAAGTATGTGCATAAGTCATCCATGTTAAAAATAAAGCCTTAAACCTTAGTTCAATGCTCAAAGTCATGGAATGAAGTATTTTGATGGTGATGCACAATAGTGCCCTCTCCTTCTCGAGAGCTCCATGATGATATCCTAAGAGTAGAAAACCATGCTCTAAGCATCGCAAATGGTACTCCACAAAGGGGCTGTAGAATACAAAGAAAACACATTAGGGAGGGATCACGAACACAGATTTCTTAGGTGCTACAAATGCGATCAAACATACAGTACGTAGCTGACCAAGCCACTATATATTTTAATAGAAAAAATATACAAAGAAGTGTCTAGTGGCCATTTGGCCTTTCACATGGACACTAATGGTACCAATCTCCCACTAAAGGCCAATATGGCCAAAGTGACTATGGGAGAAAAATAAAGAATGATAAAGAATACCGAAGTGTAAGTATATAAACTATACCTCCCATTTGATGGGCATGTTACATATTATACAAGTGATTGTGTAAGATCCTGAATCAAGTTACCCCCATCAAGTGACTGAAAGAACTTGGAGAAGCTTCTAGGAGGTAGAAAAGTGAGTTGCAAAACGTCAAAGTTTGGTCCAGCCAACTGGCAAAAGACTAGCCCTTGATCTTATGGAGAATCAAATAGAACTTATAGTCATGCGATACATGCAATAAAATGCACTATGTACTTTGGAGCATCAAGGAGAAATAGTCGATGCAAAACAAATAGGATTGCACATCAACTAGCTCAAAAAAGTTACTATCTTTGGATGAGACTATGAACTTCAAATGCACATAACCACCAGCGTGATTACAATTAATAAAATATTTTATGGGTGATACACATATGGGTTGAGTGTATAAATGCACAGAGTACAAGAATTAGGCAAAATATGCTTTTGGAATGAATCAGACACTCAACAGTGGTACCTCCTATTTGTCAAGAATACATAGAGATTGACTCTGATACAAAAAAACTATGATTTCTCCCAATCTACTAAACCAAATGCTTTAGAAATTTACAATAATAAACTAGACACTAAAATCTTTCTAATGCATTCTGTTTTGTCCGAATGTGGAGCTCTATAGAGAGAGCAGAAGCCTTTGCATGCTTACTAATGTTGAAGAAGATGATGCAAAAAATGAAGGAGCAAGACAATGATGTCCGCAAGTGTATGTATATTGCTTCCATGTAATGTACAAGTGATTTGAAGTCTTTATATAGCCTTGTGAAGTGCTCCATGACTTCTACAAGTGGATTTTGAATTCAAATGACAATGGTAAAGGTTGTTGGAGGGAATCAATCCACTTTCCTATAATCTAGGAAAAGTGAAGATCTAGTTTGATCTACTTTTAGGTGACTGATTGATTGATTGATTACAAAACAACCATCACAAATTCATGGAATTTGGGCTCTCTCTTTATACTTTTACATGTGTAAAGCTCTAGCCTTGTACAATGGTAAAAGATCCATCAAAAGTCTTTTTAAAAAATACAATAAATGAGCATAGGTAAAAGAACTCTCCAACATATATTCTTTTGATGTAATCCAAGCGATAGCTTTTTTATCTAGATCTAGTCCACCTCAAGCATAGTGTAAGCTTGATGTTCCAACAACTCCCCCTCAAGCTAAAGTATGCCTGAGCCTTCATTCTCTAATAGGTTGAATACCTGCCATAGCTTTGAATCTACAAGGCTTTATTCCATCAAGTGCCTTGCTTTGCCATGCACTTCTCCCTGATGAAGTGGTAATGAACCTCTATGTGTTTGGTTCTTGCATGGAAAATAGGGTTTGCTGCTAGATGCATGGAACTTACATTATCTCCAAATATGTGAAGGTTGGAACTCACAAGATCTAAATCTATATATAATGCTTTTAACCATATTGCCTCTTGAGTTTCTATGGTCAAACCTTTGTACTCTGCTTCAGCTAAGGATAAATCAATTGTTGGTTGCTTATTGGAACTCCATGATACTAGCTTTGAACTTGCAAATGCTAAGTAACCTGAGGTGCTTCATCTATCATCCTTAGGTCCTTCCCAATCTACATCTGAATAGATTTTGATATCCAAATTTGAAGAGTAAGGATATAATATACCTTCATTGTGTGTCCTTTTGAGACACTTAAGTACGCTTTTAGCTACATCCATGTGTGGTGTTCTTGAAGAGTGCATGAATTGACTAAGCACTCCCACACTATATGAGATGTATGCCCTTGTATGAGTAGCATATATCAAGCTACCTACCAAGCTTTGATATTCTTTAATGTCTCCAATTTTCTCACCTTCATAAACACTACATTTATGATTCATCTCCAAAGGTGTATCTGCACGTTTAGTGCTCTCCATTTTCAACTTAAGAAGTAGATCCTGAATGTATCTTCTCTAAGTCAAATACATTGCTTCATCTATCAGAATGTTTGTACCACCACTGGTAGCTTTGACATTACCAATATTCTCCACATTGTGCTTTATGTCATCCACTATTGGAACTTCATTTCTATGCTTTGGACTTTCCAAATCAGATAGAACAGCAATGTTGCCTACAACATGATTTGAACATCTCAAATCTATGTAGAACAAATGATCTTCTTTATCTTCTTTGTGCCTTAGATAGAATTCATTAGAATTCTTTGTGCCTCTATTATTGTTGAAGGTGTGTCCACTTCTACGATGGCATGAAGTTGAACGTTCTTAGCTTCGGCTTTGTCATGATTTGGTCCTTTCTTCTTCCCTTTTCACTTGTTCTTGCTTGCAAAGATGGCTTGGGAAGTCCCATCTTCATTTTCTCTACTCTTCTTGCCTTTGAGCTTCTTATTCTTTTTATCTACATATAGAGCAATAACTGAATTACCATGATACAAGTTAGCCTCCTTTATGCTATTGTTGGCCTCTTGATTGAAGAGTTTTCCAAGAAAGATGTGGAAGTCTGGCGTTTGCACATCCATGATGAGATCATAAGCTGTGGTGAAGAATGATCTGCAACCTCCTTGACCTTGGTAACTAAATCTATGATGGTTTGTTTAGGTGTCTTCTTCATTTGGTTGAACTTTTTCCAAAGATGATTCTTTCTTGCTTTGATACTAGCAAAAAATAGAGTCTCGAGGTCATCCCAAGTCTCTTGAGAAGTCTTGCATCCTTTAATACGTGGTAACAGAAAGTTGAAGATAGAGTTTAGTGTGTACGACCTCGCTTGAGAATCCCTTACACAACAAAGTGTGAGCTTATCTATCTCCACTTGTGTAGGTCCTCCTTTGGATCTTGGAATAGGCATAGCTTCATCACTTGCTACAATTCCACAAAGATATCTACCTTGCAAATAGGCCTTCATTCTGATTTTTCAAGCCACATAGTTGTGTCGATCAAGCTTCTCATTAAGGAAAAGCTATCATCCATCTTGATCTAACTCTGATACCCAAAAAGAACTTGGAGAAGCTTGTAGGAGGTAGAAAAGTGAGTTGTGAAGCGATAAAGTTTGGTCCATCCAACCAACAGAAGACCATCCATTGAGATTATGGAGAATCAAATAGACCTTATAGGCATGTGATAAGTGCAATAAAAGGAACTATGTACTTTGAAGGAGCAAGGAGAAATATTCAATACAAAAAAGATAGGTTTGCACATCGAGTAGATCAAAAAATTTACCATCTTTGGATGAGACAATGAACTTCAAATGCTCGTATCTACCAGCCCAATTAGAATGATAAAATCTCCTTTTATCGGAGTGATACACACATGATTAAGTGTATAGAATGCACAAGAGTATAATAAATAGGCAAAATATGCTTTTGGAATGAATCAGACACTCAACAATGGTACCTCCTATTTTTCAGGAATACATAGAGATTGACCTTGAAATAGAAAAACTAACATTTCTCCCAATCTACGAAACCAAATGTGTTGAAAATTTACAAGAATAAACTAGAAACTGATATCTTTCCAATGCATCTTCTTTTGTCAAATGAGAATCTCTCTAGATAGATCAGAAGCCCTTGCAAGCTTACTATTGTTGAAGAAGAGGGTGCAAAAAAATGGAGCAAGACAATGATGGCCACAAGTGTATGTATATTGCTTCCATGTAATGTACAAGTGATTTGAAGGCTTTATATAGCCTTTCGAATTGCTCCACGACTTGTAGAGTGGATGTTGAATTCAAAGGAAGGCAGTAAAGGTTTTTGGACAGAATCAACTCACTTTCCTACAATCTAGGAAAAGTGAAGATCTAGTTTCATCTACTTTTTATGTGATTAAGTGATTGATTGATTACAATTCAACCATCACAAATTCTTGAAGTTTGAGCTCTCTCTTTATAAATTTCCATGTGTAAATCTCTAGGCTTTTACAATGGTAAAAGATTCATGAAAAATCTTTTAAAAAAGAACAATAAATGAGCATAGGTAAAACAAATCTCCAAGTGATATTCTTTCGTCGTAAACCAAGTGATTTCTTTTTGATGTAGATAAAATCCACCTCAAGCATAGTGTAAGCTTGATGTTCCAATAGTGACAAGAGTGTGCAAAGCTATCCTATGGTACAACTTTAGGCAAAGCATCTAGAGCATTATCTGGAGTATGAACCTTCTCAAGAATAATGTGCTTAGTGGCTAAGCAATCTCTAATGAATTGATACCTCACCTCAATGTTCTTGGTTTATGCATGATAGACTAGATTCTTATCCAAAGTAATGGCACTCTAATTATCATTAAACAAATGAGGTACATGCTGAGGTAGACCCATATCACGAGCAAGAGGAGAAAGCCACAATGCTTCCTTGCATGCCTCACTTCCTGCAACATACTATGCTCCTGTGGTGGAAATAGCTGTACATTCTTGAAGAGGAGATCTTCAAGAGATAGTAGCTCTAGCAAAATGAAAATCAACCACTTAACATTTTGGTAAGCTATGAGTTAGAAAAGTTTTTTAAACCTCTTGGTTGCTGAAATTAATGCTATGAATCCTCCAAATGATAGGTCCACATTTCATACATGACTTTGAGCCTTGAGCTAAGGTTTAAGGCTTGATTTTTAACATGGATGAGTTATGCACATACATGCACTATGTTTGAAGCATATAAATATGCTAGAAAATTCATTTGCTACATGTAGATAGTATAGGGTCTTTTTGAATCCACGAAAAAATGTTTCTTCATGGTGTGATCAAGAAAATTCTTTGAACATATTGTCCCCAAGAATGGGTTTTTTATAGATGAAGACAAGATCAAGGTAATAGTGAATATTCCAAAACCTAGGAATGTCAAGGAAGTATAGGCTTGCATGGGCCATTCTGGATACTACCATAGGTTTATCCACATGTATGCAATAGTTGTTAGACCATTATGTGCTTTGACTACAAAGTTTGAGTGGACCAGAGAGTGTGAAAAAGCATTTGAAGATTCGAAACACAAGTTTTTCATATCTCCCATATTAGAAGTACATGACTGGAATAATATTTTCCATGTGCACATTGTTGAATTCAACTATGCCATAGGTTGTATGTTAGTATAGCATGCTAATGAAGATGGTCTTGATTTCCCTACTTCCTATGCTATTCAACATCTCAATAGTGCAAAACTAAACTACAACACAACTGAACTAGAGGGCTTAGGAATGATATATGTACTCAAGAAATTTAGGCATTATTTTCTGGAAAATATGTTTTTGCTTACCATCAGCTCCTTCTCAACCTAGTTAATTAGTTTTGCAACGTAGGAAGATAGTAAATGATTTCCCCTATTAATGGAGGTTATTTTCAACAAAGGTGATACACATGTGCATATAGATCACCTTTTTAGCTTGATGAATGGTGAACTACGCAATGGGATACCTAATGGGACATTGCGATGCTCAGACTACAACGTTTTGTTTGAAGAAAAATTCACTAGATATTGTCTATGTATTGATATTTTTAGTGATAAGGGAACAAACTTTACAAATGATGTTATTGAATGCCTATTCAAAGAGTAGCTAATAGTCCACATAAATAATCTTAGGTATGGCATAATCCTAGGTATGGCACTCACCAAACTAGTGAGTAACAGGCATGCTGATTGGGACAAAGATTTGCATCATATAGTTTGGGCCTATAGAGTTGCATAGAAATAGTAGTAGAGATGCATAGAAATAGTACTAGGGATGATAGTACTCACTATCATCCACAATAAAATGTTCGAGCTAAGAGTACTAGAAAAATCCTAGGTATGGTACTCATCAGACTAGTGAGTTACAAGCACTCTCATTGGGACAAAGAGTTGCATCATATAGTTTGGGCCCATAGAGTTCTATAGAAATAGTATTAGGGATGACACCATTCAATTTGGTATATATATATATATATATATATATATATATATATATATATATATATATATATATATATATATATATATATATACACACACACACACACACACACACACACACACACACACACACATATATATATATATATATATATATATATATATATATATATATATATATATATATATATATATATATATATATATATATATATATATATATATATATATATATAAGTATTCAATGCCGTCTATTTATCATCATCCCTTAGCCCACTTAGTGTATGGGCTAATAAATCATCATCATCAATGGAGCTTCCTATTGGTCCTAAGGAATCATCAATCTCTTTTCCTTAAGGATATAATCATTGATCTTTCTATTAGAAGATTTACTTGAACTTTGCAACTCATCCTTGAATTGAATCTTTTGAGCCTTTGTGGAGGTGGAATACAATCTCTCCAAATCCTCCCATACCTTCTTGGATGAGTCCAAGTCTTGGATATGACCAATCCAACTATTACTAATATGTTGAGAGAAGATGAGTATGACTCTTCAATCTCATTCAATCCACTCATTCACTTCCCATTCTAGTGCTTGAGTGAATGGCTCTTCATATTGAGGCCTAGAAATTCAAAATGGTTACTTTCTTAGAGCTTCCTATCTTGATATGTATTGAGGCATTTGCTCTTAGCTTCAAAATCCATGTCTAAATTTTGATGTAGCTTGTAGGTCTGCTATAGGTCCTTTCTGGAGAGCTTTACTAGCTTTGAATGTTTTCTTTGATCTTCTTCAAGAGTCCCAAACTCTTGGAAATACTCTAACAATAGTGTTGGGGGATGAATCAATGCTCCTAAGTAGCTTTGGAAAGTTGTAGGCCCTCACATGTTGTTTCCCATAGTAACCAAGAGACACTCTTTTCGGCTCTATCTCAAAATTTAGATGGGGAAAAATAATGAAGATTTCCAAAATGAAGATTTATATGGTAAGATATTCTTGTGACTTTATGAAACTTGATTAAGATGCTCCTACATGGATAACCAACCTCTGCACGATAGACTACATGTCCTTGTTGCTATTTGTATGTGCAAAGACAAACACTCACTGTTTTTTACCTCACTTAGAGCCCCTTGGGAGAATAATCATGAAATTTATAAATCTTTTAATAGACTATATGAGAAATCAAACACAAGTAAGATCATTGTAAACTAATAACCAAAGAACCATTTACAACTAAAAGAATCTCATGCTAGAAACTATCTCATGGCATACTGAGGCAATGCGTAATGGCTAATAATAGAGAAGAATAAGGTAGCAAAATGAATAACTAAGTAGGAGGTTGAATCTAACAACTTCTTTACACTCTAATATAACTTAGGAAGAGATTAGAGGTCACGGAATTAAACTCACAACTTGAATTCATACATATATGTCGAAAAATGCTTCTATAATTTTGCAAGAATCTCTCAATCAACCACTTAACATTTTGGTAAGCTATGAGTTAGGAAAGTTGTTTAAACCTCTTGGTTGATGCAAGTAATTATAAATCCTCCAAATGATAGGTCCACATTTCATACATGACTTTGAGCCTTGACATAAGGTTCAAGGCTTGGTTTAACATGGATGACTTATGCACATACATGCACTAAGTTTGAAGCATATTGCTTTGCTAGAAAAGTGGTTTTGTAAATGTAGATAGTATAGAGTCTTGCTGAATCTAGAAGAAATGTTTCTTGATGGTGAGATAAAGAAAAATCTTGAAACATATTGTCTCGAAGAATGGGGTTTCTACAGATGAAGACAAGATCAAGGCAAAACCAAATCTTCAAAAACCTAGGAATGTCAAGGAAGTTGAGTCTTTCATGGGCCATTGTGGATCCTACCATAGGTCTATACATATGTATGCAATAGTTGCTAGACCATTATATGCTTTGATTAAAATATTTGAGTGGACCAAAGAGGGCAAAAAAGCGTTTGAAGGGTTGAAACACAAGCTTGTCATATCTCCCATATTAGTACTAGATTGGAATAATATCCTCCATGTACAAGTTGTTGAATTCATTTATGTCGTAGATTGTATGTTAGTGTAGCTTGCTTATGAAGATGGTCTTGGTTTCCCTATTTCCTATGCGAGTCAATAGCTCTACAATGCAAAATGAAGTACAACACAACAAAACTAGAGGGCTTAGGAATGATATATGCAGTCAATAATATTAGGCATTATTTGCTAGAAAATGTCCCTTTTTTTTACCATCTTCTCCTTTTGTACCTAGTTAATAAGTTTTGCAAGACAGGAAGATAGTAAGATGATTTCTCCTATGAATGGATATCATTGTCAAAAAAGGTGATACCCATGAGCATGCAGATCACCCTTGTAGGTTGATGAATTGTGAACCACTGAATCAAATATGATATGAGTCACTTGATGCCTATTTGTTTAACGTAGAGGTGGTACCAATGTGGAGAAAACCCTATGTTACTTTGCTTACATATGGCCCATTGCACCACTCCCTTCCTACATATTAAAAAGAAGTTAGAGAAGCTAAAAATACATTTATATCATTGCTAAGAGTATCTATAAAAAACATGAAAGAGGAGTTCTACCTTGCTGTGTAGAAAAAGATGAAAAGCGGGATCTTATCATAGAATCCCAAATTTCTATTTTGGATTAGCATTTTCCCCAAACTAAGACTCTTCAAAACTTTAGGGTAGACATGGCTAAAGATGTTGATGATTATTTTCATGATTTCTACTTTTGTATAGCAAGACCTACTAAAAATCATTCAACTCTATATCAAGTGATGATAGCAGGAGAATGGTGTAAGCCGATTATTGACTATCTTCATGAAGGAATACTCTCAAAAGGTATTAAATTCATGTGAGAGAAAAAGCCATTGAATAAGAATGCAAAGAATATTCTCTCATAGGAAATCAACTCCCTAAAAGAATGAAAGACAACTTCTCATGCCTGTGCATACATGAAAGTAAATACTTTTCCATTTTTTAGATAGCCCACTCAGGTGCATCAGGTGGACATTTCTTCCCTGAGCAAACTAGCATGCACATCATTTATGTTTGTTTGTGGTGGCCTACATTGCCAATAAAAGCAAAAAGCTGCATTGAAAGTTGTGACATATGTTAGAGAACCAAACACCTTTTCCATAGAGACCAAATGCCACTAAGGATAATGATGAGATGAAGATCATTTTCTCAATGGGGGAAGGGGTTTTTTTGGACATTTATTCCCACAACAAAAGGATGACATGTTGAGTAAATTATAGTGGCAATCAACTATTTGAAAACATGGGTTGAACTTAGAGCTACAAGCCATTGGGATGCTCAGATTACAACTTTTTGTTTGAAGAAAACTTCACTAGATATGGTCTATGTATCGATAACTTTAGTGATAGGAGAAAAAACTTTACAAATAATGTTATTGAACGCCTATTTGAAGAGTAGCTAATAGCGCAAAGATATAATCTCCATATCATCCACAATAAAATGTTCAAGTTATGAGTACTAGCAAAACCATAGGTATGGTACTCACTGAACTAGTGAGTAACAAGCACTCTGATTAGGACAAAGAGTTGCATAATATAGTTTGGACTCATAGAGTTGCATAGAAATAGTACTAGGGATGACACCATTCAATTTGGTGTATATATTTATATATACACACCCACACACACACACATACAAACACTCACACACACACATATATATATATGTATATATATATATATATATATATATATATATATATATATATATATATATATATAATTTTTTTATTTATATATTTATATATTTATATATATACATATACACACACACATATATATATACATATATATATATATATATATATATATATATATATATATATATATATATATATATATATATATATATATATATATATATATATATATATATATATATATATATATATATATATATATATATATATATATATATACACACACACACACACACACACACACACACACACACATACATATATATATATATATATATATATATATATATATTCAATTTGGTGTATATACCTATATCCAATTTGGTGTATATATATATTCAATGTGGTGTATATATATATATATATATATATATATATATATATATATATATATATATATATATATATATATATATATATATATATATATATATATATATATATATATATATATATATATATATATATATATATATATATATTCAATTTGGTGTATATATCTATATCCAAATCCTCCCATACCTTCTTGGATGAGTCCAAGTCCTGGATATGACCAATCATGCTATTACTAATATGTTGAGATAAGATAAGTATGAATCTCATATCTCATTCAATCCACTCACAGTTCACTTCCCTTTCTGGTGCTTTAGTTGAATGGATCTTCATACTGAGGCCTAGAAATGCTGAATGATTACTTTATTAGAGCTCCCTCTCTTGATATGTATTGAGCCATTTGCTCTTAGCTTAAAACTCCACGTCTAAATTTTGATGTAGCTTGTAGGTGTGCTACAAGTCCTTTCAGGAGAGCTTTATGAGCTTGAAATGTTTTCTTTGATCTCCTTCAGGAGTCCCAAAATCTTGGAAATACTCTAAAAATATTGTTGGGGGATGAATCAATGCTCCTATGCAGCTTTTGAAAATTGTAGGAAAATCTAAATCATGATGATGTACAAAAGTGATTGTTTACAATCTAGATATTGAAAAAAGAAGAATATTTATGATCTTGAAAACACATTGTTGAAACCACTTTGCAAATCCACCTTGTTGGATTGGTTCTTGGTTTAAATAACAGATAGACATTTGGATTCCGAAGACGAGCATTTTATTTATCCAAGGCATTATATTTATTTGATTTATTTGAGGGGCAGGAGAAAATGTCTGAGACACAGGTGGCTACAAATAGAATTTAGTATCACCTATATAGAATCGATATAAATGAGTGTACTAAAATTCGACAACTTCTAACATTGTTTTTCGCTTTGGTTTTTTCCTCCATTTGAAGGGTTTGCGTTTCAAAGGTTTTGCTTTTGGCATCTGATATTGTTGCATCGTAAAGTTTGGGCCTATAGAGTTGCATAGAAATAGTACTAGGTATGACACCATTCAATTTGTTGTATATATTTATCATCACTTAGCCCATTTAGTGTATGAGCTGATGAAGCATCATCATCAATGGAGCTTCCTATTGATCCTCAGGAATCATCAATCGCTTTTCCTTAAGGATATAATCATTGATGTTCCTATTAGAAGACTTCCTTAAGTCTTGCAACTCATTCTTGAATGGAATCTTTGGAGCCTTTGTGGAGGTGGAATACAATCTCTCAAATCCTCCCATACCTTCTTGGATGAGTTCAAGTCTTGGATATGACCAATCATGCTATTACTAATATGTTGAGATACGATGAGTATGACTCTCCTATCTCATTCAATCCACCCATTCACTTCCCTTTCTAGTGCTTGAGTGAATGGCTCTTCATATTGAGGCCTAGAAATTCAAAATGATTACTTTCTTAGAGCTTCCTCTCTTGATATGTATTGAGGCATTTGCTCTTAGCTTAAAAATCCACATATAAATTTTGACGTAGCTTGTAGGTGTGGTACAGGTATTTTTAGGAGAGCTTTATCAGCTTGAAATGTTTTCTTTGATCTATTTTAGGAGTCCCAAACTCTTGGAAATACTCTAATAATAGTGCTGGGGGATGAATCAATGCCCCTATGCAGCCTTGGAAAGTTGTAGGCAAATCTAAATTAGGATGATGTACAATTAAAATTGATTATTTACAATCTAGATGTTGAAAAAGGAAGAATATTTATGATCTTGGAAATACATTGTTGAAACCACTTTGCAAATCCACCTTGTTGGGTTGGTTCTTGGTTTTAATAACAGATAGACATTTCGCTTCCAAAGACGAGCATTTGATACAATTTATTTATTTGATTTATTTGAGGGGTAGGAGAAAATGTCTAAGACGGAGGTGGCTACAAACATAATTTAGTATTACCTATATAGAATCGATATAAATGTGTGTACTAAAACTCGACAACTTCCAACATTGTTTTTCACTTTGTTTTTTTGCTCCATTTGAAAGGTTTGCACTTCAAAGGTTTTGCTTTTGGCATCTGATAGAGTTGCGTCATATAGTTTGGGCCTATAGAGTTGCATAGAAATAGTACTAGGGATGACACCATTCAATTTGGTGTATATATTTATCATCATCACTTAGCCCATTTAATGTATGGGCTAATAAATCATCATCATCAATGGAGCTTCCTATTGATCCTCAGGAATCATTGATCCTTAAGGATATAATCATTGATGTTCCTATTGGATATGACCAATCATGCTATTACTAATATGTTGAGATATGATGGTTATGACTCTCCTATCTCATTCAATCCACTCATTCACTTCCCTTTCTAGTGCTTGCGTGAATGGCTCTTCATATTGAGGCCTAGAAATTCAAAATGATTACTTTCCTAGAGCTTCCTCCCTTGATATGTATTGAGGCATTTGCTCTTAGATAAAAAATCCACGTCTAAATTTTGATGTAGCTTGTAGATGTGCTATAGGTCCTTTTAGGAGACCTTTATCAGCTTGAAATGTTTTCTTTGATCTCCTTTAGGAGTCCCAAACTCTTTGAAATACTCTAATAATAGTGTTGGGGGATGAATCAATGCTCCTATGCAGCCTTGGAAAGTTGTAGGAAAATCTAAATCAGGATGATGTACAATTTATAGTGATTATTTACAATCTAGATATTAAAAAAGGAAGAATATTTATGATCTTGGAAATACATCGTTGAAACCACTTTGCGAATCCACCTTGTTGGGTTGGTTCTTGGTTTTAATAACAGATAGACATTTGGCTTCTGAAGATGAGCATTTGATTTATCCGAGGCATTTTATTTATTTGATTTATTTGAGGGGCGGGAGAAAATTTCTAAGACACAGGTGGCTACAAATAGAATTTAGTATTACCTATATAGAATCGATATAAATGTGTGTATTAAAATTTGACAACTTCCAACATTGTATTTTGCTTTGGTTTTTTGCTCCATTTGAAAGGTTTGCACGTCAAAGGTTTTGCTTTTGACATCTCATAGAGTTACATCGTATAGTTTGGGCCTATAGAGTTACATAGAAATAGTACTAGGGATGACACCATTCAATTTGGTGTATATATTTATCATCATCACCTAACCCATTTAGTGTATGGGCTAATAAATCATCATCATCAATGGAGCTGCCTATTGATCCTCAAGAATCATCAATCTCTTTTCCTTAAGGATATAATCAATGATGTTCCTATTAGAAGACTTCCTTAAGTTTTGCAAGTTATTCTTGAATGGAGTCTTTGGAGCCTTTGTGGAGGTGGAATACAATCTCTCAAATCCTCCCATACCTTGTTGGATGAGTCCAAATCTTGGATAGGACCAATCATGCTATTACTAATATGTTGAGATAAGATGAGTGTGACCCTCCTATCTCATTGAGTCCACTCATTCACTTCCCTTTCTAGTGCTTGAATGAATGGCTCTTTATATTGAGGCCTAGAAATTCAAAATGATTACTTTCTTAGAGCTTCCTCTCTTGATATGTATTGATATGTATTGAGGCATTTGCTCTTAGCTTAAAAATCCACGTCTAAATTTTGATGTAGCTTGTAGGTGTGCAACACGTCCTTTCAAGAGAGCTTTATCAGCTTAAAATGTCTTCTTTGATCTCCTTCAGGAGTCCCAAACTCTTGGAAATGCTGAAATAACAGCGTTGGGGGATGAATCAATGCTCCTATGTAGGCAAATCTAAATCAGGATAATGTACAATTAAAAGTGATTTTTTACAATCTAGATATTGAAAAAGGAAGAATATTTATGATCTTGGAAATGCATCGTTGGGTTGGTTCTTTGTTTTAATAACAAATAGACATTTGGCTTTCGAAGACGAGCATTTGATTTATCCGAGGCATTTTATATATTAATTGATTTATTTGAGGGGCAGGAGAAAATGTCTGAGACACAGGTGGCTACAAATAGAATTGAATCATTCTTTAATTGAATCATTTCTGTCATTCGTTTAAACCACTTTGCTAATCCATCTTGTTGGATTGGTTCTTGGTTTTAATAAGAGATAGACATTTAGTTCATCCGAGACATTTTATCTATTTGATTTAGAATTAACTATATAGAATAGAAGAATTTAGTATGAACTATAAAGAATTTAGTATGAACTATAAAGAATGGATAGAAATGTGTGTACAAAATTCGACAGCTTCCAACATTGTTTTTCGCTTTGGTTTTTTGTTCCATTTGAAAAGTTTGCATTTCAAACGTTTTGCTTGTGGCTTCTATTTTGTTGTATAGAAGAGGATGAAAAGTAGGATCTTATCAAATAAGCCCACATTTCTATTTTGGATTAGCATTTTCCCCAAACTAAGAATCTTCGAAACTTAAGGAGATTAGGATCTTATATCCTAGACATGGCTAAAGATGTTCATGATTATTTCCATCATTTCTACTTTTATATAGCAAGACATAACATTTTGGTAAGGTATGAGTTAGGAAAGTTGTTTAAACCTCTTGGTTACTGAAATTAATGCTATGAATCCTCCAAATGATAGGTCCACATTTCATACATGACTTTGAACCTTGAGCTAAGGTTTAAGGATTGATTTTTAACATGGATGAATTATGCACATACATGCACAAAGTTCAAAGCATATCGATATGCTAGAAAAGTTATTTGCTAAATGTAGATAGTATCGGGTCTTGTTGGATCCAAAAAAAATTTTTGTTCATGGTGAGATAAAGGAAAATCTTGGAACATATTCTCCTGAGATAAAGGAAAATCTTGGAAAATCTTGGAACATATTCAACTAAGCTAAGAAAATTTTCTTGGTAACCATAGTCAAGGATATCACTATGACATGGATTGATAAAAGTTCTTGGAATGAGTTCCTCTTTTCCTGACAAGACAAATCGGATCTGCCTTTCCAAAGTGAGATTTCTCTGAGAAGACAATCTGCCATCATCTACAGCAATATGAACTTCTTCAAGAAGTTTTTGATATGTTCTGATTTCATCTGTTAAGTACATGTCTTTCAAGCCAACACTGAACCCTGTTTGGAAAAGCCATTCATGTAGAACATTTTGAAGGCATGTTAGGAATTGAAGAGCAATTTCAGTCCCTTTTTGATAGCAAAGACTTGGGACAATTCCTGTATGGCAATGTGTTAACCATTTATTGCCAACAGGACACTGCATTATCTCGCTGTCATGCACAACTACAGTGCCTAAATATGTGTACTCTACACCACGGGGAAAGGTCATATTTAAGACCTCTATCCCTGTGTGAATGCATGTGTATGTGTATGAATGCATCATTATGTGTGTATGTGTGTATGTGTGTATGGGTGTATGTGTGTATGCATCTGTATGGGTGTATGTGTGTATGCATCTGTATGTGTGTATGCATGTGTATGTGTGTATGCATGTGTATGTGTGTGAATGCATCATTATGTGTGTATGTGTCTATGTGTGTATGTGTGTGTATATGTGTGTGTATGTGTGTGCGCGTCTATGTCTATGTGTGTGTGTGTCTATGAGTGTGTATCTGTTTATGTGTGTGTATGTGTCTATGTGTGTGTATGTGTCTATGTGTGTATGTGTATGCATGTATGTATGCATATGTGTGTGTATGCATTATGTATGCATATGTGTGTGTATGCATTATGTATGTGTATGTATGCATGTGCATTATGTATGCATATGCATTATGTATGTGTATGTATGTATGTGCATTATGTATGCATATGTGTGTGTATGCATGTAAGTATGTATGTATGCATGTATGTGTATGTGTGTGCATGTCTCTCTATGTGTGTGTGTATGCATATATGTGTGTGTATGTGTGTGTGTATGTGTGTGTATATGTGTGTACGTGTATGTGTATATGTGTGTGCATGTGTATGCATTATGTATGTGTATGTCTGCATGTGCATTATGTATGCATATGTGTGTATATGCATATCTGTGTGTGTGCATGTATATGTGTGTGTGTATGCATGTATATGTGTGTGTATGCAACATTATGTGTGTATATGTGTGTGTATTTGTGTGTGTATGTGTGTGTGTCTATGTGTATGTGTGTGTGTCTATGTGTGTATATATGTGTGTGTATGCATATGTATGTGTGTGTAAGTGTGTGTGTGTGTGCGCATACCTGGTCTTTCTCTTTGCATCTCTCTCTCTCTCTCTCTCTCTCTCTCTTGTTCTGTTGCCCTCGTCCAAATCTCGGCACAAATGTCCTGGGAGAATTCGAATTTCTTTTTTAACATTCCAGAGCGTTGCTTATGCGATGCTCTGGAAAGGACGATGCATATGCGTCGCTATCCAGTTTGCCCATGTCACAAATAACATCGCTAGGCAATGACACTACTTGCGACACAGAGATTTAGCATTGCATAAGCGACGCAGGCATCGCTTATGCGATGTATCCCCTTCAAGAAAAAATTTCGCAAACATCACCGTCGCTTATGTGACGCTAGCATTGCATAAGCGATGGTGCTCGTATCATTTTCAATTCGGGGGCATCACTACGTCCCCATTGTTCATTAATACATTACATCCACATTGGTCATCTATGATCTCTTTGTTATAGTCATTCCTAATTACCAATGTGTGCTGCTCATATCTCACTCAATTATCCATTATTTTCAATGAACTATAGCTTGTTGGAATCAACACAAAGTTATCTACATGCTCACAAATTTTGAAGGAAATCCATTCAACCAATTTGGAGAAAAGTGCATCCAAGCACTCACTCGGCAAGCTCTGCAAAGGTCCTAAAAATTTAGTGGTAATGATTCATTTGTTAAATTGATTGCTCTGTGTATAGTGCATCATTTCAAGTGATTCCACTTGGAATCATTATGTTACTAAGCTAATTAGCTACCTCTAAAAGGAATGTTTCCAATTCCTACTGTATTGGTAGCACTGA